>WBMY01005651.1:1088912-1303843 GCA_013397315.1 Donacobius atricapilla
GAGTGTAAAAAAAAAACTTTGACGATTTGTCAGTGTTTGTGATCCTATTTTTGAAATCCTCTTTCCACCTAGAAGCTTTGCTTGCAGAAGTGTGGAAGGAGAAACCAGCAAGTGCTTTTTTTGTATGTGGGGGGGACAGAAAGCTAGTAAGAGTTGTAATCGCCTTTTCCTTAGGACGTCATTAAAGATTTCAAAAAACAAACAAACAAACATAAAGCCAGCAAAACAAACCCCAACTTTCAAGAAGCTTGAAATGACTTGTCATTTACTTTTCCAGAGTAAACGCAAGTCTGAAGCGCACTGAGATTTGCACAGAGATGAGAAGGAACTTTTAAAAACCGTGTTGTCAGTGTAGATCTGGATGCCCAAGTTTCGCCGGGCAAATGCGGTATATATATTTGTTTAAATTTAAGTGAACCCACCGCCAGCCCCGGGAGGGCAGGGGCAGGGGGAGCCATTCCCCCCGTGGCGGACAGAGGGCGCTGCTGCTGCACCCGGCGTCAGCCTGCCCGGGACGGGGAGCCGGGAAAGCCCGAGGGGAACATCGGCTGGAGGGGCCGAGGGGTTTTAAACCATTAAAACGGCAATTGTTCACGCCAGCGCAAAGCCAGAGTACGTAGCATCCAGGTGGAGCAGCCAATGTTTTTAATTTTCATTCCCTTAAGTTTTGGGGGAAGTTTTGTTGTGGGTTTTTTTTTTTTTGCTTGGTTGGTGGGTAGTTTTTTTTTTTTTTCTTTTTTTTCTTTTGGTTGGTTGTTCTGTACGAGATGATCTGAAATACAAAAAGAAATATATTAGAGCCTGGTTATGACCTCCTTATCTTTTCTGGAGTGTGTGGTGGTGTCATCCTGGATCAAGAAGGAGAGGGAATGTGTGGAATCTCCTGACAAGAAATGTTACTTCGGTAGTGGTGTGGAAGATGAGGAAGAACTGTCACTCACTGTTGATCAGGTTGCAGGCTGGAACTGGACATCTGACATGGGAACATATCTTTGTATCCAGTACAGATGTACAGCAGAGGTTAGAGATCTACAAGTGACTGAGACCCGTAAACCCTAATGACCGAATAGCATATTGTCAAGTAGTGTGGGAGAAGGGGAAGGGTCATGTGCGGGTATACAGCTTTCCTCACAGGAATCCCAATACAGCTACAAAAGGCTGAAAATTGTGCCATATTTCACCTGTATAAAGAAAGAGTTAGAAAATGCAGCAATAATATGTTCCTACCTTTGTGTCTGTATACTTGCTTACATATCACCTGGGGTGTAAAATGTTCTTCTCTGTGAAGTAGGAATTTGGGTTTGCTTAAATCAAAAGCTTTAAAATGACTGAAGGTATTATTTTAACTAATGCAGCTCTCTTGTGAGTAGAGAAGGACCAGAGCTGTCAATTTCCCCTCTGAGCCAACCTCTGTTAGAACTTGATGTTTCTGTTGTGACCTGGGGCTTTGGTTGTGCCATGAACAAGACTTTTCTGTCTGACTGTATTCCCGTTACTTACAAATCACTTGCAGTGGAGTGGAAAGATTTGCAGGTTTTGAGTCCTTAATATGAGACATGCTGGGCAAAGCAGATTAAAAGAACTGAATGACCATATGGAACACAGCCATTCTGACTACCAATTATTACGCCCCATTGAAAAGTTTAGAGTTCTACTACCTCTGCTGAATCAGTGGAGTTTGTGAAGAGAAGACAACTTTCTCCCCTGCAAGAGAAAGTAAAACACTTGTGCAGTGGTGCATCCTTGTGATGTTAGTAATTTTTCAAGAAAAAAAGCAGCCATTTCTTTATATTCCTTATGCTTCATTAGACATCCAGGTATGAATGACCCTGGATCAGAGGAAAGATTTGCTCTTCAGTTGCTCTCTGAACTAGCAGGCATTAGTCAGGTGTCTGACTACTGCCCCAGTAACTTATTGAGGAATCTCTTTCACTTCCCTTCAAGCAGATTGCAAGTTCATTGAAAATGATAAAGCTATCAGACACTCTGAAACCCGTTTGAACCTAGCAGATGCTTGCCTTCTTCGGAGGCTAATTTATGCATTCAGAGTGTGTCCTCCACCATCACTGATGGCCAGCTAAGCTCTTAAAACTTGCATCTCCCCACTATTTGTCTGCATTGCATGTTTAATATGGTGGCTGGGTTGTTTCAGTTTAATTCTCCTGCTTGCCTATATTTCATATTAAAACCTTTTCTTCACAAATGGAGAAGATAGTGTGATGTGTCAGATCTGATTTTTACCGTGTTGTTTGGAAATTCACTTTAGTATTTATTTTGTTCCCAAGTGTTTTGCTTTCAGTTACTTCGTACCTGAGATTCAACTCTGTAAGTCTGTCTGTGGCTGATGCGGAGGTCATCATTAAATCCTGCAGAGTTCCCAAAAACATTAGCTTAATATGACATATGCACATGATATTTAAAATGTAAGGGGATCCTCCACCTGTATTTATGCTAAATTAAAGAAATGGAGCTTCCTTGAATAGCTTTTTCATTAGAGACCACTAATCTTTTTACCTGCCAGTTGATACTTAGCATGCTGGCAGTTCTATAAATTCTGTGACTGCCATTGGAGCACTTGTCTGCTACTTGCTTACATTGACAGTAACTCTGGTAAGTGAGTTTAGCCAGAGCAAGACTCATGATTACTCAACAAATTACTGTCAGCTTGGTTTCTAATATATTTTTTTTCATTGTTTCACAGAGCTTCAGGTTAATTAATCTTGGAGCATCTTAAAATAGTTTACTTGATGAAGCCTGCTGCAAAGTCCTTTCTCTTAGAATGTTTCCAGCGCTATGAAGTGCTATATGTTGCCACAGGTTATGAAGGCTTGGTGGTGCTCACACAGCTGTGGTGAATCTGGCCTTGCTCTTTGTTGTAGGTAAAGCCTCTTTCTGCTTTATATAACAGAACCAGCATCCCAATTTAAAGCCCCAGTTTCATATCAAAGGCTGACTGTGCTGGTAACATAGTAACTTGCTTTCTTCTTTGATGAGAGAATTTGTAGTTTTTTATACTGAATAGTGATAGGTGTGGTTTTATGTCTGATTTATTTGCCTGTCTCTAATTTAGCGTTTGGAATGCCACATTTTCCATTACACATGGGACAAGTTTATCTGTATAAGTGGAGACCTCTCAAGATGTTGTCCTGTGCAAGATCAAAACATGCTAACTTGTACAGAATATGAAGGAAAGTAAATAAGATATAATGGCTCTGAAAGTGGATATGGAAAGGAATTAATGCAGGAATGTGTTCCCCTAAGAATATTTTCAGTGAAGCAGATACCTCTATGTAGCTAGTCCTGACTCTCCCAGGGAGACTGCATCAGATCTGTCAATACTCATGTGGAGAAGCATCCTCTAAGGAATTAATTTATTTTCATCTTCACATACGTAGATTTGTCATTTTGTGACTGAGACAGTGGATGACTGAGCTTTTCCTTTTATTATATGTAGTTCAAAAGTTCTTTTCTTCTTAGCCAGATTCATCAGAATCCTTGAAAACGTCAACCTCTCCTTAATCTCAATCTATTGTTGAGAGTATTATTTCTTAAATGTAAAAATAATAAACAAGAAGCCTTTAAAAAAATTTTAGGCACTCTACCAGTTTAATTATGCTTTCAAAAACATGGTAGTGACCTAACATATCATTAAATTATCACATTTAAATACTGCGTTGACCTTGCCAGCCAGTAAATCAAGCAATGACGAAATCCCTTTTGTTCTTTTTGCTACACCCTGAAACCTGTGAAATAATCTTCTGAGCATTTGGCAAAAGTATGTATCAAGTTGATGTGTTTTGTAGCACAAAATGGGGAAAAGAGGTAGGAATTTTTAGATTTCTAGGGATAAGGTACTGCTGTAACCCCTCCTTCTTTTTCATAAATTCAAGAGACTGTGGATTGTAAAGATTCCATATGAGAAGGAAAAAACAAGGTGGCAGCTGGCAGTGCTGTTATCTAGTAAGGGCTGCATTTCTCAGAGTCGTCACTGAAAAGAAAGAGTGTTATACTCAGGGCTGCTTTTTACCATCTTGTCAAATTGTCCCTTTGGGGAGGGAATGGGGTGGGGTGTGACATGGAACTGATTCACAATGCAGCTTCAGACTTTTGAAATGGAGCAGAAATTAAAAGCAGTTCTGAAGTCTTTGTCTGCATCACTTTTAGTTTCCCACTGTCACACATTGTTCCCTTTGAGAAATGTGACATAGAGAGAAATGTGGATGGGCAGAAGGAGCATCAAATGATGACCTCTCTTTTATGCCACGTTGTGTATAATGCAATATCCAGAGGCAGCACGAAGCCTAATGACACTCTTTGCAACTGCCCTTCCCAGTTCGTTTCACTTGTGCTTCACTTTTTTCCTCATCTGGGTGTTTTATCATTTAGCCAATATGATGTGCTACCACTTTTGTGTCTAGCTCTGCAGCCTCTTTCTGGATGTGTATCAAGATGTACCTGAAACTTTACCAACATCGCTTTATTAACTGTTATGACCATATACTTCCATTTATTTTGAAATCCATGGGAAGTACATGAAGAAACACTGTAACACTATGTCTCCAAGAGAATCTTTTCCAGCAGCAGATGAAATCCAAGCTCATGCCAGATGAAAAGCTCTTGTGTTATCATTTTCTGTTAATTACAATAATAAACACCAAATCCCTTACAGCAGTGGGTTTTTAAATACTGTGTATGTGTGCATGTACGTGCATGCCCACACCAGTGCTTCACTCTCATGTGCCTTTGACAGCACACTGGAAATTATCATACAGTTTTAGGTTCAGGTCTTGATGCAGGGATACAGAGATGGATGGAGGAGTTTGTTTGTTTTAGTACATCTTACAGTAGCTGAAACAGACCTAAAATAAAGTAAAAGCTTTAGTGTTTGCCTTAAGATGGCAACTTTTTTTTTCTTTTTTTTTAAGAAAACATGCTAAAGGCTCAATTTTTATCTTCTGGTAGGCAAGCAAAATATTTTTTCTGGCAATATGATACTTTATTAAAATGAACACTTGATTAAATGTGCCAGAATTGTGTGTGCTAAAAGGCAGGAAGCTGGGTTTGCTGGAATAGAAAGGTGCACTGGCAGCTGCGGCTGAACTACCTCTTGGCACCCTATCTGTCTATTAAGTGCAGATCTCAGTAAGCTGAAGGATTATTATCTTCAAAAAATCTTGGACAGCTTCATTGGTGGGTTAGATTTCTTTTGCTTTCATTTTAAGAAGGTAAAATTAATTTCTTTTGGGTCAAAGTTGTCAAACTGACATTTGGAAGACTGCAGTCTCTTTGTTCAGTCACAGAATAAGTAATGCCTTGGACCATGGCTGAGTCACCTTCTCCAGTCCTGCTCTCTCAGTGGATCAAACCCGATGTTTAGTGTCTTTCTGTTCAACTTTTTTTTTTTTTTTTTTTGCCAACATTGTCAGATTCCTGACAATGAGCTGACTATTTAGATTTTGAGATGGCTTCTTGAATCTTGTTTGCTTTTGCTGACAGAAATCCTTGTGGATCTTTTTGTTTCCAGTGACAAACTTGCTCGCTTACCAGGACAGCCTTGATCAATTAATTTCACATGAGCACTAATCAAATGGGAATGGTTTTAGGTCATCATCAAAAATGGATTCAGCCTAGTGACCTGGTAGAAGGACATATTGTATTCCATTACCAGCCCTGTGAATCATTCGATCTCCTGATTGAATGTGGTTTTTCAGTACTCCACTTGCATTACACAAGCCTTGTGTTTTTAGGCTCTGTGTTCTTTTCCTGATTCAGAGGCCCTTTGGAAAGTTTCATGTGGGCTTTTGCATTAAGCTCATCTAGAAATCAAAGATTCTGAATTACAGATGGTTTCTTTCATGGTGGGACAGAGGGACTGTGTGTGACAGTGGCACAGGGTTTGTTGCAATACCTGCAAGGATGTGTAATAACTGTAGTGTACACCAAACCTTATGGCAGGATATTGTATTTTTAAAAAAGAGATACTGTTTTTAAATATTATGCAAACTTTGTATTTTTATGTTTGTATATTTGTCTGCTTCCCCTTTTCCCTGAGATTTAAACAATGACTGTCTTTTAATCGTATTTTCTAGGAAGAAAATAAATTTCTGTCTATGGAGAACTTGATCATAAAAGTATATATTTGTACTGGAAGCTCTTTTTCACTCTTCGTGCTGGTTATTTTTTAATGGCACACTACTCAGGTTATAGAGTGAAACTTGGCCAGGAAGTTCCAACTTCCTGTTTCTTGTACACTTCCCTAACAGTTCTTTCATCGTGTAATACTATAAGCATTTGGATTGGAAGCCCTTCAGGGATTTATTTATATTGAACAACCTTTTTTTTTTTTTTTCTGGTTTTTTTTTCACTTAAGAAAATACCCAAGAACAAACAAGGAGTTCTAGTAATGGTAGGTTTTAGGCAATGCTTTTGCCAGCCATCCAATGTCATGTTTAAGGCGGCTGACTTGTTAGTGAAATTAAAATGGAAAATTAAAACATACTCTAGACAAGCTGTTTTTTCCCTATTTCATTTACCTTTTCAGTGGAACTTAATTAGGTGAAAGGAATGAAACTACTACAGTGCTTCAACTTTGAGCACAATAGGGAGAACAAGAAAGTGGCTGTGAAAGTTTGGAGACTTATGCTCATGCTTGCTACTTTGACTTCATATCCCAAGGCCCAGTCAATCAAAACAGTTCAGAGAGAAATTTTCAGTTTCTCAGCCTGAGAACAAAATGGCATGAACAGTCAGGCATCTAATGTATAAAATTCTTGACGAAAATATAGCCTCTTGTACCTCAGAAATATTTACACGCTCTTGGAAGTCTTGTCTCTCATCTTTACTCAATGATTAACAGAAATCTTTTCATATTTGAGAAGAATTTGCTAATCTGCGCAGGGTGCTATAAAGTGTTTTAATAAGAAAAACTCCTTTTTAATACTCTTGCATGTTTTAACATGACTTCTTTGGAAAGCAGTGCAAAAATCAACAGGAGTAGAGTTCTAGTACAGGGTACCTGCAATATAGCTGTTTTTCCTGTTCAGTCTTTAAGTTACGGTGTTTTTTTCCCTGTCATTTTTTTTTCCCGTCCTTACTTAATTTACAGGCCTCTTTGACACCGAGAATCTGCTACACCAACAGGGGACCGTTCTCAGCCCTCAGGATTTCTTGTGGGACAGCAGTCACAGGGAGCTGGTGGGTTACCAAATACATATTGAGACTCTGCTTCTGAGGACCACTTTGTATGGGACATGAATGAAAAACCAGCAGAACAAATGAGCACCACCAAAAGAACTTCTGCAATAAACATTTCTGTTCTCTTTTTTTTTTTTTTTTTTTTTTTCCATGTGCAAGAGATCAGATATGGTAAACAGTGTTGATGTGTGGGGACAGAGTTAGATAGCAACTGGTGTACAGAAGTATGTAATAAATGATGTGTATTTATGAATATATATGTTGATGAATAATGGATACATGCATGTATGAGTGGTTGTTACTTTGTAGTTGTACAGTTTGAAGGGCCTGAGGTGAATTTGATTCTACACACGGCTGCATGTGTGGAAGGGATATACATGAAGTTATCATGCTACTTGCTTTATTGAGCCCCTTATCCCAGTGTCTGAAACTGTGATTTGTTATGCTGTTATATGATCCGAAATAGAACCACAACTCACTGTAGCGGGTTCTTTCAATCCCCTGGGAATGTTTGTCTGGCTTAAATGCATGAAACTGAAATGTGTAATACAGAGCAGCAGCTTTTCATGTAGTATTGTGCTGCAGCTTATAGATCAACACTGACTCCATTTGTGGGAATGAGTGAATACCTCATGTTTGATGTGCTACAGGAGAGTTCACAGATTATTTCTTATGTTATAGTGCTATATTTTTCATGTTTTTTCAGCTTCATGGGTTTAGCATTTTCCTGTGTGTAGAATAGGGTGATATTATCCTGGGCTTTTCAATACAGAAATAGAATGTGAAGAGATTTCTCCCTGCTGACACTTTTTATTGCTTTCAGAGACTTCTTTCCAGCAAAACTTTGGTCAAATCTAAAAAGACAGGTGATCATTTCAGTACCCATCCACACATTTCTCATCTATAAAACTTCGTTTCACTTGAATTCTTCCTGCACGTTTTTCTTAGTTAATTTTCTCACTTATTTACCTCTTTTTACAATTCCTTTGACAGCTTTACCCCCTGGATGCAGGTCAGTGAAGATAACTTCTAACAATGTAGTCAGCTGATTGAGTGGTAGGTAGGAGGGATCGCCGCTGTTCTGATCCTTGCAGGTGATCATAGATATCATGGAATTTTATTGCTATTTCAGTCTTCCCTTACGACCCAGATTTTTACCTGAAAATACATAAGAATTTATAGGTGAATAAATATCACTCAAAAAACTTCCATAAATTTGCTTAATAAAAAAACTAGACTCACCCTTATTCTAGCTGCCCTGCTAATATTCCAGTTTTAATGTACCTTGTCTCTATTTTTTATTTATTTATCTATCCTGTCTTGGCTCAGCAGAGGATGAAGTGTGCAAGACTGAAAGAGACCTTCTGAGTCACAGAGTACACCATTTCTGTAATTGCAGGAAATTATGTTGTTGCAGGATTCCCTTAGTTAATTTATCAATCTGTCTCGAATGGCTTTTGCTCCTGTTGCTTCCTATTGGGAAGCCATTCAAGAACCTCACTCCTCTGATGTTTATAAATCTGCTTCTAATTTCCAAACTAAATTTGTCCATAGCTCATTCATGCCCATTTGGTTTTATGCCAACACTGCTCTCTAACTTTAATAGTTCTTCCCCTTTCTTATAAGCCTGCTGTGATCTAAGAGGATTCTTGTCTTTCTTTCCTTCTGTTTTTCCCTAAGAGAGAAGATAATTAAAATTGTGCATTTCTTCATTATGTTCTTCATTATCAGTGTCATTGTGTCTTGGTTTGATAAATCCTTTAGACTTGAGAGCTTTTTAGCCTTTCCAGTCAGTTCCCAATCAGAAGCAAGAAAAGGTGGCTGTTTGTGTTTTCCTAGACAGACAGTATGTGTAACTTTTTGTTAACTCTGAGGGCAGGAGGGTGAGATGGGAAGAGGGAGAAAGTGGCCTGCCTGTTTCTGCATCTGTAAAAAACTTTAACTGGGCACGTAGGAAAGAATGATTTGGTTTTGAGGATCTGGTGCCTGGGATAGGCAAAGGCATTGATTCAGTTCTTTTCATCCAGTCCAGATCTCCCTTTACTCTATATCTTTACCTGTTTGAAATAAGCAGCTGATAAAACTTCTGGAGAGTATGCAGCTCACAAATGAGTTCTGGAGGGCAGCTTTCCAGCTGTTTCCTCAGAAGGAATGAGGCAAGCGGCTCCCAGAGCCCCAGACAAATGCCTGGGATCTTTATTCAGAGTGCGTGGAGAGTCCCTGAGAAGAACTGGGAGGCCGGAGGCTGATGGAGGGATGAAGCCAAAGGCCTGCAGTGGGAACCTTCTGCTGTCAGGATCCCACGCTAAGCTGCACTTGAGGGCGGGCATGGAAGGGAGAGAGAAAGCTGAGTAAGGTTTGCTGTGACCTCAGTGTATTCCCATGCAGCTTCCCTCTTCAGGCAGTACTTGATGGCATCATTTACAAGATTCTTCAAATGCCCCTAAAATCAGTAGAAAAAAGTGTATAGTCCATTCAGCATACTGGTCTATACTATCCTTGCCATGCTGCTACGGATCTTAAAGCGATATGATTTAGGATGGCTGACTCTTACAAGACAGCTTTTTGTTTAGTAGAGTATATCGAAACCAGGACTCTTTGCAGGGAAGTACCAGTCTCAGACAAGATGTCTGAAGTTTACTGGGAAATTTTGGTGCAGCAGAACAAAAGACTGAGAGGAGGGAAAGCCAGAACAAAAGGTCTGGCTCCTGTATCAGAGCACATGGTAGATAGTAGGTAGGCAGAGCAGATGGTGTGAGAGTAGTGGGGCGTCTGTTCAGATCTATCACCTTAAGGAAGATATAGTGGTTCAGAGTTCTTTTGAAGAAGTTGTCTGTATTTTTCTGTGTATGTTGAAGTTTTTGATTACCAAAGAAATATTTTCTTTGGCATGTTTTCATTAATTTTTCCAAGAACAAGTGTTCAAATATACCCTTTTTTATTGTCTCGGCTGCTCCTGTACCCAAGAAGTATGCACACACAGCTTGCTGAATCTTGCACTCCTTATATTGCCCCACTGCTGGGATTTTACCAAGTAAGATAACTCTGGAATCCTCCTGGAATGAAGTTCCTGGGACTGGTGCAGAAGAATATTTGGGATTTGTTTCCTGATCACTAATTCAAAATAATTATTGTTCCTCTTCTCCAATAGATTTATTTAAACAGTCTTAATAATTCGTCACATGAGATGCTTATACTTTGATAACCATAATTAGATACATTTTAAATTGGTTTTGATTGTATTCAAAGAAGCAGAACCACTGTCTTTCTTTTCTCATCCTTCCTAATGAATTTCAGCCGGAAGAATCTAAATTTACAGGTGAAGAATGTCTCTAATCTGTGCCAGCATAGATTGAGTAGAGCTGTCTGGACATGCCTGGTGCCTTTTCAGAACCCAGTATACTCTTCTGTTTTACCAAAAGGCTTGTTGTCACTAACTGGATGGTTCTTTGTTAGATTATAAACAGAAAAGGTAATGATTGGCCCTACTTACATAAGAAATGAGTCTGGTTGAAAATCTTTCCATTTTCTTTCCATTTCATATATCCTTATACTTTGATTGCATTTTGTGACAGTCTCCCAAGATGAAGAAGTAACATTAATTGTACTATATGTACACCTCTATTCTCTCATTGGAAATACGTGACAGAATATGGAGAGGATGCCTGACTATGCTCCCTGTGCCATCCAGGCACTCCTTCTCCCATGGAGGTGACACAAGTTTTGCACAGCTCCCGTGGCTCAGTTCAGGAGGTGCAGTGAGGGTTCTCAGGAGGAACTCAGGAAAAAGTTCTCAGGATACTAAAGAAGTGAAGGGTAATTATGCTGTTGAGACTTGGTCAGTACTTGCAAGGACTTATGGGGCTGAAGTTCAGCCATGCGCCAAAACGTGGCTTCCTGAGGAATCTAATCAAACATTAATAAACAGTCTCTCACTGTTCTCTCTTTTTGGCTCCTCACTTGTTGCATAGAAATGGAGGAAGAGAGTCTGAGTTCTGCTGGTAAGTCTTGTTAGAGCTCTTTGGTCAGGATTAGCTGTACTTTGTCTCAGTCTGTAATCATGGGGAGAAGGTTCATAAAGGACAGGCAGAGCTAGAAATAAATATGCTTTTAAAAGACTGTATAATGTCCATAGAAGGAAAAAAATGGCTGCATTCAGCTTATAGAAATGACAAAATTCTTTGCTATTACCTTCCACCTGTCAACACCCTCCTGGCAAATGTGTTATTGAATATGTTTAACAGGTTTGAACGCAGAGGGCCTGAACATTCCTGCTGTGTTTTCTTTAATTTCTTCGTAAATGTATACATTTGTGATACATTGAGTGTACTGTGCATGGTACTGTAAGCCTTGCTTGCAAATGCAGCTCAGTTGTTTGTCTAAATCTTTCAGTTGCCATTCATTCATAAGGCCAAGGCAAATGGCCAAAACAATCAATTTCCATTGGGTCATTTTGAGGAAGACACAGACTGGCACCGAGTTCTTCTCTGTGGTGACCAGTGACAGGACACAGAGGAAGGGCCTGAAGTTGTGTCAGGGGAGGTTTAGGTTGCATATTAGGAAAATGGTTCTTCACCCAGAGAGAGGGTGGTTGGGCGCTGGAACAGGCTCCCCAGGGAATGGTCACAGAACCATCCTGACAGAGTTCAAGAAGTGTTTGGACAATATTCTCAGGCACATGGTGTGACTCTTGGGGTGTCCTGTGCATGGGTTAAGAGTTGGCCTCAGTGGTCCTTGTGGGTCCCTTCCAACTCAGGATATTCTATGATTTTAGGAAAAGATGTTTGAAATCTTTAGCTTTCAGTATGTGAGCAGTGTGTAAGCATACAGCAGCGCTAATGCTGCGGAAATGAGAGTATCTTTTAAAAAGTAATGCACTAGCTTTGCTGTGATATGAGGAAGAATGGGTAGCATGGTCTTAGCAGAAAAGAAATGCTTTTTAATTAAAGAGGTCCACATATAATGAAAGCATTCTGTTGTGTTTATTTTGGGGTTAGGGTTTGTTTATGTTCGGTGTTTTTTTACCATCTAGCTCTTCATATATTACCTGGAGGTAGCCTGAACAACAACCTGATGGCTTGTTTTAAAAAAACAGCATCTCCATTTATCAAATCATGATACAGTGCTTTAACTTGAAAAGCTACTTAAATTGTCAAAAGAGAATATTATGAAGGTTTCATTGCTAAAGAGGCTTTCAGTTACAATAATATTTTTATTATCACTGTTTTTAGACTAGTTTGGGAATATTTTGGCTCTCTGGTATTAGCAACCTGAGACTTAATTTCCAGGTGATTTTTGTCCCAGTGTTCAATGGGAAAATTTTTCATTCTGAGTAAGGACCTTCTTGTCCATGCCCTTTTTGTTATCTTTCCCCATTGTGTGTCTGAGATATATTAATGGGAGCTTTGTGCACAGCTGACTGCTTGGTCACTTCTGACGCGCTTCCTGGTGACAGCACGAGAAGTGTTTAATGTTTGTAAAAGCTTGGGTTGCCCTTGACTTACAGACAGCAGTCAGTGCCAAGTATGGAGTCAGAATGGCCACACCTGTTATCAGGTAAGGAGGTAGGAAAAATCTCATGGTAGATATCATGCAGGACCATATTTAATGCGTGCTGTATAAAGATTATGCCTCTGAAACACAACTGAATTTCACAATTATGTGGGAAATAGACCAGATCTTTTTATGGTGGCTAAGTAAACTTGGCTGACAAACAAAGCTGGCCCAAATCTGGTTCTACTGGTATAGTTTAGAGCTTTGTTCATTTGTTATGCAAGACAGAGTTTAGCTGTTTCAGATGATTATCTCCTTGATCAATTATTTGAGTGTGGGCTGGGGTGACCCTGGCTGCAGGCCAGGTGTCCACCACATCTGCTCTGTCACTGTCTTCAGCTGGCCATGGGAGAGAAAATATAATGAAAGGCTCATGGATTGAGATAAAGTCAGGGACAGATAACTCGCCAATTACCATCATGAGCAAAGCAGACTCGACTTAGAGAAATTAGCTTAATTTATTACAAATCAAATCAAAGGAGGATAATGAGAAATAAAACTAAACCTTAAAAATACCTTCCTCTCATCCCTCTCTTCTTGGACTTAACTTTAGTCCCAGTAAAGTTTCTGCTTTCTGCCTTCAAGCAGCACAGGGAGACATTCACCACACATTGTCTCTGCTGCTCTGTCCTTAGGGGAAGGACTCTTCACACTCTTTCCCTGCTCCCATGTGGGGTCTCACACCTGGGAGACAATTCTCCATTAACTTCTCCAGTGTGAGTCCTTCCCATGGGCTGCTGTTCTTTGTGAACTGTTCCAGCACAGGTCCTGTGCGGGATTATGACCTGCATAGGTCCTGCCAGCAAACTGTTCCAGTGTGTGTTCCTCTCTCCATGGGCCTACAGGTCCTGCCAGGATTCTCTTCCAGCATGGGCTTCCTGTGGGGCCACAGTCTCCTCTGGGCAACCACCTGCTCTGGCATGGGGTCTTCCACAGGCTGCAGGCAGATATTTACTCCACCATGAACCTCCACAGGCTGCAGGTGGTTCTCTGCTCCCCCATGGACTACCATGAGCTGCAGGGGCACAGCTGCCTCACCATGGTTTGCAATACAGGTTACAGGGTAATCTCTAATCCTACACCTGAGGCAGTTCTACTCCTACTGCCTTTGATGTCTTCACTGCTGTCTCTTGTGCGTATCCTCATTCCTCGTTCCAGCTGAAGTCGCTGTTTCACAGTTTTTATCCTCTTCTCCAGTATGTTATCCCAGAGCCACCACCAAAATGGCTGATAGGCTGGGCCTTGGTCAGCAACGGGTCTGACTTAGAGCCAGCTGGCATTGGCTCTGTCAGACACGGAGGAAGATTCTGGCAGCTCCTGTGAGAAGCTGCTACTGTACTGCCACATCCCTGCCAGTGCTACCAAAACCTTGCTGCACAAACCCAATAGAGTCTAACATTCAGACCTTGGTTTTGCTTGAGAATACTTCTACAAGGAACCTTCCTCTTGCTATATGTGCTTCATACAGAAGACAGAGGTGAGGAATAGAAGTAGACAGAACTGTTAGTTTATGAAAATGGCTTTAACCTGGTCACTATTCTGATTCTTCTTGTGAAGTCAGAATATTGGTTTTCTAGAAATAAGCATGTTGTCGTTTCAAGACTTCAGATGGGTACAATTTCCTTAATTGAGTTTTCTCACAATCAGCATGTAATTCTGCCTCTGATCTTCTTTTATTCATTACCAAGTCTTAATTTGTAGAGAGTTTCCTTTTTAAGTGGTTTTAAATGGAGCTCAGCTTTCCCGAGGCAAGCTTCAGTGACACTTTCTGGGCCCTGTTTACTGAGTCTTTCTTTATCAACACCAATTATGCCCTGCCCAACCTGTCTGAACACAGTCCAGTTCTATAACCAGAGAAGTGAAAATTGATGGCACTTTAACTTTTTTTAAAATGAGTAAATATCTCTAAGTGGCATCCTTAGATAACCACCAACCTGAAAAAAAAAAAATCTTTCTTATTCCAGTTCCTTTGAACAACCCCAAAGCAGGTCTTTTTCCTTCTCACGTTTTAACTTCAAACACCATTATAATTTACTTAGGAATGTGTTCTCTTCTGCAGACAGAGATAATGATTAGTAACTGATGGTACTCCAGTCTACCTTTCCAATGGAACTTGAAGAAGTTACTCTTCAAGAGAATGGTAGAGGGCCTTGGGACTCCTGCCTTGCTGACTCTATATTTGGCTTTGGGATACGGTAGGAGGACATATAGTTCACCAGTAGGTCAGAGGATGGGTTACTTGGATTTCTGGTTCATTAAGTATCTTTTGGGTTTGTCGGTGTTGTGTGGAATAGCAATGTATGTTTCTGAAGACTGACTTGCTGCCCAACTTTGAATCATCTAGCTGTCTCTTCTGAGTGGGACCCAGACCTCATCAGAGTTGGTGCCTACACTCTTACTTTGGCTTCTCTGAAGTCCATTCTGTCACAGTTCATTTGATTGATTTCTGTATAATCATCTTTTTGAGGCTAATTTTTTTATCATATTTGCCCTGTGTGTGTTGCAGGTGCATGTGGCATTTTCCAAAATTTGACAGTCTGTTATCTCTGAGTCCTTTCTCTCCCTGCAAGAGTCAGTAGCCTAAAACTGGTAGACTCAACTGAATTAGGGAGATTTTAGATGAAAAAAATATAATACAGCAATAAAAGTGGCTAATTAGTTTGAAAGCTCCCTTCCTAATTAAAAGAGAAGAAATTCATCTCACACATTCTTTTGTGTGAATGTAAGATTCTTTGTTTAGATTAGAAGATTCAAATTGTTCCATGAAAAACTTTCACTCCTCCTTATTTTTATCTTGGGTAGCTACACATATGCACATGCACATATATACACACAGAGATACATGACCTCTGGACAGTTCCTGTACAAGTACCTCACCTCTTCAAATTGTGCTATCCAGAAATGTTTTTCTCCTACCTTTTCCTGACCAACTTAGCTAGAACTTACAGGTCTGAGTTGTCCAAAATGAAAATTTAGGGTACTTAAAATATACTCCTTTATTTTTGATACCTTTTATCAAAAAAAAAAAAAAAATCAGAAAAGCAGATATTGTCTTCTCTCCATGATATTTTTGTCTTGAGTTACGCTCTGCCAAAGCTTCATAGGCATCAGATTCCTTGCCAAGTAGTGAGAGAAGAGTTTCTGAGAGCTCTGCCTCTGAAAAGTACTACAACCTTTCCAGATTATGTGGCTTGGTTGAATTTTACAGCCTTAAAATTCATATTCATCTCGTGTAGCTTTTTTCCCATGGACTGTTATCTCTCGAGTTCCATATTTATCTGGGCCTAAATGACTGCCTGTCATTGCCTCATGGTTTTTCTTCTGTCTCATTCTTTACTTTCAACTGTCTGTTCTTTTCAGGGGTTGTCTTTCTACTGAACTTGAACAGCTACTGGTTTTGCTTTTCCATTTTAATGTTCTGATTGGGACTTGAAATATTTGTCCTCCCAGAATTTTTGGCTCTGGTTACTTTTCCATTATCACCTTTCTTCCTCTTCTTCTGCATTTGACATTTTTCCCAGATTATGCTTATCTCTGTGCATTCAGGCCTTCTATCTCAACCTTCCATGTAGAGGAGTAGCATAAATAATACAGATTTTCCAGAAGTTTATGGAAAAGAAACTCTCCCCAGGAAGAAAATTACCCTCCATATGTCACCTTTTGAGACAATCTAAGACGGTCTGTGATAAAATAGCTGAAAAATATCACCGCTTTCCTGTCCTACTTCACAGAGCATCACTTGAGTGGATGAATTTACAAAGCTTGATGTTTAAACAGGTACTTCCTCTAGAGAACATCATCAAAACATAAACAATAAACTTACTCTTGGCCAATAAGTTTTTAATTTTGAAGTACTTACAAACAAGTAGCTGTTTTGGTGACATGCTGTGTCTCTGTGAAATGATATTGCTGTGCAGAGGCAACACCAGTTTATTCTGTACTGAATGAAGTACAGGTGTGGTACTGAATGACTTTTATTCTCCTTCTGTCTCTAACTGTTAGTATGTACGTTAGCTGATGCTGAAAAGAACTTTTGGAAAGCAAGGTCAACTGAGATGGAGAGTGTTTTGGCACCACAGTTTAGGGCGGGAAGTGCAGGATGCAAACAGACAGATCTGAGCTAACTTTAGTCTGGAGAGCTCAGAGATCAGTGGCAGCAAAACGGCGGTGTCTTGAACTTGAAAACGTGTTAGCCACCTGTATAAGTAACCTGAGTTCTAAGCAGGCTTAGCTTTTACAAAAGGCTCTGCTGTGATCCCTCAGTGCTGTTTTATCCAAGTAGCCTAAATTAAAGTTAGAAGACCATGACTTAATGCAGCACAATCAGACCTTTTGTTAAAGCTAGAAATAACCATAGTTTCTCTTATACCAAGAGGATTTAAAAATATCTCCCTCTCTTTTCATGTTTCCTTATTTTTCCTCTGCAGGAAAGGTCTCTTGTTCTGCCTATACCTCAGTTACTCTGTGTGCCTGTATCTATGCACCTCTGTAACTTAAAGTTTCAGAGATGTGATGGTCTATGGCCAAATGTGTCGTAACCCCTTTGCAATAGCCTCATTAGCATTCACCAACACTGACCTCTTCATCTAATGACTCCAGCTGTCTCAGCTTCTTTATGGACAGAGCAGGGAATGCATGGAGGAGAGCTGGAAGTTAGTCTCTAGAGGCTGGCAGAGCGAAGGGGTGTCCTGTGTAAACTTCAGTTTAAAGACTGGCAACTGGAAAGCAATAGGTGACAAACCCAGTCTGTTCTCTTGGCTCCAGATGTACAGTTAAAAATCATAGTAATGTAAATACTGTTGTACTGCAAGCAGAGAATCCAAAATCAATACTGATAAAGCTGAAAAAACATGGACATGAGCACAGATGTACACAGATGTAAATGCCCAACCAGTCCTATTGCCGCTGAGAAGTACCTTTGCTGTTACCACTGGATAGATGATACATTGAAATTTTAACAATGGTACAAAATTGACTGCATGTGGGTTTTTTTGCCATCTTGGTCTACATAGGTCCTTCTTAAGAAAGTAGAATCTACTATGCACTCAGCTGGATGTTAAACCTCACACGAGTTTAATCAAATCCTCAGTTTAGTGGTTCTAGACTCATGAAAAAGCCTGGGTTGAAAGGGACCCTGAAAAATTATCTGATCCAACCTTTTATGGAAAAGTAAGCCTAGATGACATTATCTAGCTCCCTGTCCCGTTGCATCTTGAAAACCTCCAGTGATGGAGTGTCTAGCATATCCCTGTGGAGGTTGTTCCTATCGATGACTGTTCTCAATGCAAAAAATATTGTTCTATATAATTCTTATATCAAGATGAAGAATTTTTTGTTTGTATTTAATGGCTGATTCTGATAACCTTAAGGATAATCCTGTGTAGATTTTTACTTTTACTTTCCTAAAAACTCCTTTCACCTTTACCAAAGTCTTGGATGGTCAGAACCTACGATTTTCCTCCCTTTTCTTCTTCCTCTTCCTTCCCTCTGCTTCCCATTGGAACAAAGATCACAAACAGCATGTAACTGAACAGAGGGAAAGTGGAACAGTTTTGCAGTGCATATTTCCTTAAACAGAAAAGGATATTTCTGAAATTGGCTGGTCTGCGAACATTCCTTTGATCCTGAAACTTGGTGCCCACCTGCAGGAGTTAAAATTTTTGGATGTTCTGTCATGTTGTTTACCCATGATCCTTGCAGTGCTTAAGAGCAACAGTGAAAATTTTGATCATCACCTTTATATTAAGCCTCTAAACACAAAGGTCTTAGGAAGATGCAACAACTTTACACTTTTCACAATAAAAACATACATAATACCTTTTTTCTTTTTTTTTTTAACTTTTTTTTTTTTACGTATGGCTTTCATATCTCCTCCACTGAAGGTGTTCCAAAGCTGTCATCCTTTGTAGAAGTGGCATACAAGTGATGGCATGGTGGAGAGACAGGCATTAAAAATAGCATGGCCCAGGAATCATTTGCTTTCTCCTGTGGTCTCTGAGCTTGGAAAAATTGTCCAGATTACTTGCAGTCTGCAGGTTTCAGAATAAAAGAGAGTTGTGCTCTTTAACTGAACTTTGCTTAGAGGACAAAGCAAATCAAAGTGCTGCCTGTGTGACTGAGACCAATGCAGCAAGTTGGAAAATCTGATAAAGCTGTTCTATTTGGACTTGCTCTCAATCCCTTGATAAAGTTTCCTTTTCCTCTTGGTACATGTGGTTAGATGTATTTAGGAAAGAATATCTGTCTTAGTTTTGCACTTTGATCTGAACATTTTGGTGTCATTTTAACCCTGCTAATAAATCAGGAATTTCTAGTAGCAGATCTGCAAGTCTGGCATAGATATTATTGGGTGCTTTTTATTTCTCAGTGTTTTAAGCAATGCATGGTATTTCTTTGTGCTTTCAGTCTAGGTCCAAAAAGCTCACCAAAAATAATCAATCCACCAGAGCTGTGTCACTGGAAACAGATTGATAAATAGCTATCATCCTTCAACTGTTTTGACAATGAGGTTTTGTAGCTTCAGAGAACCCTTCTTCCCAGTTCAGTCAGGCCACTGGGCTTAAGATGTATCAATATTTGTCAGTGGTAGGTTTCTGTAACATTTGATTTCTGCTGGGAGTTTCTTACCTCTTCAGAGTTCATAGAGATGACCAAGTCATTGTGTCTTCCTGCTACAGAGCATTTTTTAGCTGGAATCATTTTTTGTCTCTACAAAGCCAAACCAGCTTTTAATTCTATGCCTGGAATTCCAGTGGTGCCTGATAAAAACAGCTTTAATGCCTGAGGCTCCCATCATTCTGTTAGCAGGTTAGAAGTTGGAGGGACAGGATATAGATGCTGTGGCACAGCTTTGGAAAACTGGAGATTAGATTCTGTGGTTTTAGGGTCATTGAAAATCTTAGATTGGTAGCAGCAATCAGCAGGCAGAGTGTCTGCTCACATTTTCAATCATTTGTTTCATTAGAATGCTTTAGAAAATAATTAATGCCTGTGAAGGAAGTCACATCACTGAAAAGCACTGTTTGGGTTCCAGCTGAAGTACCAGTGGCTTAACAGCGCAGAGAAGCCATCCAAGACCCGCAGTGTCATTTCAAAGCCTCAGTTGGTGCTGTCATATACAGCAAAATGTACATAATCCTCCGCTGTTTCTATCAGGAATTATTGGATTGCTTTATGAATGTCAGAAATTCCAGGTTATTAATACAGTTGCAGGCAAAGTGGTTAAGCCTGTGTCTTCCACAGTCATCCACTGACCTCAGTGTGGTTTTGACTCTGCTGGTGTTCAGAGGAATGCAGATTCCCAAGTTTTCTCTTGGGGGATGGTTGTCCCACGATTAAAGAATCTACATATATTTTAGGATCTTGGTCTTCATGGTTTAAGCTGATTTTGGTAAACTTGCTGCTTCTCTTTCTAAAAAAAAAATAGAAAGAAAAAAAAAAGAATGAAAAAAAGGCTAGAGCTGTTCCTGGAATATACTATGACTTCATGTCGGTATGAAGTGCCAACATGCACGTGGAATGGAAGAGTAGCAAGAAAAATGACTTCTGCAACTTGGGTGGTATTTTGTGCATGAGAAATATCACTCTTTTCTGACTGCCAAGCTATTTCACTCAGGCTCTAAATCTGTTTTGTATATAGAGGAGAGGTAAGAATTGCATGTGTGTGAACTTGTGCTTCTCCCTTCGTCCTGCCTGATCAACACGTGTGTGCCTGAGTGTGTGAATAGGCACCCAGTCACTTCTGTCCCGAGATGTATGACCGTGTGCTCGTGCTCTTCCTCATGGATCTGCAAACATGGATCTACTGTGATGCTGTGCATGCATGTCACTGGACAAACCCACAACCACATCCAGCTCTCTCTTCTTTTAAGCAGTGGGAACGGACAGTTTTTCTGTTGAGCAGAAATCATGTATCTGGGACCTTAAACATGCTTTGATGTTTTTGCTGTTTTTAAAAATCCTTACTCAGCTGCTGTGTTGTGAAATGTGGCTCTGTGAGAATCTCCTGACTGTGAAATAGGAGGATTTTTTTTTTTTTTCCTTTTTTTGCTGGTCAGCAGTGGGATTTTGTGACCTCCAGCCTATATCTGTACAGTACATCTTGTATGTGTTCCTTAGTGAGACAGCACAGTGCCTCCAGGAAATGCATTCTTTTGCAGTGGGCCATATGGGTAGCTTTGCATTTTTATGATGAAGATGGGAAGATAAGGTTTGTTGCTTACTCTTTTTTTCTTTCTTAAAACTCTTACTGTGTTTTGTCCCTGCATATAGTTGAGGCATCCTAAACGATGCCTGAGATAAAGCAGAATTCAGGCCCTTAACAAACATTTGCAACAGACTTTTAGATTTCTTTTTTCAAAGTTTAGAAGGACTAATTTTTAAATCTTGGCTGTTGCTAAAAAAAAAAAAAAAAAAAGGCAAACATTTTAGCCTAACACCAACAGGTAAGAAGTTGAAGACTGAAGTAAGTAGTTTTCAATGATATTAAGATGAGGCTAAAAAAAAAAATATAAAAAAAAAACCAAACCAAAATAGTCTTCCATCCAAGTGCGTGCAGCACTCATCCTATGTTCCTGTGCAGTATTCCTAGGATATCAACATGAAAATGATATACTTCTATTGCTTTAGATATAAAGGAATAATTTGGGTAGTATACTTCTTCCTACTCAAACACATCCAGGTTCTGGAGGGAGTGAAATGTTCACATTCTAAGCCATTATGTTTCAGTAGGAAATGGGGAATTCATGTGGAAACTTGGAGAGTCTTCTTCAATTCAGGGGAAGTAATTACCACTGTAATGGTGCCAAAGGCTGTTGCTGGCTTGTATCTTACAGATATTGCCAACTGTTGCTTAAAGACAACAGGCAAAAGGACTACTCCATTGCAGATGATAGAGAGGACCATGCTATGTGCCAACACTGAGAGGAAAAGATCTGAGTTCTTTATGGCTGTTTCTAAAGACTCTTGATTTATAACTTTTAAATTGTTGCCCTCTTTAAGCATACACCTGTATAATTATTGGCTGTTTTATTCTTTGATCATTATTTCAGCTTTACTTTGTTTTCTTTTCTTCAAATATATTCTTTATGGAAGAACCGCTGCTCCCAAACTAACAATTGAGCTCTCAGTCTCCCGTTTAAATTTGCCTGAATAAGAAGCAGATAAAACCCTTCTTTATTTCTGCATCCCTGCTCTCCCATCCATGTTCCAAATGGTGTTTTGCTGTCTTTCTCCTTACAGGGACGGTGCTTAAATCTGTCTATAGCTACCAGGAAAAATGAGCTTTCTGTGGCAGCGTTCTCTCTCTCCCTCTCACCTTCCCTCTCTCTTGCCACTCTCTCTTTTCCCTCTCCCTGCCACTCTTTCTCTACCATTCTCTCGTCTCTCTCCCTCTCTCTCTGGAATATTTTCAAACCATGCATGAAGTGAACACAGAAAACCAGAACTCATAGTTCTCCAGGACATCCCTGTTTTCCTCATTGAGAGAGTTTTATTGCAGTTGATAATCCAGGACATTTCTCAAGATGTATTCATGAGTTACTTGTACAGCCAAGTACAATGTTCTTCTCTGTGTTTTCTTTAACCCATCCCTGGTTCCATTGTACATCGTTTTCCTTCTGACTGCGGTGGGGCCCTGTATTTCAGGACCTTCTATTGGCAGCAACTGCTACAGAAGTCAATATTAAATTTGTATAGAAATAGTAAAGTTAGAAAGTCCTGTTACAGTAGCAAAATGTAGCACTTTAACAACCATGCCAAGGGGGACCAAGTAATCATTTTAGCTGGAATCTTGTCTTAATGGAAGCCAATGCGAATTCCCCTGCAAGTTACTTGCCATTGTCCCTGCTCTCAACTTCTGGTCAACTTACAGATTGAAGAATAATGATTTTGGCAAGGAAAATAGAAAAGCATTATGCTGAGGAAAATATGAGCTAGACATCATGTTGTTACATCCTAGT
This sequence comes from Donacobius atricapilla, assembly GCA_013397315.1. Taxonomy (NCBI): domain Eukaryota; kingdom Metazoa; phylum Chordata; class Aves; order Passeriformes; family Mimidae; genus Donacobius; species Donacobius atricapilla. The sequence goes on from WBMY01005651.1 coordinate 1,111,619, forward strand.
CATCCTGTACGAATCACACAGTTTAAGATTCCCATATTTCCTACTTACTGGTAGAGATAATCTTTCTTCTCGATTCCCCTGGGGCCATTTGGCATAGTTAGGGTTTAAGGAAAATATCTTCCTTCTTTACCTTTATTTTTTCTTTTTTTTTTTTTTTTCAAATTAAAAAGGTGGTGGAGAGGACATTTTCTTTCTGACTCCTGTTCAAAGTGCACTTAAATCTTGAAGGTTACAAATACAGTTTTTCCTAGGCCCTTTTTTTTTTTGCTAGGTAAAGTAACTATCTTACATCTCCAGATATATTTCTTATCCATGTTATACCCATAATGCATACAGGAATTCTTTGTCCCTCGAAACATTTGTCTACAGTGAAGGTCACAAAGTTTGTACCAAGAAGAATGGAGGAGCCCAGTTGCTGTTTCTGAGGGAAGAAACAACATCATTATTAAATAGAACTTAATGGGATTTGGAAGAGTAGAATCAGAGTGCTTTAATTTGTTCAAAAGCAAATTATAGGAAGAGACTGTATCTTTCTCAGAACATTATGATCAGCCTGGCAAACGAGAAGAATCAGCTGAACAGGTCAAAAGGAAAGCCACTGAGTTCAAGTGGTGTTGATGGGAACAAAATAATGGCATCATAAAAATGTCTGGGAACTGTAACTTGTAGTTGTCTTGAAGAGTAAGAAAATTTGGGTCAAGTTCTTGGCTTGTTTACACCTTGCATTCTATTGGAGACCAAGGGCACCTTTGAAATGCTAAGAAAATCCTACTGACGTCAGGTTTTTCTATGAGTAAGCAAAGAATGTGGCCAGAGGCAGCAAACTTATAGCTATTTCTTAGCTTTGTGGTAGTGTAAATGTTTTCTGGTTGCCTCAATCACAAATGCATACTACACTGGAAAGAAAATTACATCTGAGCAGCATTCCTAAATATTTTGCCTGCAACGCCTGAGAGTCAGTGTTATCTATACCTGGTCAACTACAATTTGGTAATCTGTCAGTGAGCTGGATCTACCAGTGGATGTTTGCTAAGATGCAGAAAGAATTCTTGTGGTGAAATTTGTATTTTGAAGATTCAGTATTATGTTATATTTACACAAAGGCAGGAGACATTTGGAAGTACTGAAGTACAACAAATTTGGTTGTAGTCTGATAGGGTTTTTGTTGGAATTTTTTTGTTGTTTATCTTTTTTTTTCTTTCAGCTCACTGCTTCACCCCAATCCTCTGCCCCTGAAAAAAAACCACGAAGAACCCAAAATCAACCATGTCTTGTCCTCTTGGATCTTGTTTCTCCTTTCCCATTTGTAGTCTGTAGTGCCCCACGCTGAAAGAATTGCTGCTTTCTCTATAACTGAGCAGTCCTACCATACCACTATACATATGAAATTCTGTAATGAATTAATTGACAGAGAAATACTGGGTTTTGGAGAAGGACATGAAAAAGCTCTTGGGGATCAAACTTTCTTTGCTGCTGTTCAGTATAGTGGAGGTCGCAGGATGTGATTATCCCTTCTGGAATCTCTCCTATGCAAGACAATGAAACAATGAAAAGAAACCCCTAGTTTCTGCATAACCTGGTTACTTTAAAGGAAACTGTTGGGCCAAAAATCAAGCTGATCCTGAAAGCAGGACATTTAGGTTCTGTTTGTGAATCTTCCTATACTGTTTTGTATAGGAGTAGTTTTATGGTTTCTAATTCTCTTTATTTGGGGTTAGGAGAAAGAGGACTCCTTTAATCATGACCTGAGACTAAATTAATTGATAATAGTAAAACATTTACTGATCCTTGGTAAGGAGGGTCAAGGAGTAAGGTAATTTGAATGGTTATCAAACACGAATTGATGAAAGTCTTTGGCTGTTGAGACATTTCCTGTCTGTTGTAAATGGGAGTCAGAAAAAAAAATACATTATACCATGCAGTGACAACTCTGTTTCTACCTCTATGAGAGAGAGTGAATAAGAAGTTACTAGGTGAGATTCTGCAGTTTATGCTCAGTAAGAGGTAATTTTTAATGATTATAATGGTCCATTCTGATCTCCACCTAACAGGAATATCTTTCTGTCAGGTGCTAGGTAACGTGACCTGTACATTTATCCATAAAGCATGGAAATTTAGATATGAATTTGTGTAGGAAACAACTCATCACCTGAACACTAAGGAGAACAATACTTGCAGGAGACTTTTAGTACTGATGTGGGGAGGGAGAATGGCCTTTTGCAAGGGGAGCTAATGCAGAAGAAGGAAGTACAGCTATTTTTCTGTACCTGTTTTTTCTCTGCCGTCTTTTTGAGTGCTTAGATTCTTGAAATGGATGACCTTGTGGCATAAACCCCTGTCTGTATAGATATTGCAACCAATAAATAGCAGTGCTAATCTGGTGTGGTGGATTCAGTGTCTTGTATGGTTTGAGATAGTTCCTCCATTAGTTCATTCTGATACCATTCTGGGTGGTCCAGTATTAGTAGGGTTGTGGGAAGGTGTTGCTATGACTATGTGATTGTAATCAATGGATTCAAAGGCAAACTCACCCCCTCTGCGGTGAATATGGTACAACTGAGAATGCAGAGGAAGAGTAGGATAATATTTGGGGTGAGAGAATTTTTTTATACTTTCTCTGGGCCTCATGCCTGGCCATAGAAGATGTTGCCAATGCATATTTGACTTATTCTTTGTATCTAAGCTCCAGTGAGGAGCTAAAGGAGAAGCTGCCACTGCTCCAAGGACCTTTCCATATAAACAAACTGAGGATCTGATACAGAGTTTGTGGAGACTATACTAACTTAAGAAGTAAAAGGAGGACTGGGGTTGTTTTTTATGCATGAGATATTACCACTGTTTTACTGCTTGGAAGGGAAAAGGTCTAGTGCTTGGAGCCTTGTCCAGGTGGGAATTCAGGCTGGACAAGGCATTACTGTGAGTTCCCCAAGCACTTCTTAGCTAGGAAGAGCTAGCTGTCCTGGTGTGTAACTGCTCCAGTGCACTGCTTTGGTGGAAGGGAGGGTTAAGCTCCAGTGTAAACCCTTGAGCTTTGTTTCTGGGGGAAGGTGTGTTTCATTCATTACTGAATTGCAATTTACCCCCAAGCTCAGGAGAAAAGTAGAAGTGAGTACAGTGTCAGCCTCTTTACTCAGGGCTGAAGGCAAACATGCCACAGATGGATCCCTACCCTATCTCCTCAAACATACAGCCCTCTCTCTGACTGTAGAAGCCAGAGACAAATGAAGCCTGAGTAGTCTGGCTCTGGAATGTGCAACAGGGCAATGGCATACACACATATGCATATCTCCATACAGGGATAACTCAAGATGTTGTGTTGCCTCTGCTTTATCTGCTTGTTCTTCTGAAGGACTGATGTTCTTCCATCAGGCCAAGATGGTGGTCAGGGATGACAGGATACAGGAAAATGGTGAGATTTTCTGCTTGTCTTTGAAGCTGTACCCGTTCTGCTGGTGACATTATGTACTTGCTCTGTGCTTGCCTGCTAGTTTTAGGATGTCTGCAGCAATGAGCTTTTGAGTTGTCTGCATATCTGTCAGTAGTGGTCAAGCCAGAACTCCAGTGGTTAGCATGAAAGCATATGAAAGGCAATGTACTGCTGTAAGGCTTCAACTTGCACTCGTGCAGAGGAATCTACCAGAGGAGTGTGTGTGGGATGCCTTGCTTAGAGTGGCTAGAAAGTAATTAAATACGGCATGTTCCCATTTGAAAACTTAAAGAAATGTAAGGAAGGGCACCAGATGTTGTTTCGGCTAACACATGCTGAACAACAGTGAATCCAACTGCAGCTTTGCTAATGCCATCTGCCATTGCATTTTAAGAAATTAAAGGGTCCTGGACTACCATAGTTCTTCCAGCACATGTAATCTAACTGAGAGGAAAAATAATTCCTGTTTACTCAGTCAGTGGATGGACCCCTGGTGCACCTATATTTGCCTGTGTCTCTACTCTTATACCATAATTTAGCATTGTTTTTTGGACAGTTTATTCTATTTGCTCTTCTCTGCAAAATCTCAGTTCATAAAACAAGCTGAAGAATGTTAACAAGAGATGCTTCTCTGACAGCTGTGTGATATGCTGCTATCTTGTATGTGAAGAATATGCATGGTGTCCTCCAAAGTATTTGTAGAAACAATTCATATGCCTTGTGAGGACACAAGGGAATTATCAGCCTTGCTTTCCATGAAAAGTAGGATCTAAGTCCAGTCATAACTTCTGTTTGCTTTATTTATGCTCCTCTCTGACTTACACTATCATAATAACTGAAGGAGATCTTAACTGGAAATTTTGGTCTAAGCAGTTCTGGGATACCACTAAAGGAGCTGTAGACTGAGAAGAGGGGGAGGCAAGTATGTGGTGGTAGGGAAAAAACTAATTTTGGTTTTAACACACTGAGCTTGTTTTGAAATTTCAAGAATATATTTTGGGACTACCAATAGGTGTGTTCTTGGATGTCCTCTGTTCAGACTCAGACAGAGACAGCACTAATTGGAAAGGATTTGTAGGTGTTTTGTGTGCTATATAAAAATGCATTTAGAATAACTCTTCTAATTACTTTGCTTGAACCTAGGAATCACAATTTTTTTTCATTCCATCTTACAGAAAGTTGGGGTTGGATAGTCCTTGTTTAGGCAGCTGGAGGGAAGTGCACGTGGCTTTGGTACATACATGTAATATGTATCTTACGGTGCTGCTGGCAATGGAAATTTCTGTGGGTAAATAAGATTTCTGTCTCAAGGGCTGTCCATATGGCCCCTTTCATCAGCACTAATTCCACTTAGATTAACTGCACTGCACAAATATGGGTCAAAGCCTGGATTGTTGGGAGAATGCGTTCCCGCTTGCAAACTGCTTCCCCCAGAAGTACTTGTTGGCAGCTGAGATCATAATGCTCACACTCCTCACAATAACCCACTTTGAAATCTATTTAGAGAGGGGTCTTGGCAGTCTGCTTGCTGCTTTTTCATACAAAGTGCAGGCCTTGGTTTGTAATCCCACTCAGCATGTCAAGACATTAGCTGTGGGCTGCTGTCTTCTCTGACTTTATCTAGCACAAGGCAGGGCATCTGTGCTTGGACTAGCAATACTAACCACTCCAGGTAACGTCTTTCTCCTCAGCCTTTAGCAAGAGGAGAGGAGGTACTCTACTCTTGGAAGTATTGCATTGTTTGTTATAGAATTAAACCTGCTGGGTTGTTCCTGTGAACATTATGTCCTGACTGCAAGTGGGAATGGAGACCAAGAGACCCAAGGGGAAGAAAGAACAGATCTCATGGTGTCCCTGGCTCACACGTGTCCATGGTTACACTGAAATTTGTTTCTTGGGTTTCTTTCTCCTTTGTCTACTGGTGGCAAAGGTCTTGTGTTGCAGACAGTCACTCCTAATGCTGTAGCTAGTTCTGTTGTTTCTCATTGTGCCAGGACACCTTATGGGGGAAATGATAAAACTTAGCTATAAATGCCCTGCTTCATAATGTCAGGATCAAACTTAGCATGTGAATAAACTTTGTTTTTTGCATCTGAAGTGATTTTTAGCACTAAGTTCCTACTGACGCGTTGAGTCTTTCCCAAATTCACTCATTCACAAAGAGAAATGCCTTTCACCCAGACCTGGAAGTGCATTAAGCACAGGCTACCCTAAGCAATGAGAAATACAGGTTAGAAACCAGAACCTGCCCAGACTGGTATGAGTACAGAATATTATTTCAGTACCACTAGCCTTCCCATGTTTGTCACCACTCTCTTTCCTTCTGCTCTGGACAGACAAACTCTTGACAAATGATTAGGAAATAAGTCATAACAACAGCGAAAGCTGTCCCTTTAGATACTGAGGGAGGGCTGCAAGGACGTGCAAGTAACATAAGCATGGTTTTGATATTAAGAGTCTTACTTTGGTTAGGAGATTTGCATGCCTGTTTCTGGGGCTAATAATGCCGTACAGAAATAGGGGATGCCATGAAACTTCATTCACTGAAGCTAAAGGCCTCAAGGGTACAGAGCCCAAGGTAGGGGTTTGCTTCTTGCCCCTGCCATGACTTTAATTTCAGACAAATTTTGAAATCACATTCTGCATGCATGTATAGTGCCCCCCTCATCCACCTTGTAGATTAAAAACATTTTGTAGCTTAAAGTATTTATCAAGCACCTTAAAATTGAAGCGGACAGATCAAAGGTAGGTGCAGTTTTGAGTAGATGGTGAATCTCTCACCTTTTTCCTGGCCTTATGGTCTTTTGCCAGTGTGAGGCATCCTCCCAGCCATTTAATAACACGAGGCAGGGTGCTCACTGTAAAGGTACACAGGCTTCAGTGTGCATCCTAACTTCAAGCAGTGCAGACAGAAATCAACATACCTGGTAAAATCTTGTTTAATTATTTTAATACATTCATAAATGATAGATGCTTGTGCTGCACTCAGTCATGCCTGCAAAGGCATTCCTGGCTCTTGTAAGAAATTTGATACAGAGAGTTGTTCTAAAACTCTGAATGGTTTGCACAGCCTGGAAGAGGAACAGTCTTATAAAATGATGTATTTCCTATGCATGATTGTAAAACACTTTAGGATCAGTAAATAACAAATATTTTTGGGCCAGATTGTTTTGCTTTCTTTATGAGAGTGTACTTTTTTGGAAGCCTTTTACTGCTGTTTTGAGACCACCATACTAGGAACTTTCTTTAGTATTTTCCCATTTCTTTTTCTTCTAAATGCAGGGAGCACAAAATATTCTGGCATTTGAATTGCAGTTATTTTGAGTGGCTACAAACAGAGAGAAATGTGTTTCTGTGGTAGTTACTGCAGAGAAAGAATTTTGCTGAAATGTCTCTCCCCCACTGCCCTTTGGTGGCTGCAGAAAAGAAGCCAGTGTTTGAGGCCCCAGCTCTGTGCATCTGCTGGATCAGTTTAAGGCCAATTTCCCCCCCTCCCCCTGCCCCTCTTTCCATTAGCAAACTAGATATAAAACAGAAGCCATTGGATAAATAGGAAAAATGTGTAGCAGAGGAAGCCCTTGTGATTAGGGAGCTGTTAACCAGTTATTTCATGTCCGGCTTTCAGTGTATTTATAAAAATGATGCTATTCAGTGACACGTTGAATTACTATAAATGGTATTGGCTCGATTGCTTTCTCATGGAAGCCAACTTGCAATTTATTTTTAACTTGGGCCCACTGATTATTTTTAAAGTTAGTGTAGTATTTGTTAAAGATGCTAAAGTGGCAGGAAAAGCATGGGCAATATTCATCAAATTTGCTCACAGCCTGTCTTGCCAGTGCACTCCAGAGTCCCGTGAAACCTCGTTAAGAGAGAGCAGCTCGGTCAGTGCCTGTCCATTTGCTGCCTGGCTGTTCTGGAGAGAGGGCTGATTGATGTGATTTGTTTTTGCTGCAGGGCTTGATTTTGTGATGTGGAAGCTTGTCCATTAGGAGCTGGCCCAAGACCCAGTAAACCCCTCCTCCCTCCCTTTTTTTCCATTGATCGCCAGCAGCCGTCACATCATTACATGCATTTGTAATGTCCTTGTCGAGACTTCACTGTGTGCACATGGTTTAAATCAACAGCTTCCCAAACAAGGGGAGCAAAAGTACCAGAACTCCCTACCTGCCTCCAACAATGTGCTTGTAAACTTCAGGGACAAGGAGAAAGAAAAATACAACTTGTGGAAAAGTGCCAGGAGATTCTGAGTCTGCAGTTCACACTATGCTTTGGACAAAGAGGTGAGTCTTGCATCATGGTCTAAATGTGGTGAGCCTTAGGCTTCCACACAATTCTTCTGGAAAAAATTTCACAGAAGACAAAATCTTCGCAGCAGCAGCGGGACCTGAGGCAGATTCTCAAAGCTGGCTTTGTCATACTGTCAGGTCTGGTCCACTTGGTGAATGGTGGCTAATAACTGATACCTAGAAGTGTGGAAGGAGATCATTGCAAGCCTGGAACATGGGTCTTATTTCCCTTGCTTTATTTAGGGAGTAGATTGCAGTTTTTACCACATTTTCTGGAGTTTCCAAGTAGTCTTCAGGGCTATCAGTTTTTGTAAATGAGATATCTGTGAAACTAAAGTACAAAACTATCTTAAAGACAGCTCTGGCCTGGGTTGTGACTTGAAGATGAGAATCTTGCACAAGTGCTAGGGAGCCATTTCCATGTTAATTCAATCCCAAAGAGCAAGCAGTCATTCCAATGGCACAATATTCTGGTTTCCAGTTATATTTCCCCAAGAATCAGTACCTAAACAGTAACTCTGCATAAAATTGCAACACTTGAAATCTACATTGAACAGACACTTCAATGAAATATTCAGTAGAGTTTTTTACAGTGGGACAAAAAGGGTGTGCAAGTTTGGTATATCTTTTCCTTCTTTGTTTTCCCTGATTCTGAGAGATCTGGTGTATCATAGAAAATGTTGCTTTCAAAGCATTCAGCCTGTTCTTGGTAGCCATCCAGTTCATGTGTTTTGAGAGATCCTTCTTCATAATATTTACATTTGATATTCTAATTGGAATGGAGAAGACAGCATTTGTTTGTACATTGCTGGGGTGAGAAGTAGAGGGTTTTTAGTCATACCACAGGACAGCCTTTTTGCTAACAGGCTGTTTTCTAGTCTGGAAATTTTATAACCTACTTAGAAATAAGTATCTCTTGGCTGAGGTTTAATAGCAGATGCATTTGTGATGTCTCCTCTGATTATTCAAGGATTGTTACTTAAGTAGGTGAAATATAATTAAGAATAATTGAAATGAATTAGTTTTGACTCATCTTTGGTTTTACTGCTACCAGAGTTGACAGCAGAATTTAGTCCTTGCAACCATCTAACCAGGAAATGGCTTTGCCTTGCCTGTGTCTCAGTTTCATCATCTGGCAGATACAGGGATGATTATGTTACTTTGAACTGTTTGACAAAACATAAAATCCATTTCTGTGATCCAGTACCCCTTCCATGCTTGTGTTTATTTCCTTACTGCTTAATTCCTTGTTTAGTAAGCTCACTGCTTGCAGGGACTGTCTTAGTAGAAGGAGTCCTCTGGTAGGTAATGGAAGTATAAAGAAGAGGAAATAAGATAAAGTAAAAAGTCAGACCATACTTGGTTCAGCATCCTGGTCACAGCCCAGTATGGTTGTGCTGGAATCCTGCTGATGGAATGTCCTGACATTATGGTGTTTATTTCTACCACAGCCCTGAAATGTAAACAGGACATCGTTGGATGCTAATTCAAGGGACTGGAAATGACTGAGAATCCTGGACTACTGGGCTATTGGTAGGGCACAAGGAAGTGAATTTTACAGGAAGATTGGCATATGGCACTAGCAGTGCACGGGACCACGTGTCAGAGGAGGTGTTTTCAGGAAGGGTGTCTGATGTATGTTTGTGGGGAGGAACAAAACACAGCAGTAGTGTCAAAAGAAGTCCATCAAAATAAGCAGAGAGTTTGCCTTCAGCTTGAAATAGATACAGAATAAATGGCAGGTTATCACTGTGGGATTTATTTTCCTCTGTACCTTTTAATGCAATAGTGAATTCACCTGAGGAATAGGAGAGTAGGAGAGGTGGCCAAGTTACATCTCTTGCTTCAGCTCGAGAGCCCAGAGGGCATGGATAGGAGGTAGCACAGTCAGGGAAGTGTTGGTTTAAGTGGTTTAATGTACAAGAAAGTTGGCTGTGCTTCTCTTAGGCAGACTGAAAGACATGAATGGATATTGAACTCCAGTCATGGCTCCCTCCCCCATGAAATGGAAATGGGCACATACAACTTGTGTAGGATGGTGCCTGCTGAGCTGTGTTTGGGGAAGAGTGGGATGAGCCATGACAAAGCTGGCACCATGTGCTATGAGGCACTTGAGACTGATGTTGCTGGGCAGAGGGTTGCACCCCACCTTTATCCTATTGGAAGACTGCGACTCTTGCAAGGACCAGCTGCTAATGCCTCCTCTGTAGCACCCCTTTGAGCAGGAGAGACAGAACTGTGTTGTAATGAATATAAAGGGGGTTCCTTATTGAAGTTGTGAAATGCGTACAGACCCTGCAATTCACTCTGGCTCTCTGGCTTCCAGACTGGCTGCCTGATGTTGCCACACAAGGTCTCCCTAAGTCTTGGTCTGGCATCTGTAGCAACAAAGGCACTGACTAAAGAGAGACTCAAGTATTCTGTGCTGCCAGTTTTGTTCACTGGGTTTTTTGTAATAACTCTCCACACACTCTGCTGGATGCATTTTGCAGCAAGGCATATTTTTGTGTTAGGTATCTTTCAACTGTTTTCACGAGCATCTAACTGGCTCTGTTGCCAGTGTTGATACCTTTTTAGTGAAGTGCTTTGAGCCACTGCTATGCTGCCTGGGCTGGGCTTCTATCCGGATCAGAAATTGGGAATTTATTACTTGGAACTGTTTTTTAAATGTCAAACTGACACCAGTTTCTTATTACTTACCAAGTCCTGAGGGCAGACTAACATTCCTGACGCTGCTGTAGGTGTTAATGGTTTCATCAACTCAAGAAGCAGGGCGCCCTGAACTCTGCTCTTGGCAGCTAGTAAAGAAGGGAAACTGACTTTCAAATATTTTGTTTTTAAAGTTGTTGTGGTTTTTTTATGATGTTTATATTAGCAGACTGGAATTTGTGAGACGGACTATTTTCTTTTGTTGACTACTTAGTTCCTAGAAATCAAATTGATAGTAAAGCCTCTGTAGGCTGCTGGAGCTGGTCTTGCCAAGCACCTCTGCAGATGCAAGAGAACAAGAATGTGTGAGTGGGCCTACTGTGGGTGCAGGCCTATGAGTTTCATTTGCTTGGTATGATTTCTCTGCCTCAAAGTAACCAGAAAGGATATTATTATGCAGATGCCAGGATTTTTTTTCTATATTGCTTTCAGTTGCATGCAAATAGCTCAAAAGCCTTGCTCCAAATCTGGAGAGATTCCAGAATGTGTTTTTTTATTTTGTTTTTAGAATAGTTTCTGTCTTGTGCTGTGCAGGAAGATGGCATTGTGAGCAAGGATGAAGATTTAAAATCTGAATTAACTGGCATTACTCTGGGCTCTACCATGTACCTGCTGCACGATCTTAAGCAGACCATCATTTTATTCATACCTGTATCGTGATATCCTTGTATCCTGCCAGGTTGCCATGAAAGATAACTTCTGTTTTAAACTTGACTAACTCCTTTGATCTAAGAATGAACTGTATTTCAAGTGACCATTGTATATATGACAGACTGCTGCAGAGGTCATAAATGGAACATTACAGAATTTAACATTGATTAATCCCACGTATTGATGGATGAGACTCAAAAGCTTATCCTGTAATTATTTATAGAGGTGCTTAAAAGGTGACTTGTTGATCAGTATTTATAATTAGCTATACAGAGAACATTTGATGGCAGCATTTTCAATCTAGAAAAAGTAAGTCAGGGCCCAGACTTTGGGAATTGAAACTTGGCAGATGAAACAATTTCTAAAGTGAGAGGCAGTTTACTGAGAGCTGTGGTAGATTTTCTACTGCTGGAAATCTTTAAATCAAATGAGATGCCTATTGAAAAGTTATATTCTACTTCAGGCAGGAATTAATTTACAGCAATGTTGTGGCTTATGCTATGTATGAGGTCAGACTAGCTGATTGGTGAAACCCTTTCAGCTTTATAGTTCATAAGATTTTTTTTTTATCAAATTGGTGAGTGTAAGTCTCACTGAGGCCAGTGGAAGCCAAATAAACCTGAGGCCAGGCTTTTACACTGTTGCCTTTCACATCCTTCATGCTTCCAGCCTGTATTCACTTGTTGCCCAGCTAACATACAGAAATATCTTCCTGTTTCATTTTTATCTCCTTAGCACTGCTTGGTTATCACTTAGCTTGCTACCAATCTGCAGTACTTTCCATGCGTGCCTTAAAATCCTGGGACATTTTTTTGTTTTACTTGTTTTCTTGAAATGGGATTTGAAAAGTGATAAAGTCTGAGCAGATCTAAAAAGCAGCACATCACATTGTGGACACAACTGGTAATTCCTGCTCTGTTATCTCTTTGGGAATCATTGATATAGAGCATTAATTTGTATTTGTATTTACTTTGTTTTAGTTTTTCTCCCCAAGCACTGTAGTGTACAGAACTGCTCAGCAAAAGAAAGGACTCTTGGCTACTGGGCTGCTCCTTGTGTTACATCAGAGAGAGAGAGAGAGAGAGATTTGCTTTTAACTTCCCACCTGTATCTTATGGTAGGAGGCAATGAGCCCAGTGGGCTTTGCTCATTCTGTCTCCTACTGTGTGCTATGCTACCTGTTGAGAGTGGAGATCACAGATCATGGGGTAAAGGAGAACTTCCATGTCCTTGACCAAACTTATTGCTGTTGCTGAAGGACTGCAGCTGGTGGTAGCCTAGAAGTGTTGGAGAGAACTTGACTGAACAACTATTCTCAAAAGACAGACTAAGTCTTAGTAACTGTTCATCTCCCTTACTGACACTGGTGGTGAGACTTTAAAAAGAGCTCAGTATGTCTCACGCAGATTTTTCCATTGAGATTTTCTCGTTAAGGTCTGTACTCAGAATTGCCAAATTTTGAAGAAAACACAGATTTTCCCAAATGTTTCCACTTTCTTATGAGAGCTGGATATTTCAAAATGTGTGATAAATCATGCCAGAAATGTGCATTTATTTGTAACTATTTCTTTCTCATTTCTGTATGCTGTTGAATGCTATGCAATCAATGATGATAGATTTTTCTAATTTCTTTTCTTTATTGTGTCAATTTTTTTTTCAGAAGGGGAAGACATTGGTGAAATGGGAAATGTCTTTGTTCTTCCATTTCTTAAAAAAATCCAAAACCTTAAAAGGCATCCCCAACACTAGAATAGCTTGCGCTTTCTTTCAAAATTACTTTTTTTTCTTTTTCAAGCCAGTTCTTTTTCTTTTTAACCAGGTCTGTTCAGTAAGCTGCAGTACTTAGGATTTTTGCTTCCTGTTTTCCATTGAAATGGAAACTGGTTAGTTTTGTGAAAATTTGTTCTTGAGGCAAGAGCCAAAGTCTCTTTAAATTCTAATCATAGAAATTCAGTATGTCTTGTGCACACCTGGCAAGTGAAGTTTGAAGATTGTATGTATAATTCTCTTTTTGCAAGCAACAGTGGTGAAGAGTGCTAGGCTGCAGAGTAGATGGGTAAGTGCATTTAGAGAAGGGATTTCCTGCATGTCCTCTAAATAGTAAAATGTTCCTTTTCTGGCATACAGTTGAACAGAAAAAGTATCAGCTAATTGAGATGTTCTCTTCAATTAATCCCCATTTTGAATGAATGCCTTGAAGGGCCACATATGCCTTTAAGAGGTCAGGCTACCTGTCTCGGCAGACATCACTGCAAGTCAGCTTTTAGAACTGTTATACTAAAATCTTCTTAGTCCTCAAAGAGTAACTCCATGAAACTTGGCTGTCACTGGATAAGCTCAGCTACCACGTGATAGGCCTGGCCCCAGCGGATGTTGGGCAATTTTGCTGGAAGTAATCTCACTCACAGCATCTCCTGGGTATAGTCTAGCAGGTGAGTGTCCTGAAGAGACCAAGCAGCTGTATGGTAAAGATTGCCTGAACACAGAGAACCCTGTGGGCTGTGTTGTTTTTCTGCTAGAGGGTTGGCACATAGTTCTAGTTTAGGATAACCTGAAATGTGAGGGTTGCTTTTGGTTTTCCCCTGGGTTTTTTTTCAGTCTTCTGAGATAAAAATCAAGCTGTCTTGAGGGGAAACCCTTCTGATTTTGAAACTGTGTGAAAAAGACCTCACAGAAGGGCTCTGCTGGAGGCTCATCTGATAGATAATGTGTGCAGTGCTGGAGGGCAGCAAGTCAGGGCCAAGTGTACTCCCACTTGACGCACAGTATTTTGGTGAACAGGAGAGTGTGTTTGATTTCAGGGGAGGAGCTTTTTCTGTAGCATTGGTGCATTACTGTGGGAGTTAATAACCTTTCCTTCAGACCTGGCTGGGAGGAGGTGTACAGTACCTGTGCTTTGGGAGAGCCACAGGCAGGAGAATGTAGTTAGAAAGTAGTACAGGGTGGGGAGTGTGAAAGACTGAAGATGAGCTGCTGGCTACTGGATAACTCTCACTTTCAGCATCATGGCCACTCTAGCCAGGTTTCTGTGGAGACAGTCCCTGGGACATAAACTGTCAGATGTTTGGGGAGCTATATGCTGCAGAGCAGGAAATCATTCAAATTCCTTATCTTCCACACAACAGGCTCAGGAGAAGCCCTGCCAAAACAGCTTGCACCAAGGCCTCAGGGAGCAGGGTTTGACCTCTGAGAAAGGGGTTTTCTGGGGCTTTGTGTGCAAAAATTGAATTCAGGTACTTTCTAAGCATTTGACCTGAAAAGCTTCTGAAGGGTAAATACTAGGTGGTAGTGGTTAGTGGTCCTGCTGTGGCTAAAATCCCATGTGATTCCCACAGAAATCAGTGGTCAAGCATCCGCTGACTTCATTGGAAGCAGCCGAGACATGCAGAGGGAAAAATTCTGTAAAGCCCTAAACTTCTGGAGAATGCAAATCAAACAGATTTTGTTTTGTTTGGATTTGATTTGATTTGATTTGTTTTGTTTGGATCATCACCACTTGCAAGACTTATTCTCAAGTAGGAGTAATAAGATTGTAGACTAGAATGTCCAGGGAATGTCTTGGAGCAAGCCAGTGCAACATCAATGGCTATTACCTTACCTGATATGGGAACCAGTAGATGTACAAGTCCACTCTGTCTGTCACTGTCACCACCTGTGTTAATGCAGGAGCAGGGATAGAACTGGGAAACAGTAGTTTGATAAGCATTACCAGTCAAGAGCTTTTCTTTAAGGCTGCTTCTACTGGTATTAAGTTGTTTGGGGATTCACAATATCTAATGTTAATGGTAAAATTGTGCTGTCGTTAATACTGCATTTTGAGGAAGGTTGGGACAGTGCAGTAGCAATTTGTGAAGGCCTTCTACAAATATGAGGAGTCTTTTTTTTGGCTGACTGACGCCCTGTCTGTGAATTTTTGTGCTGTGAGAACATATAATAAGTATGCCTATGGGAAAATTACTGGTATTTTTATTTCTAACACATCCCTTCTATGCATGGTTCTTTATTCTGCAGCTTGTTCATGTCTGTCATTAGCAGACATTGGCACAAGAGAGAATTTCTGCAATATTCTGTTGTCATGCAAGAAGTCTACATTGGTACACAGGAGTAAATTCCCTAAACAATTGCATAGAGCTGTAAATCTTGGTAAGAGAGAGGGCTTATCTGGTAAGAGGCCTTTTGGGAAATCTGACTCTTTGCTTCAGAAAGGTGCATTCTTTTCAGTGGTGCCCAGTGACAGGATGAAGCAATGAGCATAAACTGAAGCCCTGGGAGCTCCATCTGAACACAAGGAACTTTTTTCCTGTGGAGGTGTCTGAACAGTGGTCCCGAGCAGTTTGCCCTAGCTGACCCTGCTTGAGCAAGGAGGCTGCATAAGACATTCTTGAGAGGCTCCTTTCAACTGCTGAGAACAGTACTGCAGCATTTTCTTAGGAACTAGCTACCTGCCTGGCCTAGCCTTATATCAAAAGGATCAGCAGGAGTCATGAGTATGTATTGCTACCTCTAGACTGTGAACCGCTTCCTAGTGCTTTCCCTTTCCTCAGCTTCACAAGGTGTGTGGTGTGTGTCTCTTGGCTTTTGACCGTGTGAAAGTTTACAGCGTGTGGCTTCTGGGGCCAGGAAGTTGGGTCTTCCTTCAAAAGGATTCCTGGTAGTGCATATTGGTTCTAAGTTTCCTCTTTAATCCCTCTCGCAGATTGCAACTTAATCTTTTTCTAAAATGGGATATTTTGACTATTTGTTCTTCTGACTATTTGATATTTGGTTATCTCACACTTTCTGTCTCTTCCTCTCCTTTTTTTCCTCTACCATTTGCTCAGAACTTGTTTATCTGCTTCTGAATCAAAGGTGGGTCATGGCTCACCCAGCCGCTACCTTGCTCCAAGCGTTGTTTGGTTTGCCTCTTAAAGAAAACCTGCCATCTTAAAGAAAACTTGTCAGATCTCCACTGTTAATTTGGAAGTAGTTTGCAAAGAAAAAAACTCTTATAAGTGTGTGACAGAAGCACTGTTTCTTAAGAAAACAGACACATAAATTTCCTTCAGTGAGGTTGAAGGCAATGTTTAATTATTTTATCTTCTCTTCAACCTTCCCTTTCCTTCCCCCAACCCCCTTTTCTTCCATGTATTTCATAGAGATTGGCCTCTACTACTTGGTAAAAGAATATGGATGTGTAAATTCTGATACTATTCAGACATGGAGAGAATAAAATGTTTGTGATTTTAATGTCCTGTAAATGGAAAAACATGGATTGAAGCATTGGAGCCTTCTGAGATGGGACTCTGTGGGGAATGTAATACTGGAAAGAACCCTGACCTTAGTCTTATCTAACTCAGGCTTTGAGAACTCCAAGATGCTCCAGCTATACTTCTGAGCTTGTTTCAAAACTCTCAAGTTTCAATCCCACCAACTTTTGCATCTTATGAGCTAAAGCAGTTAGTCTCCTTAGCAGCCTTGTACAGATCCCCTCGCCATTGAGAGTACTTGGGAAACTACACTGATGAAGGAAGGTGGAACACAGCCAAGCAGGAGAGGATTCAGTACAGATGAATGTACATACACATCATTATTCTTTTCTGCATGGGATAAATTCTATTTTCTTTAAGGAGTAAGATGCAGGTGGTATGGAAAGCAAAAAAGAGGCCTGGACCTTTGAGATGGACTTGTTTAAGGAAACTTTTAGCACTTTGACCCTAATGGGGTTGTGCATCCAAAATTCTGGAGGAGAGCCATAAAACAAACCGGCATAAAATAAACTTGCTGTACATATTTTCATACTTACATCCCAAGCTACTTTTGGTGTGTTTATCAAAATATTGTGGGCTTTTGGGTCTGCCTGATGGTGGGAACAAGAATAGGGAAGTGAGAGAAATATATACTATATAGATATATGGACTATAATAAAGCTTTGTTTTAAGTCCTCTATCTTTAAATCTCCTTACTGAAGTGCTTCCTTGGCGAGAAGAAGATAGGAAAGAAGTGTTGCAGAAACCTGTGCTCTCAATGCTCTAATAAAACTAGAGCAAGGGAATTTCATCTCTCTGAATATTTTCTAGCTGGAATGCAAACCCTTTTGCTTTGTCTAGAGGGGACAAAGAACTTGATCTAAGGTGGAAGATTTTGCTACAGTGGCTGTCAGTGAAGTTTGACAGAGGGGGCAGGAGTCTGGACTGAGGCTGATCCATTCTTTTCGGATAGCAAAGGAAGACTTCCATGGAAGTTGTGTATTTTGTGCTTTTAGAACTGCTTTGGGGATGTTATGTGTTTGGTTTTGGAAGCCTGGATGCATTTACTGTGAAGAAATGCCTTGTACTGAAAACCAGGCATGTGTTACCAAAAGAGTGAAAGAAGCTTTTGACTCATATTTTAATAGTTGAAGTACATGTTCTACTGTCCAAAAGTGCTATCTGTTTTTAACATGGTTATTCATGAGTTGCTTGTGGGACCTCAACTGACCAGCAGAATAGGAGGACATTGTTTTACTGTCCACCAATAGTCTGACTGTGCCTTGGGATACGAATGCCTGCCTAGTGTTTGTGGATGGCTGATGCTAAACATCTGATTTGGCTGTTGAGTAGCTGCTGAATGTTCGTGTGCTGCCATTATCTTATTTCTACGGCATTGTCTCAGAAGTGATAGGCAGCTGAGAATCAAAGCTATAGCTAGTGAAGACAACCTACAAATAGAAGGAAGAAAATAATATAAAATGTTTATTTGAAGCCAACTAAGAGGCGTGCAGAGCAGTGACATATCCCAGCAACTCTTTCCTTCATGAGGATGGGGGAAAGTCTGCCTTCTCCTGTGTGTCTTGTGTTAGTTATCCCCTCCAGAGACAGTGCTGCTTATCTAGTGCTGCTCTGTGATAACACTGGAAACCACATTAGGTCTTTGCTGGCAGTAGTGATGGGAATGCAGAATGGAGGGAGCTGAAGGCTGTTGCAGAGCAGTCCCTGATGTTCAGCTGTGCTTTCTGGCATGGGCTAGTGTGGGTGCAGAAGCTCTTCAGAGCCAAGAGAGAGAGAAAACCTTTGACTTTGTGCACAGCTCTAGAGCAGCTTCTGCTTAGTGGGGTCAGAAGCAGTGACAACTCTGCCCTCAATCTCTTTCTAATTTGAAACAAAGTGGTTGATCTGTTACACAGATGGAAACGTACTCCTGGGTAAGGAAAATTTAAGGGAAAACATGGAAGTACAGCTGAAATATAAAACTACTACTTACATATAGAATGCACTGCTTTTCTGAAACAGTAGTCAGGAGACTTTCAGTTAGGACTAAGGTTAAAAACTAGCCCTTACTGAAGTTTGTATATGACTTGGAATACATTCCCCAGGAGTCAGGAAATGATGATTTAGATGCTCTGGATGCTTTGGATTGACTTTGCTAAATTCAGCTCAAAAGTGCTTTGAAGGAAATAAAATATTTTGGGAGGAAAAAAAAAGTCTCAAGTGCCCATCTGGCACAATTTCAATAAGGGCTGTTTCACCAGAAATTAACTGAGTCTGAGGTCTGCTTGGAAGAGTTGATCTCTTGTTCTGTGAGGTTATGTGTTTCCATCAGAATTAATAGAAGTCTGTTACACCCATAAAGAGGAAACGATATAGGGAGTGTATGTTGTTCACTCATCTGGGGAATGAAAGGCTCTTGTAAAGTCTCTGTAACCTAATTTGAATAGTATGTTCACCCTGAAATTACTGCCTTGATAAGATGAACAGATTTTTGAGTATGCCTTCCAAAGTCCTGAAGAGAAGGATAAAATGCTTCTCTGTTTTAGGTTTTTTCTTTTACCCTTTTCTTTCTTTTTCTGCTGACTTTGCCTACATAAATATGATTTTTGGGGGATTCCCTAGCAAATAATGTCTGAAATACTTTGCTTTACACAATATAAACCCCTTAGTATCAGAGAAGAAAGAGATTTCCTCTGGAGTAACCTCAGCCTAAATATTTGAAGAACTGAGTACAAATACATGAATTAAATTTCTTAACTGAACTATTGGCTTGTTGATCTTCTGGCCCTACCTCCACACCATGGTCCTTCCACAGCATGCAACTTGCTATAGTAGACCCACAGAGCACAGTGTCTTTCCAGCTAGAAAGCTGATCTTTCCTCTTGCCTTTTGCTCTGTTTCTTGTCATAAGTGGTTTCCCCTCTCTTCAGTTATTTAGTAACTCAAGCTCAAATTTTGGTCCTCAGAGGCGCTCCCTCCACCTTAAGAGAAATGCTTTCTTTGGTCCAGAGTGGTCGGTTAGAAGGTGCAGAGAGAGCTCATTTCCAAGACACTCTGAGTGCTGGTTTCTCTTTATCAAATGAACAAGACATAGGTCTCCTTCTCTAGGTGAATGCAGTCACAGCATCAAAGTGGGGGTTTGGGGTTTTGTTTTGTTTTCTCTTGGACATCCTCTTTCACACAGAGGTTTCTGAGGTACCATGAAAATCACTCCCTTCAAGGGCACTTGTACTATGAACAGCTTTCAGGGAAGTGGATGGCTTGGTGGTCACATACTGGGATCTGATGATGGTGATGTGTGCACCATGTCACCACAATATTGCAATTTAAGTGGAGTTGAGCTCTAACTGTAGGGGTACTCCGGAAGGAAATTTTTATAGGAAATTTCTACAGGAAATGTATCCCACAGTATTGATGTGGATATGAAATGTGCTGTGGGAATTAAGAAGAGTTAATGCTGCTATTGGTAGTCCCTGTAGGAGATGAATTGTTTCCTTATCATGCATGACCTCCTAAAAATGTAGAAAATTTTTGCCTATGTTTGAGATCTCAGCATGAACAGGATAGTGTGAGACCTCGTGGACTCGCTTCTGTCTAAAGGAATGCTTTTTTTCTTGCAAACAAAACAATGTTCCTTAAAATTACTTCCCACACCAACTCCTCTCTCTAGTTGTGCGTTTCTTAATTTGTTTAATTCTGGGGTTATCGTAGTGGAGCTTTTTATGATTAATTGCTAATGACACTGTAAACCCAGCAGTAAGAACATTTCCTGGGCAGTAGCTGTGCTTATTACAGGCTGTGTTTGACTGTTGTTAGGGTACGGACAGAACATGCACTAGGGAAGAGTTCACCCAGAAGAGTATCTCATTGGTATGGACTCAGTGTTTGCTTAATACATCTGCTAGTTCATCTTTTCAGGGATTTGGAAATAGAGACACTTTTCTGTACAATTTCGTCTGTTTTAAGCATTCACTACTGTAGTATGATAGACCCTTTGCTTGTAACATGAATGACTGGGAGAAGGGGAGGAAGTAAAACGTGAGGATTCCATAGTATTAGTGCCATTCTATCCCAAATTTAGTGGCACAACAGCCAATAGTTAAAATTTAATGATAGGCTTTCAGCTTCTGTTCAAATTGTTGGGTTACATGTAAAGTTTTTCTTCTTAGATTTGCCACCCAGACCAAATACATAGTTGGTCTTGATTTTTCAGAGCTTCTGACATTTTGCAGTTCCCTCTTATTTTGCTGGCAAATGTTTTATGAAAATTGAGATTGCTTGCTTGTTCAAATGGGTTTCTGAGCAGGAAAAGGGGAAAATGTTGCTGCTTCTTGTTACTGGAAAGATTTTGGTACTTGTTGGCTGTGGCTTTTCTTCAATTAGTAGAAAATGGGGATAACATCAATTTCAGCCTTTCTTGCAGTGGGACATGTTCTTGCATATGACCAGGGCAGCAGAGCCAAGATCTAAACTTGTACAAGGCAATGTATGAGTGCTTACTGTGTTTATTTGTATGTATTCCATCCATAAACTTAAGATATGAAATAAAGTGTTGATTTAACTAGGTTTTAAATGCATCCTTTCCAAAGGATGAGACAAAACAAGCTGCAGCAGGTGATGATTTGGATAAGACAGTGTACAAGTTATCCAATAAGTCAGTGCTATACAAAACTAGAGACAACAAGCAGTGATATTGGTACATGTTCTGCAAAGACATACATCACTGGACATAGTGTTTGCAGCCCTCAGGGGATGAACATGTTCCTTCTGTGACAGAGGGTCGGTTTGTCTTCTCTTTGTATACAATGGGCCTTCTTTATGAATCATGTCTGAAGACTACGAATCCAGATCAAGTGGTGGTTTAGAAGCAGGGTTGGTTGTTTTGTTGAATTTTTAGAGGTTTTCTCCCAGTTGTGTGCAGCTGTGGTGGGGAGCTGAGGGAATTTTATACTGCAGTCTGGTTTTCTGTGGAGTGTGCTCCAAGCTTTGTCAACAACCTACAAGTAGGCTGGGCTCGGAAGTTGAAAGAACTTACTGTATTTTCAGGCAGGCTGTTGACTTGCTGTAGACACTTAAAAGTCTGGAGATGACTACCCAAACATTTGCTGCAACTTCTTGGTAGTTTTCTTTGGGTATCTGAGCATACATTTAAAAATGACCTGTCCTTGTGAAAGGACAGTGTGTTAGAGGTCAGTTACAGTTCTAGGAAGTCTTGCCTGGATACACTTCAGAACTTAAACTTTTCTTACTCATGAGCCTTAAAGGGCCTTGATGTGGACATGACCTCTTGCCATGAGAGTTTGGGAGACTAGAACTAGCCTTTGGCAGTTCAAGGATGGAAAGAGGGAAGGTTGACAGTTGGCACAGGCGTCACACTCTTGTGTATCAAATACTCCCGACTACATGGATAGGCATTGCTTTGTAGTGAAGAACCTCACATTTGTGCATTTTAAAGGAAGTTTCCCTGTCCCTCCTTATACTGCACACTTTTCCACATAATGCTTTTGGCCAGAGCACCCGCTGACCATGCAAGGAAGGTAGCTGGGTTTAGGTAGCACTTCCTTCTCAGAATTTGAGTGAAATGTAAGGGAAGCCTTGTTCACTTAAATGCAATGAAACACTTGACAGTCCCAAAACCTAAAGCAGTATGTCATGCCTCTGAAACCAGCCCTCAGTGTTGGTGTAAAGTCTCCTCCTGAAAATATTGCAGCAGCCAGAAAATATATTTTGTCTGGATGTCACTTAAAAATACACACAGAAAACAACCCAAAATCTTTGAGCAAAACTCTTTCCAAATATCCATTCTTCATGAAGACACGTTAGGTTAAAAGTTCAGCAGTTTCACCAAGCTTCTGGCTTGGAGATCAAACCTACTTGCGTAATGTTGAGGTTTCAGGGCATTGAACCCAGAGTATCCTTGGTCAGAATGTTGAAGAAAAATAAAAATGCTGGAATAAAATGCTGCATATGACCTTTTCTTAACTTGATTTTCTACAGGGAATTTATTTTTGCTGCCAAATTGACAACTCTGCAATTTGAGTAGTTTAAAAAGTAGGTATATAGAATCAATGACATTTTGACCTTGTCTGTGCCTTGACCTATGGAAACCATCTCCAAGATGGAGCGAGCGTAAAAGCCCTGAGGCCTGTTCCCTTTGTGAATGCATCTATTTCTTCCATTAGTGGATCACTAAAGAAGGCTTTTAGCCATCATCCACATCGGTGGCTTTTCTGTCTATGGAACTGAACTGAGAGCCACCATTTTTGTTATGTATGGGCTTGCAGGGACCTGCAGAAGCACACTGTGTTTTATCTGGGACTTTAGTCAGGAGAGTGGCAGCTCTGCAGCCTGGAACCTGGCTTTCCCAGGTGGCATGGATGAACACAAGTTTTGAAGAGAATTCAGTGCCATCCACAAAAAACAGGTAGAAATCCAAATGGCCTCTGTGCTGAGTTTTTCCCCAGTTATACCCATTTGCTATAAAGACTGAATTGCTTTTTCCAGTGTGTGACGTTTAGGAAAATTTTACCAGTGCAGGTAATTGATTTACCTGTCAATAGTGAAGACAGCACTTGTACACCTACCTCTGTAATTAGTTTCCAGTGGTTATAATCAAGGCATATTTCTAGTTGAAGGAGTTGAGTTTTATTGTCCCATAGTGGCCCTGATCAGAGTGGTAGAATCAAAATCAATTTTTTTTATTCTGTGATGACATCAGACAACAGATGTAATTTTATTCTACTAATTGTCTGAAAAAGAAAACAGTATTTCACATGGGAATAAGAAGTTTGGGAGGGGGATGTAATTGAACCTTTACCATTTGTTTGTTTTTCTTGGAGCACCCTGGCAGTTCTTACAGAGTATTTCTCTCTCAGTAGAGGCACTCTAATGCCCTCAGCTGCTTATTTTGTCTGGAAAATTCAAGCACCCAGGATAACGATGACAACAACGGCAACATTTTGACTCCCAAATCCCTTGGCAAAATAGTTACATCATGTCTGGAAATAATTGGGCAATGACAGAATGGAAAAATTACAATGACTCAAACACGACAGGGTTGCTCTTAGTAATGGGGTTCTGTGTGTCCATTCTTCTGAGCATGGCAGTGCTTAGTGCTACTGGGAAACTCTGGATTGACTTCCTTTGTAACTAAACCCCACTCTTCCCAATAGAAATATTGGAGAGATTTTAAATTCCTAGATCAAGCTTTAGTACTAATCTAAAGTGCTAATGTGCTTTACTAGTATTCCTGATCTTACAGAATAGAGTGGGACACCTTGTTCTTCAGATCTCTCAATCCTTGGCTTCTTTCTTGAGGTGATCAAAAATGTTGCTCTGGGTTATGGATGTTTCATCCTTGGGATCTGGTCTTATTGGGTGAAACTGAAAGACATTACTGATTGGAGTCAGTGTCATACCATGACTTTAA
Source organism: Donacobius atricapilla (assembly GCA_013397315.1). Lineage (NCBI taxonomy): Eukaryota > Metazoa > Chordata > Aves > Passeriformes > Mimidae > Donacobius > Donacobius atricapilla. The sequence continues at coordinate 1,135,349 of WBMY01005651.1, forward strand.
AGGCATTTCATATCATAAGACCTATAAAAGGCATAGGAATTCATCTTCCTGTAGAGGAAAATAGTAGTTTTCTGCATTGAAGCTGAAAAAGTGATGTGCTGGTTCTGGCTGTCAGTGTGTGTGTCTGCTTAACTGATGTCATCATGACATATTTAATCTTCAGTCTGTGATTTCTTATACTGAATAAAAGCTTCATCTTGCACAACTTCCTTGGCCCTTTTTTTTCTGTGAAATTGCATCACTGTGTTGTACCCATCACCAAAAGAAAGTAAAGAAAATTGAGGGTCTAACTTGGGGTCTGCTGTCCAGGTCTGTGGCTTGTAGAAAAGCAAGTTCAGACTCACTCTGAGTAGCACAGACACAGACTGGGCTTATAGATTTGTCCTGAATTCATGGCCCTAGAATTACATAAATTTGTCAGGTTTTAAAAGGAATATTTTTAGGATCTGAATTATTTCAAAAGTAAAATCTGGGAATTGTAGAGAGTGTTTGAAAATACTTGCTGCTTCATGGTCTTACCCTTAGTCAGAATAGGGTCTTGGGATGCTATCTGTAGGGCTTGTGGGATTTTTTCCCTATGTTTTCTTTTATGCAGTGTATTTCCCATTGGCTCTTACAGCCACAGCAATTTCATGAACAGGGCCATTATAAGCCAACTCATCTAGTGAAGCTAATGCTGTGGTATTGAAAATCACTGCATAAATTCCATTATTTCGCAAAGGATAAATCTATCCATGCTGGACTTGTGGACACTGCTAAATGCTGTCCCTACAGCAGCATCATTACTGGCGGTGAACCTGTTGTGTCCTTGCCAGATTCCAGCCAGGTGATTACTTTTTTGCTGGCCTACTGCTTTTATTTGTGTTTGTATAGTACCACAGTCTATTTGACACTCTAAAATAACTGGTTTAAGCAGATGAGTAAAACAATCTCAGTACCACAGCTAGGACAATAAAGTACAGCCAAAATAAAACACACGTGAAGTGTGATGCAGTCTTTGCAGCTTGTGTCATGCTGTAGGTGTCTCTTTAGAAGTAGTTTTCTCTTCAATATCTGTTTTAACAAAATGGTTTTATAGTGTGAGCATAGGAAGTGGCTACAGGAAGCCATTTCAATTCCAACAGTTGTTATGAAAAAAATGAGGATATTGCAATGAAACAGTGAAAAAGTAGAAAATACAACTAAAACTGATACAAAAGAAAGAAGGGGAGAAGTAAGGCTACAAAGGAGCAGCTTTTTTTCTTAATAGAAGGAAATAGGTAATGTTTGGTGAGGTATATGGATTCAACAAATGTGGTTCACAGTGAAGAAGACGAGAAAATAGATCTTGGTAGCGATGACTTTCTGACTGAGAAGCAAGTTGAGGGTATATGTAAATGTTGCTGAAACTGCAGTGTTGTGAGACCAGAGAACTTGGGAGTCATATGGGAAGGGGTAAGGAGACGGACAGGACTCCACACTACTTCATGCAAACCAGAAAGGTTGATTATATTTTTAGGCAGTATGCAATCCTGTTCATTCCACCACCATGGTGGTTTAATTGCTGGCAAGCATGCCTCAGTGAGGAATTGATAAATTAGGATGCAAATTTGTGGTACAATCAGACACAGAGGGCATGAAGGATGTTTTTATCCTGAATAAACAGTTAGGCTGTGAATTTTGTTTTGTTTGCAGATTAAGCTGTGGTGATCATATTGCCATTCAGAAATGTTAAAGATGCATGGATTTACTTGTATATAAATGAGATGCAAGAATACAATTAAGACTCAGCATTTGGTGTCTAGGAGGACAGATTAGTTTTACTGTGCATGTTTCTGTGTGGACTCATAGTTAAAGGAAATTATGACATAGTTATAGTACGTTAGCAAAAATAAAATATCTTCTTAGCAGGTAAAAGAGTGAACATATTCTTTGGTCAGCTCAGTTAAGCAGAGAAAATTATTAATCTATACTTCATTAAAGGGTGGGGAAAAAGGTGTAAAGAAATACTTAGTTATTATTAGCCAGATTCATGACACTGACTGTAACTGCTTTGTTGCTCTCCTCACTTTGTATTTTGAATCTTGACTGTTCTTTTAAAATGGTTTTCCTATGAATACAATTTGGATAGATTAATGATTAGTAGGAACACAAGGAACCTGCAGGTATATTTTTTCTGTTTTGTTTGGTTGTTAGTTTTGCATGTTTATTTTTCTATAGAGTTATTTTTTTCCCCTCATTCTTAGGGGAAGGCAGAGAAAGTGCTGCAAATTCATATTCCAGAAGAGAAGTTTCTTACAGTTCTTTAGCTTTCTTTTTTTTTTGTTAGTGTTGTTGATAAGCTGATATCGGGTGAGACGTAGTGGATTTGTGGGTATTAACAGACTAACATTAGTGGTCATTAGTCACCCAGCACATCCTGAGCATCCTTAAAGTATTAAAGAGATTTTTGACAGACACGTTGCAGTAAGTAGGTTCATGGATGTAGTTACACCTGACACCCTTCAAATAGTCCTTGCCTTTTATCTCAGGACTAATTTCTGAGGCAAATAAATGAATAATAATGAAATAACTATTGATATAGATATATAATAGGAGAAAATCCTCAAGTCTGTGGAATGCTTTGAAATTATCAGTTTTAATGGGAAGGTGTGTAAAACAAACCAGAAGTGAATTTCTGGACTGTCTTGCAAAGTCTGTATAAACACCAAGAGCTCTTCACTCTTGTTTTAATGTGCTAGGGGAAGGAAAATCTGTGTATTGGCTTCAAAAGGCACAGCATTATTTGTGCTGCCCTCTCTCCTGTGGTGGAAATTTTAAGTGTGGGCCATGGCTGATTGGGATTGAGTAGCCATTGTTGCACAGAACCCTGCTTGTTTCCAGATCACATCCAGTGAGTGATATCTTGATTTGTTTTGGGTCTGATGCCTTCCTGTCCAACACAGCAGGCAGGTGTCCATGGATCTTCAGGAAGCTTCCCTGAAAAATAAGGTTTTAACTTGGTGTATTTTTAAGTGGTCAGGGTTTTTGTTGCTGTTTTGTGCACTAAAGACCAGAGGCTCCTTAGTATGGTGACAAATCCAAACCAAAAGAGTTGAGTTATTATTACAGATGCAACAAAGGGATTGTTTACTTCCATTCCCCATCCCCCATACTGCAATTGCCATATAGTGCATCTGACATCTGTCACATTACATGTGACATACATGGAAAATTCCCATGGTAATTAAATCATGCCATGAAGCTCATCATTTCACCATCTGTGTACTGAAGAAGCAACGTGGTCCAGGGAACTGAGCATAGGATCAGTATGAAACTCTTTCCCTTTATCCAGTGTCTATATTCAGGTGGTTTTGAGCAAGGTGCTTATTTTTCCATTTCATCATCAATAAGTGATGGTTTAGGGATCTGTTTTAATACCATTTCTTATGGTTTATTACTTAATAGTTGAATAATACAGTTTTAACTTGGTTTTGGGGGTTGTGGGTGAGTTGATTTGTGTTCTAAACCAGTCTGAATTCAGGTTTCTTTCTACATCATTGATCACACATTACACGTATATGTTTTATCTTGCCACAGACAAAGATAAACTACAGGGAAATGGAAATCATTAACTTTAATTCCTTTCCTGTTAGCATATGCTAGTGTGGGCAGTGATTCTTCATCATACATTTAGTCCCATGCTCCCCACTCAGGTGAGAGCTGTGGCTACATCCACTGGCATCATGTGTCTGTTGATGATCAGTAGAGATAAAACTCTAAAAGTGTTTACCATTAATGCTTTCTTATGTTGTGAACTGTCTTTGCATGACTGTGTGTGTTCAATTACCCACTGAGTTCTCTTTCTTCCCTTTTTCCAAAGGTGATGATACAAAAGTAATTTTCTCTATTTTAGTTGCACTTATGCTCTGGCTGTTAAGTGTGTTGAAGGGCAGAACAGTGAGATAAAAACTACAACAATCAGCTCTCTTGCACAGGAGAGCTGCTGGCAGAGCAGTTGTTTCAGTTGTCTTACTGTTAGTCGAACGTTGCTCATTTAGCATATGTTGGCATGAAAAGTGCAATCTCTGAGATGAGAATGAGGAGAGGAGTAAGGCTTATGAGACAATTCAGAAAGCAACTGAAAGAGGATCCTCATGTGCAGTTAGCGTGAATCTGATCCCATGTGGCTAAAACTTCTGATAAGGGTTGGAAAAATTGCATTAGCTAAATTATGTTTGGTCACTGGGCCAAGTGTTTTAGTAATGAACACGTACTCCCTGTCAGAGGAAGAGGACGTTGTTATAATTAGACCTTGGGCAAAGTTCCAGGCTGTGACTCCTGACCTGAGCTGAACCACAGATGGGACTGGGAAGCAGGAGAGGGATTGCTATGAGGAGCGGGTGTGTGGTTAGCTGTTGAAATGACAGCAACTTGTTTGTGTTGTGCAAAAAGGCAAAACAGTAGAACTGAGAAGAGCTGTGGGAGGGAGTCATGTGTAATAGTGGGATTCTCTCCAGAAGGAGATTTCCCATTGATTCTCACTGGGGATATATGTATAGAAATATATAATTGCACATGTTTCATTTTTACTTGTCTGAAGTTGAGAGGCAGTAGAACTTTTATTAAAAAAAACCCCACCTTTTGTTATTTTCATAAATTTTTATGTCAACTTTGCTATCAATTACCACTCAGAAAAATGAAAGTTGCTCTTTTCTTCATTTTCGTTGTTGTCTCCCACCCTCATTATTTGGAAGCACATATTTCCCAGATTTGATTCTTGACAAAAAAAAGGCAAAAGGGAGAGAAAGGAAAGCAAAAGTTTATTAACTTGGAAGTAATTAGAAAATATTTATTTTGTTGATCAGCAACAAAAATCAAAAGGTTTTAATTAGTTATTTAATAGCATAAACAGTGCAATTTACAGGATTCTAAAGGACATCTACTTAACTGTCAGGCTTAATCCTTAGAGGCACAGTTCTCCAACTCTGACATTTCCTTCCGTTCCATAATACCTGTGCTTATTTTGAAAGCATCTAGACACGTTACCTATCCACACAATTACAGTGTGGAAGCAATACAGAAGTGTTATTTAACCCCTCTATGTTAGTACGAATATCATGCCTGCTGCCTATAGATGGACCTGGAGAATGAGAGTGTTACAAGTTGTGCTATGGAATGATGCTTTGTGAAAGCAAACTTACTGTTCATGTGAGCTCTGCACACTTTCGCAGGGTAGTAAAAATTAAGTAGCCTTGAGTTTCACAAGTGTGGATCCCAAGGAACTGTAAGTTCTGTAAAAAAAAATCACAGTAACAAACATTAGCTTTTATATTTCTCAGCATTATGGGTGAAGAAGGCCTGGAGACTGACAACCTCTTAGATGAGCCTGCTTAAGATGAAAGCCAAGTCATGAAATTCCAGTGCAGGACAACCTGTGGTAGCCAGATCACAGGGCTGTACTTACCATGTAGAAAATGTTGAGCTTCACATCCATTCACATAGTACTCATCTCCTGGTAAGGTACCTCTTTTGGCAAAATTTATACCAGACTCTTGACCTGAGCTCATAAAAGAGGATGTTACGGTCCTATCACTCCAATGGCTCAGCCAGTTTTTCCAAGGAGTATTCATTGTCCATGCCCCAGAGAATGCTGGTCCTTTGATGGTTGGTAGGGAAGATTTTAGACAAAGTCTAAAGCCTGAAGTCTAAAGTGGGCAGAGCTTGGTTGCAACTGAATTGATGCAAATGTAGTTGTATTGCATGTAAATCAGATTTGTCTCATTGAATTGAGTTCCTTCCAAAAGAAAGTTTTGTCAAACTAATTGGTTTTAATCTCAGCCACAAAGGGCATTGCCCTTGGAATAATAATACTTGAGAAGATGATCTGTAGTGTACAAGCTTAATTTTCGAGGCTTCATTGTGAAATCTTTTAGCAACTGAATCTCTTAAGTGTCCACTATTGAGAGGAAACAGAATGCCATGCACATCATTATGATAGATTTGGGAGCATTTTGGTTTTGCTGACTGAAGCTGTGTTAAAGACCAGTTCAGTTTTAAGTTGACCTTTGGCATCTCCTAGTGAGAACCCGATATTTTTATGAATGGGCTTTTGAAGCCATCAGCATCCTGTCCTAGTGAATCCTGTTGGGACATACCACCCCTTGCAGAGCTGGCATGGAGAGCAAAGCAAAGTGGGCATGACAGAAGACAGTACTTTTTACTAGCTTGCTTTCCTTTCAGCTACATGAGAATTGCAGCTGATGCCCTTTCAGTGCATAAGAGAATGTGCTAGATAATTCCACCAGAGAATAGGGCAGGTAATTCCTGCCAAGTACATAGTGCCATAAGGGTAGAGGTTTGGGTGGTTTGGGCATTTTTTTGGTTGCTTTTTGTTGCTTAGGTTTCTCTTAAGTGAGCATGCCAATTTCTCCACAAAACGTCCCTGGAGAGCTGGCTGTGCTCTGTATGTTAAATCCCACTATGCAACTGCTGTCCTGAAGGTGCTTTTCCTTGCACAGCTACTCAGTCTCTGTGAAGGCTCAAAGCAGCCTTGTTCTGGCAAGCAAACAGACCAAAGCATTGTAGGGCAGGTTGGGGCAGCAGCTGCTCTGATGACAAAGCTCAGCTGTGTTGTTGCTGATACAGCATCCAGCATCCTGTGGTTTGGTTCACCTGCCACCTCCCTCCTGCTCCCTGTGCCTGGGGAGACCAGCTTCACAACAAGCTTTTAATTATTTACTCTCTAAGGATATGGCTTATTCTGCAGATTAGGTGAAAAAGTGAAGTCCTTAAAAATATAACACAAATAAGCCCCTGAGCTGTCAAACAACAAGTCCCTTAAAAGGGCAAAATATGTGGCTCTCTGTGCACTGCACAGATCCCTCCTTTCAATCTGCTGGCAGGAGACTTCCTGTTTGGATGAGCTGCTCACAAATGGTGTTGTGTGGTAGTGAAATCAGTCACTGCCCAGCTTCTCCTTCAGGCCTTCTTCTGCCTCCCTTTATACTCCTGATACCAAAGCCTGTCAAGCCAGGATCCTGTCAAGATGGGATCTGGTAGCTCGAGTGTAAATCTGAAGGCATGCATTAGCACTGTGCTGTTTCTTCCCTGAATACGTAAAGCAGCCCAAGCTACTTATGTGTGTTTGAAAATGGGATGGACAGAATGGTTCTACAGAGATAGTCCTGGCCATGAAGGAATAAGTGAATGTTTGGTGATCTGGCTCTGCAGTGCTGGAAGATTGGTGTCTGCTTCATTGTTTCATTGTTCATTTTATTTTGACCAAATGGGATACCTTTGGAGGATTCTTCCATGTGTTCTGGGTGAATTCTCCCATACGTGCTTTTTTCCTTCTGATAGTTTCTTTATCATAGTAGTGACAGACAGGCCAATGCCAGAATTCTATGGTAGCATTCAGCCTTGGCTACTGAGTGTTGCTGATAAATCTCCCTGCTGGGAAATTCCACACTGAGTTTGTTAAACCTTTTCAGAAAAACTGGGAGATGCAATTCTACACTGCCAGGGCAGAACATGGCCATGAAGGCCTAGCTATCTTAACAGGCTTGAGTGTTTATTTTGCTCTTTGGGGTATCAGGTCCTCCTGTCCTCTTCCATCTGTTACTCCAGTGACAGCCATTGTAACTGCAGAGAGCTGAACAGATTCAACAGTCTTTTTCTATCACCTAATGTCTGTTTGGTTTTTTGTTTTGTTTTTTTTTTCCCCTACAGAACATGATCAGAAGATAGCACCATACACCATGATCATGGCCCCCCGGAAGAGGAATCGTCATGCGTTGGGGTTTCTTTGTTGTTTTGGAGGTAGTGACCTCCCTGAAATCAACCTCAAGGACAATAATCCGCTCCAGTTCCTTGAGTTCTCTGTCCCAATCCCACCAGCAGAAGAGCTCAATGCCAGATTTGCTGAACTTGTGGTAAGTTTCTACTGACAGATTGATATATTTATGAGGTGGATGCATTCTTCCCTTTAAAGGAGTAAGAGGACTTACAGGATTTATTAGAGAGCTTCTGTTGAAGCTTTTAAAAAACCCTTGTCATTCTTTTATGACTAGTTACTTGGTAGGAGAAAGGTGGCAAGCAACAGGATGGATGATTGTGGCACTGGGTATAAGTACAACAAAATGTTTAAATGTGCTTATTATTCTCATAGCACTATGTAGGATTGGGCATATTACAAGGAACCTTTCAAGTTCTCTCTAGAGAGCTGACAGTCAATTTCTTGTTTACAACTTTGGGATAAAATCTGCTGTATAATGTAATGCAGTGGAATATCTTAGGGTTTGCAGATCTATAAAATGAGGACTATTTGGTTTTGTTGATGAGTAGCATTCTGCTGGTGCGGTATAAGAATCAGGTGACTATGCTAATTATGTTTCATCACACAGCTGCCTTTGAACCTTGAAATGGTGCTGTTGCAGCAACAGCCATAAACAGGAAGCGAAAGAATTATTTCAGATGAACTTTGTTGTTTGGTTTTGTGGTAAAGGTTGCAGACTCCAGGAGCCAGACACTTGCTTTTCATGCCTGGCATCAAATGACTTCACTGTCTTTGTCTTCATCTTCAACCTGAATACAAAACACAGGCAGAGGTCATAGGACTGGGTTGTTTTGCAAACTGTATCATAAAGGTGATGCCCATTTGATGCAGCTGATTAGGTTTCTCATTACCATTCTGAGATTGGGGCTTTTGTAAAGAGAGATATCTGTAAGTGTGTATATGCCTGAGGAGTGCAACTGAGGTGAGGAATAAAAGAGAACAGAAAATACTGGATCTCAGCATTTGAGGAATTTGCCAGTAGTCTTTCTACATTACACTTACAACATTAGCCCAATAAATTCTTGTCCATGACCATAGCTTTGAAATGCTATAGCAGTTGAAAGACCTATGTAATTTGCATATGCAATTAGAGGTTAGTATTTGGGCAACTATAGTATGTCGTATCAAATACAGAGACAGCTGTAGTTTGTCAGATCAGTGGTCTGACAATCTAGCTCAGGCTTCAGGTTCAAGATGGGGTCCAAAGCAGATGGCTAGAGAAAAAGATAAAGTGTTGGAGACTGTAAAGTTTGGCCATAGGGTGGTGTTTTCCAGGATACTCTCCAACCCTCTAACAGTTTTCAGCTCAAGGACTTCCTCAGTCAAAAGTTGCATTCTATGTACATAGTAAAATGGTATGGACTTCTTTTCCATTAACTTTATACTTCCCCAGTACCCATTAGCATTTTTAATATTCTGTGTCAGGGGCATAGAAAGGAGTCAATAGGATTTGCAGCTGTTTCAGGAAGAATAATGTGTGCAGCAGTAGAGTCTACTTGCTTTGAAGTAATTTGTAAATGGAGAATCTCATGGAAATATGTCACAAAATTCTCATCCATATTTAGGTCAGTTTTCTTTTTATGTGAGACTACTTGAGTTCCTCTTAAAAAATGCAGCTGTCTGACTGTGGAGAATTCCACGTGGTGACTGGTATCTCTCAAGAGTAGGAGTGTAACCTGTAATCTGCCCTGCTGACAATTTATTTCTGGATGCTGCTTGACTGTTGGTTTTCACATGCAAAGGTCGAACTGCTGTATCAAAGTTATCTCTCTCCAATACCAAGATCCATTGAAGCATTCAATCTAACCTTTCTGGAGACGTCACCCACAGATGTGCTTTGCTCTTGAGCTTGACTTGCTAAACCTTGTTTATCTTTGGGTCATAGTGAAAGACCTGCTTGAGCTGCTACTGGGCTTTTGCTTACTGAGAAGGGTATCAGTTTTATGAGGAGTTTGAGAGTTTGTGGTAGTATTAATGATGCTTTTAACTTCTAGTTTTATGTCTGGTAAATACTGGTGTTCCATGTGCTTGCTTGTGGCAAAACAGCTCACAGCTGCCTTATGGAAGTCTATTAAAAAGTATAATTCATAAGGTTTCTGGTGCAAAATTTAATGACAAGTATATGTGATGATCTGTAAAAATTTTTGGCCCCAGTAGTTTGAGTTGTTGGTTTATGCTATAACTTATTAAATGTGCTGACAGCTTGTAACTGGCATATGCATTTCAAACAAATGAAGCCATTGAAATGAAAACAGATCATATTCAGTTCTTATATTTAATGATAGCACCCCAGCCACCATTGCATAAGAAGTGAGCTGGGAGAGAAAAGTGCTATTTTTCAGAAGGGTAATGGTGTACATCACAAATTTTTATAAAACAGCCAGATAGGATGGCAGTACGTGTCCATAGGAGTTTCTGATTACACAGGTAACATGAGAGCAGTTAAGGGCTTTATGTGCAAGAGAACCTGGGCTGGAAACTGGGCTGGCAAAATACGGACTTTGCCTAGAAGGGCCAGTTTGTCCACAGGTCTGGATTAATGCATCTTCTATGAGACACTAAAATAAAACAGGCTACATCTGTATTGACTGCTCAGATGAGATTTTAATTGGATTAGAAAGATTCAGTCTGTAAATGCACCAGTGTAAATCAGCGACCTGGAAGTGCCTGAGAGAGCTCTGTGCTGTGTGCTAGCTCCCTGCTGCTTATCCGTTAGGGTCTAGTCTGGGTGCGCTTGTACTATATAAAAACCAGATTTGAGTGTAAAGCCTTTTGACCCAAATCCCCAAGTGAAATGATGACACCAACATCATCTGAGATCTGTAGTGAGAAGAGCATTTGTGTTAGCTCCCTGAAGCAGGCCCAGGGGGTATAGCATCATCTTGCCATCTGCTCTGCAAAGGGTATAATGAAACATTGGTGTGGTTGAATGAATTTTTAAAAGCCTTATTTTTTCCCTTGTTGTAGTTAAAATCTGGGGCATTTTCCCATGGAAGAGTTAATGACAAGAAAAACTTCTCCATAGCTGTGCTGGAGAAGTCTCCATTGTGATGAGTTTTCCAATCCAGTATGTTTCTACCTCCCTTTCTGAGGAAAAAGTGTCATTTTGAGGACCTTCTGCTTTTTTTGTGCTACTTAAACTAGTACCATGAAAAGCGAATTTGGAAATGTCAGTTTTTCAAGGGGAAGAAATTAGGAATGTGTTGAGGTTGTTTATTTGTGACAGACTCATATGACCCAAGCTTTCAAACTTGCTTCAAAGTCTCTAGATTGAGGCAGATACACATGTACGACCTGCTGTTTGGGAGATGTACCCAGACCATCCAGATGTGCACTGGCAGCTGCCTGACTGGACTCTGAGCAAGGCAGTGACTGTGATGTGATAAACCAATGCTGATTTCAGCTGAAACACCTGCTCTCGTTGCCATTCAACCAGAAAAAATTCTAGGATGAATCCTAGTCTTATGTGTTACTTGAAGCTGGATGCTCCATTTATGCCTTGTCTGATCAAATAGAAAATGAAAACAGAAACAGTTACTCCTGATAGGTCCTAAATTCTATCTTGATTTATTCCATTTGGAACATGGGCAGAGAGTATGACGAAGACGATGGCTTATGGTGATTTGGAATGTTTTGGTTTGGGTTTAGACGGTACTAGCTCTCAGGCCATCTGCTGGCAGTGACTGCCTTAGGATTAGTGCAGTGGTAACGGTACAGGTAAGTCCTTATCAAAGTCTTGATACACAAAATACAAAGCAAACAAAAATATTTGGGACCGCAAGTTTTGCCCTCCAAAGGCTGCTTTTGTGAAAGAGGACAGAACAGCTGGCTTTAGCATATTCCCTTCAATGAACAAGCAGAGAGAGAAGCTCCAGGCAGCAGGGCATATGGACTGGTCCTGTACCTTGCAAATGGTAAAACTGGCCCTACCTGACCATTGAGGCAGATGTGGCCAGCATCACTTCTGCTTCCATATTGCCATGTAGTGGTAAAGTACCGCTGCACTTGGTGGTCTATTGGCAGGCTCCAGAATGGTTTTGTGCCTGCTGGCAAAAATACTTGTGCTAGACACATGTTTTTCCTTGTACAGATTTATTGACTGAACAGAAGAATCTGGAAGAACCATTGTAAGGCAAAGGGAAATAACTTTTTTTAATGGAATAGTTTCTCCATGTCCTTGTTCATATTAGTTAGCAGCAGTGTATTCTTGGTGCAGTGGATTCTGATACTTTCTGCTCATTGTTGGAAACCTGGACTCTTCTTGGTGGTTAAAGGTGGTGTGCTGCTTGACACCAAAGATTTTGCTATCAAGATCTCTTATAACAGCAGCCTGATCCTAGACTGGAGCTCAGACCATATCAAGAAGGGTGACTTAAATGCTGGCAATTCAGAAAAAAACAGAAAAATGTGAAGAATGTTAGCACAGAGGGAAGAGTAGTGTGAAAAGCTTGTGCTTTTGTTGTTTCTGTTTTGTTAGTGACTGTAAGATGGTCATGGTACTTAAGAAGGTGGAGTGCAAGATTTCTCTGTTTTAAGATGCAAGGTCCTTGGGGAAGAACTGGAATTGTCTTTTGAGTTTGCATTTTCAAAGTTGAGAATATTGTTACATCCTCCAAATTTGAATGAATTGCCTTCAGCACATTAGAGTGTGCTGAAGTCTTATACTGGGGAAGATTTGAGAAATGCTTACTGTTATACTTTTGTGGGCATATCTGCCCTTGAAGCACTCTTGCGTTTAGCTCAGGTGCGATATTGACTGGAATTCCCCGTCATGGTTTCTTTTATATTGCATTTGAATCCATTTAATTTTTATTTTTTCTCTGAGTTCCTAAGGAAGGGGCTTTGTTGACTTCCTGGGTTCACAAAAGCTTTTTGTCCATATTGCTATTGACCATCTTCACAGGCTTTTCCAGAACAAAACTCAATAAGTACTTTTGGCGTAAAATCTAAAGGTACATTATTTTCAGTTGGGGAGCAGCATAAATATTTATGAACTCTCTATATTTGAAAAATTTAGAATTATCTGCTATCTGTTTGGCCTGCCTTTAAACTTCTTTTCATCCATTGAATTGCTGAGAGAGGTTGGTTGCTGCTCAGGTGAGGCAGCCTACACTCTTCTCTCTCTCACTTTCCAGACCCCTAGAGAAATTGCATATAGAACTGCTATATATTCCTGAACAATAAGACCACTGGAAATCAGGCCCATATTTTTTCTGTAATACTGCCTGAGTGCAATTAAATGAAGATGGAAGGAAGTGCTGAATCAAGGTCTTTGTCCTTCCCACAGCCCATTCTGGGAACCATGACTGAAACTGTAACCTTGGTTTCTGTCTGCAGTGCTCTGCAGCAACGACCGCAAGAATATGGATCTGTGTCCCTTCTTGACACAACCCTAAATTCAACTCTCAGTCTTTCATCTCATCATCTCATCACCTCTGATTTCATTATATTTAGTAATGACTGCCACAGCATCAAATTTGGCTCACTTTCTGAATTAAAGACAAATTAACCAAGGTGTCTAGCTGGAAAAAATGGCAGTGAACTAATCCCTTCCTAAGTAAATCAATGTCTTCATCTTCTCCTGAAATAGAACTATGGAAGTAGTGTGAAGTTTGCTCCTGTTCTGTATGTTACCACGCTCTCTTGATTTCTCAACACACCAGGCCAGTATTTATGAGCACTTTAGTGCCAGAATGCTGAAGGGAGTTGATTAGTGTTCTCTGAGTACATGAGCCGTCCACATAACTGGTATGTGCTAATTCTCTCAGCACTGAGGCAAGGAACAGTGAGGTCACCATTGACATGCTTCTATTAGCATTGGATGAAGTGACCATTAGCATAAAGTTTGGGAAAATTCTGATCTTTGCTTACTCTGTGAAATTTCTCCACATCTGTTCCTTCTCTACCTTAAAAGAGAGTAAAAATCTGTGATTATTGTCTCTTTTTCCAGAGGAGAAAAAGTTGAGAAAAGGAAGGAAAAGAGTTTTATATTGAAAGAAAGTAAGGTAAAGCATGGAAGTATCTGGGAATTCGTCTGTTTATTTTGTCAGAGGAAGCAAAGCCATTTCTGAGCAAGGCATCAGTTTGGCACACACCGGATAACATGCCTTCAGCAGCTACAGGGAGATGAGATCCAAACCTAAATAACTGTAGTAATTGTTTCCACTGTGAACAGCTGACTCCAAAGTAGCAAGTTCCCTTCATGCCTAGTTGTCCCTTGCAGACCATTTAGTGTAATGGATACAACATAAAGCTCAGATGAAAACTAGGCTTCACCACTTTGAATAAGTACTCCCATATATCAGCAGTCCCACTCAAGCTTGCCAAGTCCTAACTGTGGCAGTGTTCGTGAGGCCCCTTTCTTGGCTCTTCAACCTGCAAGAGTATTTATGTGGTAAAAAGTACAAGAAATGCTTTCACTGTGAACTTTCACGTGCATATAGACAATATATGTCATTGTACATAGGAGCAAGAGGGCATCAGCTGTGTTTCTATGTCTTTGCTGCTGGGCTTGAAGAAAAATGTTACCTATTTCTCTTCCAGCTCTCTTGTAATATTTCTGGGAAGCAGAGATGCAGAGTTGCCTATTCTGTCTCTTGGCTCTCAGTATGGCCCAACACCTTTCCAGAAAAGTATCCTCTATGTCTGAAGCTTATTTAAGTCCTTAGTTTCTCACTGAAAGGTTGTGACTTAGAAATACATGCGTGCTAGGTTCTTGCTTCAACCCCCAAACACTTGTTATGCATATTGATAACCATATTTACTCTCATTCAAGTTTAGGCATGTTACCAAGATCTAAGTGTTTAGTTTCAAATTATTAGTCTATTGAATCACTCTGTCCAAATGCTGGATTAATTTGAATACAGGAATTTACTTTCTGTGTCACTTGCCCTGCATGTAAATCATCATTTCAGACTATGCCTCTGACCAGCCTGCAGCTTTGAGTTGTTGCTAAATGCAAACTTCTATGCAACCATAATTTAAAAGTCTCTCTATTCTGTTTTGCTCGTAAGAGGAAGATTATTTAATTCCCTGTGCCCCTCTCTCATCTCTTCTGTGCTTCTCTGTAATTAATTAATCTGCCTAATCTGTCAGGAAGTGTAATGCCAAATGCAGTTGACAGCTGGAGAGGTCCTTCATTTTTATTTGTATTTGATGAGTTCTGACTTCAGCAAACTACGAGGCTTTGGCTCAGTGGAGACTCCCCACCCCAGTTATTACTTCCTTTCTTGCACTTAATGAGGTTGAACCAGTGGAAGTTATAAGAAAATGCTGCTGGTGAGACCAAGGCAGAATTTTCCTAACAAGAGGCTCATATGCAGGAAGAAGCCCTGGCATTGCCCTCTGAGTAGAGCATGCTGTATCTGAAAGCAGAAAAAAAGCAAAACTTGGAGGCAGCAAATCATATTCTTCACTAATGGTGGCCAGGCCACCAAAACTTCCCTTTCTCTTGGGTTAGTTTATAGTTGTCAGGCCAATATTTTTCATGCACTCAGATGCACTTGGCTTCTATTGTAATAACAATGGCAAAAGAACTGGGTGGTTTAAAATTCCTGAAGCGAAGGGTACTGAGGCTCAGGAGGCAAAAGCTCTTAATGGTATCAAAGTCTGTCTGGTTATGCACAAAATTCCTTTATGTCCAGCATAGTCCAAAATTGTACGTACTCAGGATTCCTCTTTTCTTTTTTAATTTTCCACACAGGGGATATGTTTCTTCTTTTTTCTTCTAGCTCTACAGTGAGACTTTTTTCATAATGTTGGGTCTGCTTTACATGTGTCCCATATGCAACACATGTGCACAAGCCCCTGATTTTAATGCACATATCACGACAAGAAGCTTTCTGTAGTTACTCAAGTCCAAATCCAAGAAGAGATATTGCATTTTAAGCTTTGTGGCAAAGACAGCTTCCCCTTTCTGGTGCTCACCTACGTGTGGATTCCTGTGACAGCGACAGGCTTATGGCCCTGAGTGCAGCACCCACACTTTCTCCCTTGAGGCTCCCTTCCAGTAGGTGCAGCTGGTTGGCAGCTCCCAGCTCCCTGACCAGCTGTGTGAGAGGCAGCAGTCACTATGCTGCAAATGTCAGAGACACAGATGCTGGGAGAGAAGCATGAGATGGGAGCCAGGTCTCACACTCTGTGTCTGAGAATCAGTAGGGTTGTGTAAACAAATGAAAACAAATCCAGACCTGGTCTTATGTGCAAGATTTTGGCTGTGAAGAAGCTGGGGGTGTTACCAAAGTACCTGTGCAGTTTTAAGGATTTTGTACAGGCATACACTGTGTTTTAGAGCTTGTTGCTTTACAGTAAAGCTTATGGACAGATGTACCCAATAGAAACCAGTTCAGTTTCACTGAAGACAGTAGTGGAGTTATATCATTCTCCATTGACTGAAATTGGCCTGTGTGGTATTTTCTGTGTCTGTGGTGGTTGTTGGCTTCTGAATATCCCAAGAAGAGCATACTGACTGCCTTTCCTGAAAAGTGGGAAGGGTTGTGATCATGGTTGGAATACTTGAAGGGAACGTCTGAGTGTGTTCTGAGAATGATTTACTTACAGAAGACATGAAATGCCTGAGGAAGCTCTCACAGGACTACATATTTTTAACAGGGCAGTGCTGTTGTTCCATGTGAACGTGCAGGGGAATGCATGTAGTACATCTAGGGCAAAACAGGAGATGTACTGGATTTTGGGAGCACAATAGATATGTAGCTTGGGATACAGAAGGAGGGAAAAGAACAGATCTACCACTAGGGGATGGAAGTGCTAAGTTGTCAATATTATGTCTTCCCTCTATTGAATGCTCAGGAGCTATCATGATGTCCTAACCCTGAAATCATGGATAGGGTGGATATGCTTGATGTTCAGAAATCTTGTGTCCATGTGTTTCTAACAGCTTTATCACCTGATTTGCTAATACTATCATGTTGTGGCATAGCTGCAAGTGTTAGGCAGCAAAACATAAAAAGAAAAGAATAACATAAAGCTCTACTCCGGCCTTTTTCCTTAGTAAGGCATAATTAATATTTGACCAGTTTTTGTGTTCCACTCTGGCTATAACAAAGTGTCAGCAACTTCCTGGATTGAGCCTGAAGGCTGCTGAAGTGATAAAACACTGAGATGATATTGATAGTAGGAGTCATACATGCTAGCTGGAAGGATCAAATTAACTTATCTCTCTTTGATCTTTCTGGAACTTTTCCAGCTATACTTTGATGGATACAGAATAGACAATTTTCTACCCTCCTCCTAGAATTGCACTAGCATTCTCATATATTTCCTGCCACTTTGCCTGTGACTTAGAGAGGGGGCTCTCATCAGTAGAAATAGCATAAACAGCAGCAGTAGAGGGATGTCCTATTGCCTCAACATTTTGGAATGGCTCTTCTGAGTATGATTCCTGCCCTTCTGCAGTTTCTATCCTTTAATTCTCTTTATTAGTGTCTTATGTTTTTCAGGGTTGTATTTGATGGCTTAGAAATCTATTATTAAGACCCCATCCCTCACCTTCTAGAGAGAGTCTTTGAATCTAGGTTTGGTCTGCTAAGGAGAGGTGAGCGATTGTTATAGATCAGATAAGAAAGGTAATATGGGATGAGAAGGTGCCACCCAGCAATGCATCTGTGAGAAATGACAAGAGCAAAGTACTATGTGTTGCAGTGACCATGTTGACCAGAGTGTAACTGGACAGGAGATTGTGAAAAGAAGAAAAAGTTCTTCCAAAGTGATGAAGAAAAAGACACAATGCATGAAGTAGCTGTGGTGCTGAAGGGAGAGTGAAGACCGATTGCCAAGGTGCAGGTGATATGGAATGAATACTAGGCAAAGATGATCTTTTGGCTGTGCTTTTGGAGTCAATGCACGGTGATGAAGGGAGGTTGAATGACAGATGTCTATTTCTTTTGCAGCTTATATACAATATCTGAGATGCTGTAAGGAGGTATGTTCTGATACTTGGTCTGATGTCAGCAAGAAAGGGGAAGCCAGATCCCTCTGACAATGAAGACCTTATAAATTTGTAATAATTTTTAATAATTCCTCACCTGAAGCTGGGGAAGCAGTGACATTTTCCAGAGAAGAGAAAATGTCGAGAAACATGATGGGTTGTAAGTGTCCTGCCAGATAGTAGTTACCCTTAGGGAGGTAGACTGTACCTGGGGTTTGAGAGGAACTGTTAACAAAATAAGATAATTGAATGCAGAAGAAGATAACAATCATGAAGTATTATCTGTTTAATATCTTGACTAAGATTAGTTTCTGTAGTTGCTCACCTAGTAACAATTTATATCAGATATAATCATGGCTCAGTGTATCATCCAGCTTGAAGGAGAGTGGGGGAAAAGGGTTTGTAATTATGTCATGTCTCTGTGCTGTCTATAGGTGGATTCTATCTTCAAGGTAGAAGATAGTACTCAAGGTTGTTTATCATTCAGGGGACCTGTTAAGGTGATTCGGAATTGCTCTGCCAGTGTTGGAGGGGAATGGTCTCCTCTTTGCCTGGTGTGCAAGGCTCCAAAATGGGGAGCACAAGGTGCTACAGGTGAGGTGGATGCAGTAGCACCTTTTTAAGGGCAGAAGGTCAGCAGTTTGCTGTCATCTTCCTCCACACTAGGTAAGTAGAAGCTTTTGGTGTCACTAAGTGCAGCAGAGGTCCTTCTGTTCATCCTTCAGCACCCGGTGGGTGCAGCATGTGGAAAGCAAAGGTCAGAAAGTGCTTTTTCTGTCACTGATCACACCAGATTGCCTCCACAGCTGCTCTGTTTTGATGTTTTTTATTCTTAGGAAGTACAGACAGATACCTTCCACCTGGCACTGTAACAGCACTGACCCAGAGCTTTTAACATTACGTACCTTGTTGTCTGTAAGCTTGATGGGAGGAAAACTTTTCAAGAACATTGCATTTTCCTAGCTACCCCTGCAAATTTATATGACTAAATTCATGCATTTGTGAGTTTTTTCCTCTTGTGTGAAACTGGGTATAGTAATGCTTCTTAGTCTAGTTTTAATGCATAATTGTAGCCAGATTGAAAAGGTGCTGAAAAAATGAAGCATGTGTAGATTATAGGCAGTACAGGAGTCTTCCAGTGGCAAATGTATTGTATTTGAAGAACTTGGGAGCAAATCTCTGTTACTGCCTCCTGTCATAGACATTGCCCTGCTCTTATCTACTTGTTCTTTTTTTAGGGAGAATCTGATGCAAGACTCTAGTGTCATCCTGTAGACCCAGTGGTGTATGCAAAAAGGCCTTAGTCAATTGTATATTGGTATATTCTATGTACTTTTACATTAAAAACACTTAAGGGCGTCTTTTAGTTTTGCAGTTTCCCATCATTTGTTGACCACATAAAGGAAAAGACTGCCCGCACTTAATAACCTTTGGAAAAGGGTAGCAGCGTGCACAACAGTGTTATGCAATAATTTACTAGGTGGAGGCTTGAAGAATAACTTCTCCAAAGGAAATTACAAGGGGAAAGCAGATTGCAGTTTGGAAGGTGTCCAGGGAGATCCCTGAGTCATGGAAAATCCACTGGGATTGCTTCAGTGGCTGTGTTTCAGCATTACATCTTGAATAGAGAGGAACAGCTGCACGAGTTTGTTGGTTGGTGTGAAGTTGTTGGCTTATACATTAATGATTTGGAAGAACTTTGGATTACAAATACTTAACCAGATAATAAATGCAATTATGATTTGTTGTTAAGAGGCAATGCAAGGCACATGCTCATTCTTCTCTTATTCTCTTTTGCTGTATTTTGTGAAAATTTCTGATAATTTCTTTAGTAGAAACATTGAGAGAAAAAACATCTTAGCTGGTGTTTTCCTAAGCCCAGTGATGTCAGTGCAGTAAATCTGTTCTGCTTATCAGAATACTTGAGCAATGAGACATGACAGGGTGTGAGTGAATAACCAAATATACTGTCATGCCTTCAATTCACTGTTTGACTATGGAAATACTCTGTTTATGTGAGGGAAGAGAATTGTGGAATTTCTCTCCTCTTCAACCCAGAGGAGATAGCAGAAGCCTCGTATGTGGATGATATTCTAGCTGGTCTGATTAGTAGTAAATACAGATCATCTCTATTTATTGAAGTAGAAGTTAACAATTAGTGAAAAGGAGACTGATAAACTTGTCAACCTATTCTATGTTGGAAACCTGTGCTGTAGATTATAAAGCATGCCACTGTTTGAGGTGGTTAAGCTCAGAGGTTTAGTCTGTTACAATTTAAAAGAGATTATTTAATTAATATTTTCCACTGGTGTAAATCCAGAGTAAGTCCACCCAATTTTATGGAGTTTGGGGCATTCTGATTTCTGGCTTACGCTACCAAATTTGGAATAATAACTCAGAGGGCAAGAGAGTAACTAAAGCTAGCTTCTGATTTTGCTTTTGTCTGTGTAAACCTGAACTTCTGCCAAAAAATGATGTTGGTTTACTGGAGTTCCTTTGAATTTACCCTGTGTATAAGCTTGAGCATGTGTTTCTAAGCTGCACAACCGAAGCTCAACAAGATGTTAATTTTGCTCATTAAATTCTTAACCAACCTCTCAGTTCCTCCTGCCCTTTGACGTAATATTTTATCAGAGATTTAAAGGTCAGCCAAGCTCTGACTTACCCTTGTTTTCCTCTATAGGGGCATATGGCAAATAGGATGCACACAAGAGGATAAAGCTGAGGGGAGGAGTAGGTGGCACTGACGCCCCTGGAAATTCAGCCTGCCTTTGGCACAGCAGCAGCAATCCCCAGCCCACATTTTGAAGGTTGAGCCAGCAGGACTGTGTTTGGGCAGGAAGCGATCAGAGAGGTGTGTGCCTGTGTGCTTTGGCACAGTCTAGACTGTGAATTGCTCCAGCCTAGGAACCTCCTCTGAACTCATTAGTATTAAAACAGAACAGAGAGGACTTTGTAGGGAGGGAGAGGGTGTGGAAGCCGGAAAGGTTGCAGTTTAGATGGCAGTTTCCTAATAACCTTTCCCACAACTACCTTCTCATACAGGGCCTCAGCTAGAGGACCTTGGCATGAAAAACAAACCCTGGCACAGGGAGGGGGAAGCGAGGGAGGGAATGAGGGGAGGGGAGGGAAAGGAAATAAGGGGCGGAAAATGGGCACTGTGCTGAAACAGCAGATTTTATTTTTATTTAGTGTTATATATGCTGATATTAGAAGCTCTGTTTGAGAGGGGTATTTAGTACCATGTATATAATCAGAACGTGGAAGTAAATTTGGTACCTGTACCAGAGGACTTGCAACCTGTCACGATGAAAAAATGTATCAAGGAGAGGTATAACAGCTTGAGTTCTGTTTGGTGTTTTCATTTAATTGAATGGATGGTGAAATACTGAGCACATCTATTAGAAAATTATCAATGTGATCCAGGAAACTCCTGGATTGTTTATGCTCTGCTGTGCTATCCCTCCAGCAGATACCTGAGTGGTCGAAGGCCCCCAGGAGGACCAGGGTTTGTGGCTGCGAGGCTGCTCCTGTCTGTCTACAGAAGGCTTTCCTGGCCAGGCAGCCTACAGCAGACTCCCCTATAATGTCTCTTGTCCCTGTCTTCCCTTTAACCTGACCCATAAGCTCCTTGTCAGCTCCTCATCCATCCCCAGGGGGAACTCCTTGCATTCCTAGTGGATACTGGCATAGAGGGCACCACTGCCTCCTCATGATCTCTACCTGACCTTCCTAAAATGTCTTCCATTCCAACTAATAGGAGCCATCCTACCACAACTCTGTGATGCCAGTGAGATCAAAGCCCTGCAGGTGTGTGCACATCTCAAACTCCTCTTGTTTATTTCCCATGCTAAATGATGTATGGAGGCATTTTAGTAGGGTCTCTGATGACTCTGAGTTACTGGCAGCAGTGCTTGGAATTCCTTTTTGCTGCTCTCCAGTTGCTCTCCTGCTGACATGTGATCCCTGTCTAGTATCTGGGCATCTATTGCTGGCACTGACATCAAATTGGTAGGAGTGGATGGACTCAAGGTCCCCTTCCCCAGCAGATTTAGTTTAAAGCCTTCTTCATCATCATATCTGATAACTGAAGATGCTCTTCTCCATCTCTGACAGATGGACCTATCAGCCCCAGCAGACCAGGTTTCTCAAAATTAATCCCATGGTCTAAATATCAAACACAAGGCTGTGGCACCAGTCCTGTAACCATTAGTTGATTTACCAGATTGAACTGGCCCTTTCAAACCTCTTCCCTTTGACCAGGAGAGTTGATGGAAAAGCTGCCTGCCCTCCAGAGTCCCTTAACACCACTCCCTGAGCTCTGTAATCCCTCTGGATACTCCTCAGACTGCTTCTGCTCATATCACCTGTGCCCACTTGAAAAAACAGCAGAGGGTGATAGTCAGTAGACCACGTGAAGCTTGGTTATCTCAGTGATATCCCCAGCATGAGCCCTCAGTGAGCAGCACATCTCTCTAGACTGTGTCACTGGGCACATATCCATACTGAGGATATGTTAAAAGATAAGCTTAAAATAAGGTGGAAAAATTGTGTGAAAAATTATGGCATTCAATGCTGATAGTTTAAACTACTTTTAACAGCAAGTCTGGTAATTCAGGATGGAAGGCAGGCAGCTACAATTTTCAGAGAAAAAACTAGAGACTATAGTTGAGCATGAGTGGACATAAGTCATGCAGGTTTTGAGGGGTTTAGTAAAAAATAAAAGGTCATTAACTGTATGGAACATGTGGAGTATATAACCAGAAGGGCAGTCTGGAAGATGGATGAAATAAACTTTGCACTGAGCTTTGGTAAGGTCTCAGCTGGAACACTGTCCTCACTTTTGAACAGTGCAATTCAAGAGAGATGTACTTTGACCGGGTAAAGGCCAGAAGTCAATTAGAAGAGGAATGAGACATCCAAAGGACATAGGCTCTAAGAAAGACCAAGAGAGATGGGTTTGTTTAGCCTTGAAGGAGAAGACTGAGAAGTGACATTACAACAGTCTTTAACAGCCTCAAAAACTGTTATCAAGAGGAAGGAAAAAATTCTGCTCACCACATTAGTGGTTGATAGGGCCGGAAGTAATAGGCTTAAATTGCAGCAGCAGGGATTTAGATTAGACATGAGCCTGACTATTCAGTTTTCATCCCCATCCCTCTCATTGGGCTCATTTAAATCCACTGCCATGGACATGCAGCCCACCTTAACAGAAAAAGCTGTGATGAGAGACAGCTGTTTTACATTATTCTTCTCATATGCCCCTCCATATCCGTGGAATGTCCCTCTTGCTTTACCTGTATTATAGCCCTGCATATGAGAATGCGTGTCTGAGTCTTGATCTTTTTCTCTCTCTAAACACTTCTGTGTGTTGTTGCATGAAGAGGTACTGGTTTTCCTCATTCTTTCTCTTTCTGTTTGGCCCAGCAGATTGTTGTCTCATGCATGTGGTTTGCCTGTGAAGGACAGAAAAATGAACGGCAGATGCTGTTTCAAGTGGCCTGTGAGAGGGGATTGCCACCATAGGCCTTGCTGCTTCAAGTACACATCGTACTTGTGTACTGTCAAGTCAGAGAAGTAGGAGAGGGGCAGGCTTTAGCTCTTCTCCAGGAATCAAGGAAGCAATTAACCCGTGACTAAGAAGAGAAAAAGAAAGCAGTATAATGAGGGGTGCATTTGGGGGTGAGAGGAAGCCCTGTTAGCTGACTTTCTGTGTGAAGAATTTCCCTACCATAAAGCAGTGCCCCTGATGGATGAAAGTCTTACACTGCTGCTAAGCCTAAAGAATGAGTAACTTCTGTGCTGGCAGGGTAGAGGAGAAACACCTCTTTCAGTATGTAAACATCAGGTGCTTTATGTCTTGTAGTGTTATGACTGAGAATCAAGAGATTTGGGTCCCTAGTACTGAAGGGGTTTTAAAGCTGCAACTTTTTGAAAAAGCAAGGAGGAAAAAAGAATGTAATGGGAATCACAGCCTTTTGTTTATCTGCTTCTCTGCTTTACAGTCAGATCCATGGCAGTAGCTGAAATGTAAACATTGCTTCCTCTGCCAACAGGCTGTGTTAGCAATTCTTGTGTGCACAGTGGTTTCCTAATGCACAAATGTAATGTTAAAACATTGTGTGTATGGATAGATGTTATGTGATATGCCTTATGTATCTAGTTCTTGTGTATGTAAGGTGTGAGTGGCATATATATCTGCACATGTGCATATTGTGTGTATGCAAATACATGGAATCCAATGATGTTTTACTATCATGAACCTAATTCTTATCAATTGTAAAACTGATCAAAATGTTACTCCCATGCCTCTCACAGTGTGCTGCTTGTATGCTTCACAAGGGCTGCTTTTAATTCAAAGGGTTATGATGAGATAGAAGAGCTTGAGGGGAGGAACTGGCTTATTTTGGTGTTCATTTTGCTTTTTCTTCATGGGTTATCTTTGGGCTTTGCACACATATCAGGTGCCCCAGTGGGAGTTTTTGACCAGTGTATTTCACCTGGAGTTGTACTGGCTGTATAGGTGGTACTGCTGTTGACTGATCAAAAATTTTTGCACTGTTCATTGCTCCAGTTTGTACTGGAGTGTAGCTGGTTTGTGCAGTCAAATGAACCTCATTCAATTACAGTTTGGACAGGCAGTTGTTCAGAATGCCTCATCGACCTCTCCAGCATTGGAAATAAGCATTCTTCCAGCAGGCTACCTTTTATATGTCAGTCTGGGGAGCTGGAATGAACAAAACAGTGGAAGGAAAACTGTAGGGGAACAAGCCTACACTGTCCCCTGGAGGTAGACACAGTGATTAAATAGAGAAGGTTTATCTCTTCTATTTGAGGATTCATAAGTTCTTTGCAAAGAGGCTGTGATCTGAGTAAGATTGTTTTGGTTCATTACTTTATTCATTCACTGCACTTATCTCTGAAGCAGCTTTTTGGACGACTGCCTCTGGACTTACGACGAGAGCATTTCTCCCTTTTTGGTGGTCACAGTTGTATGTGAGCTGCCAGACTAACCTGCTTGTTATTTGCCAGCGGAATCTGGCATAGCCAGCATGAACAGAAATATAAATGTTCCTGTGGCTGTTGTTAATGTGGAAACAAGGCTTTCAGTCATGTGTTAGCAACATGGTCCTACTCGGTCCATTTTTTAAAGTGGTAATAGTTATGCTGGATAGGATTCTCTATTCCAAAGGCTTGTAGTGTGCTGCTGACAATCTTGCCCCAATCTTTTTCCACTGCTTCCCTTTCTTCTCAAGTCCCAGGCATGTCAGTGCCTTTTATCTTGTGTTTGCTTGAGTTGCATTTCAGCATTGATTAACCCACCATCAATGATCCTCTTGAAGTAGTTACACATGAACATGAACCTTCTCTGGGGCCTGACAGTGGATGCTGGGTAGGATACCATGGTGTGTCATTGTCATTGTTTACTT
The DNA here is from genome assembly GCA_013397315.1 of Donacobius atricapilla. NCBI lineage: Eukaryota > Metazoa > Chordata > Aves > Passeriformes > Mimidae > Donacobius > Donacobius atricapilla. Next base: position 1,160,520 of record WBMY01005651.1, read on the forward strand.
TGTACAAGATTTAAACACATTTGTTCAGGACATAAGGCCATCAGCTGTGCTAAGGCACTTGGGAGCATTGGTGGCACTGGAATGTGACCTCTTTGGGGACTCAGCGACAGACATCTATATAAATGACCTTAGGGAACCTGAAATAACAGGTATCATACTGTACAGGGAATTTATATTGGCAGCAGAGCATTATAACTAATTTTGTAACTCGGGTGGATTTGGTGCTGTTAAGAGACTGAGAGAGAATGATTAATGAGGTGGATGAGGGAGAGTGCATTTGTACTTGACAGGTGAAAAAGGTCAAGGGGAATGAGAAGAAGGTTAGCGAGGGGAAAAAGAAATGGTAGGTGTGCACAAAAGAAAGAAAAAAAAAAAGAATATGAACATGGGAATGAAAGGCATATAGGAATGTGAACAGCAAGCAAGTAAGACCAGTGCATTAAATTAAAATTCATACAGTGGGTATACTGTGAAAATAAACATACCCTTGGAACCTAAATTTTTGAAGTGAGCATTGCAAGCAAGTTATTAAAAACTAATAGTCTTCAAATTGTGAAACCTGCCCTAGAGTGTGTAAAGGCATCTGGAGATCATTCCCACTATCTTGGTTTTCCTTATTGAATGACTCACAAAGAATTATTAAAGGTAATGTTGGTGTGATGGAGAAAACTGTACAAAAAATAAATAGCATTGTTATCACTATCTTGAAAGAGACATTAACTCGCCTGTTAAACAAAATCAGCCAGACTTTTTGAGGTAAGGAGTTGGGAAGTGTTTGACCATCTACAGAGCTGTCTCTTTGGCTTTGTGTTTTGCAGAGTTTCACAAAGCCTTCTGAAACTTCTGGTGCTGGTCACAGGTCAAATAACTGCTGCTCTCATCTCTTCTGGAAGTTCTAAAGATTCCATGTTGAGATTCAAAAAGAAGACTAGAGTTTCTGGGGAGCTTTGCTGATTTCTGTCATCTGAAGGTCTGGTTCCCAAGGAACCTGTTAATGCCAAGACCTGGCTGTCCTTTTGCTTGAGTACACATTTGCTGTTAAAGAACCAGTCAATGCAAATAGAGGTGTAACCAGACAGTCAAAATAGGCATCTCTGAACAGTGGAAGTGTTGAAGCCTATTTGCCTATGTGTTATATCTTAGTGTTGGATTCTGTGGTGTGAAATTAAGATTGATTTCATGTCAAAGCTTTTCCATTTGAGGATCATAAAAGCATTTAATTTTTAAATAATGCTTTCATAGTTGCCTAATGTGTTTGTGGGCAGAAATAAAGTTTGAAAAATCAGAATATGCTTTTATATATCATTAACATCTCTAAGTCATAAAAATAGCAATTAAATGTGAAACAAAGTCCTGAGGACAAAGGCTTGCAGACAGGATATTCTCCCAAGAGCCCTGTAAGTAAGAGAAACTGTGACCTACAGGTAAAAACTAAAAGTGTAATGCAACTCTCTGTAGCTGAAATGATAAGAAATTGATGAAATAAGACAGTTATCCTACTGAACATAAGAAAATAAGTGAAATGTCCTCTTACTTCTGGCAAAATATTTGTTATGCCCATATTAATCAAGTTATTGCCTGCAGTAAACATATCATATGAGGATTCTGGGTTTCATAATGCTGTAAATGTTATGCATGACTCATTAAACATTTATGAGGACAAAACAAAACATCATCAACAACGACAGAACAACCCACCAGCCTGTAAAGGTTGGTTGGTTGGTTGTTTTAGTTTGTTAGTTTTTGTATTCTATAAAATAAAGCAGCTGTCTGACCTTAAGTCAGTGTGAAATTCGCCAGTAAGTCCAGCAGCCAATGGACCTGGAACGAGTAGAATGAGAAAGTGAAACTGAGGATATCTCCTCCCATGAGTGTATAAATATCCCTGGAGAACCAAGTTTGGGGCTCTTGGCCTCCATGATTCTGTCTTCAAATCAGGGGATGCTGGAGACCAGAAGCTGTGATTCTCTGTGTACTTATGGCCTTGAGGTTTCTCCTTTAGAGAGGCAGGCATGTTGGCAGGTCTTAAGGCTTCTCCTTTTAGTGGGTCTCTCTGCAAGTGAACCACTCTTATACATTACCAAAATTTTACTTTTTCTCTTCATTAATTCCATTTTGTATCACTAAACAAAGTACTGCCCCGTCTAGGTGAGAAATGCTTTTCTGGAGCTTTGAATACCTTTACTGAGCTGATGGCTGCCCAGCATCAAATCTAGCTTTTATACTTTGATGAATGTTCCCAAAAACAAGACACCTAATGTGGTTTTAAATTCTGCAAAATAGTGGATTTATGTTTTCTACCCATTCCTCCTTCTTGTTCAGTTTCTTTGTCTCCTATTTCCTTGGGTTGTAGCCATTTTGAATGGAGGCCATCTTCTCTTTTGGCCTGAGAACTGGACTGGAAGTATTTGAACCTCAAATACAGTTCCAGTTCTTTTTAATTGTTTTATCGTTGCAATTCAATCTACGTAAGTAAATAAAATGCCCACAAGAAAGTAAAATAAATTGAATTAACTACCACTAGATAAAATAAATAGGAAATGAATGAAGGAGAGAATTGTAGGCACTATTAACTGGGCATACTTTACATCTTCCTCAGTCCAGCCTGGCAAATATCCTTTTAATCTGTGTTTCATGCAAATTCAAGCATTTTTAAGAGTCAGGCAGCTGGGTTCTATTGAGCAGGGTCACACTGGCATGAATTGCTGGAACCAAGCTGCCCATCCAAGGTGTAGAAGAGGACTTACTATGTTTCTGTTGGGAAACTTGCACGGGTACTGGAGAAAGGGAGTTTTCCATGCTTTGTTCTGACTGACCCTTTTTTCCTTGCCCTTTACATTTGCTCCCTGGGAATTCAATCACATTGGCTACCTTAGTCTGGCTCCAACCCCAGGCTTGATGACTGCATTCAGTTTGTCGTTCTTCCCCTTCCCTGCCGATTTTGGCAATTCCTTTCTCTTTTCAATAGCCATTTGCCATCACTGAGCTAACTCTACAGCCTGAATTTCTATATGCTGACAGATCAGCTTCTGTCACTGGGTCAGAATGACCTGTTCATAAACCAAATTACCCTCCTGAAATATATTCTTTCTGTTGTTCCTCCTGCGTCCCTCCAAGGCAGCAGGTTTCCTTATGTGCCTGTGAGGATCCCGAGTCAGAACAGAAAAATAGCCTGCCTAATTCAGGGTATTCTTTCTTAGCTAGACCCATTTTTTTCCTGTGCAGTCACAGTGGTCTTTTGTTCATCTTTTATAGAATGGGAATGGGAGAGGTAAAATCATTTGGAGAGTTCCAGACGAAGGTCTCATGTCTCTTGTATTTTGCAGGGGTTTCTTGGGGTTTTTTACAGGATTGGTTTTGATTGGTGGTGAAGGTAGATGAAGACATGCAGGCCTCTTCGGTTCTTCCCACTCCTTTCTTCTTCTCAGTGAAGGAGCACACTTGCTGAACACTAACCTCAGGAAAAGGAGTTGAGGAGCCGGGCTGCTGCTTTGCATTCTGGAGATGTTTCTTTCCCTGCTGAACATTCCCACTTGCTCCCTGCCCATCTGACCTGGGTGTTATAACCCAGCATTTTATCTCCTGACAAACATTAACTTTCAAAATTAAGGGTAAGGCATTTTTCATGTGCCATTTTCCAGGCAGGTGTGTTTGGGTCCACCTCTGGTGATCCCCTTAGGCCTGGAAACCCTGAACAGTTTCCTTATTACTATGCCACCTGAGCTAATGTGATGACTTCTGAAGTTCTTTTGACTTCCTCTACCCTCCTGAGTCACAATAATGTGGGATGCACTATTTTCCCTCTGGATCTTCCATCCTTTTAAGCTAGCTTTCTAGGCCTTTGTCCTGAAATGTCATGATGCAAAATTATGTGACTGGAAGTTGCATATTCTTATTGTCCCATTGAAAGCAGATTTATCATTATATCCCTGAATGCTGCCAGTATCCAGGTCAGTGTCTAGAAGTGCAGTGTCAGAATTCTGCCCTCAGGGTGGTTTTGGCCAATAGGTACATTCTTTTGATGAAATGATTGTCTTGAAATGTATTAATTGAGATCTTCATTTAGTTTAGTGCACAGCTTCTGTGCAGGGCTTCTGCTGCTTGTCTGATCTGCCAGCAGACTCCAGAAAAAGCACTATGGATTAGAAAACCAAGTTAGCTGCACTGTATTTAAAAAAAAAAAAAAAAAAAGAANTTACGCCGGTCAATAAAACAATCAATTTTTTTCCTAAGAATTCAGCTGAGCCCAGACAGTTCATGTATATTCTGGCTTCTATGGTGGTTCTTCCAAACCTGGCTTTTCTGATTCTCTATCTGCCCCTCCTTTCCCTTCCAAATGCTTGACCTCTAACAGCATTCCTTTGCTTGTCTTCAGGCTTACATGTAGTTTCACTCTCCCTCTCCCCCCAAGAATGTGATCCTGGCCTGAGTTTTCTAATTGTGTATAGCAAGGATAAAACTTCTTGCCTCGCTTGGCTGCCCCCTTGTTTGGAAACTCACACTAAACATTTCCACATGGTTTGCACTCTTTTTGCACAGCTAATTTTTTTTTTCCCCTTTAAACTTTTTCTTGTTTAAAATAACCCTCCAGCTTCTTCTACCTTGGGCTGCTGGCACTGACCTTGCCTTGTTACTGTTTGCATTTCTTTTGTACCTTTTTGCAGCTTAAATCTCTGTGGGCTTTTAAATCTGTCAGCAGCCGCTACCAGGCTCAGTGTGCAATTTTGCTCACTGTTTTCACAAGTTTCCCAGCCCTGAACGCTTTCCAAATGAGCCATTGTTGGGCTGAGTTAAAGAGGTATTGTCTCTGCTTGGACAAGGTTAGTGTGGGTGCCAGAATCTGTGTGTGCAGCATTTTAGTGCCCTAATGTCATCTTGATATTGGACCCGTGGACACTTCCTTCTCCAAATATTTCAAATACATGGGGAAAAATTCTCAACCCCTTGCCAAAACTGATTCATTGAAACATTACTGGAAGATTTTCTTTATATTACTGAAACTCTGATTTAGACATCTTCATCTATCCCTGCTTATGCAGTCTGCTTGCCCTGAAGACCATTCTTTTTTGTTTAGTTCTCTTTATTATCACCTAAAACTGGCAAGTTTGATTGGAGCCCTGTTCTGGTCAGTATTGAATTAACACAGAGGAAGTAACAGTTTCTCATTTGATAGAGACATGCATTGGAAAAGAGTCTATTGTTATTCACCTTTTACAGAGGAGTAACTGAAGCTGTGGAATTTGGCAGTCAGTTCCAGATCACAGCATTATCCTTCATTTTGCTGTTGTAACCTTGGCTCAGCTCGAAGAGGATATGTTCTACTGAGCTCACTTTTCTTAACAGAGACTGAATATGCTGCTCTGATCAACCCAGTGTGACACTGTGGAGTTATGTCCTTTATGTCTGAAATGGTGGGTGTCTTTGATGGGGACTGTGTGGTTTAGAGAACAAACATCTGGAAAAACATTTCAACCTATAGGTTGCTGATGACATGACAACTGTCTCATGGCCTTTGCTTGAAAGATAGAGAAATTGAATTATTTTCTTTCTATGGAAGAGCAATTTGGTGTTGCCGGCCAGGAAAAAAAGATGTGTCAAATTTTCAGCCGTTCTCTAAGTGTCATAAGGGATGTCTGTGTCACATAATCCAGTGCTTTGAGTTTTTCACTTCATCCCTTTCATGTGATCCTTCCCATCCTTCACTGATCATTAGTAATGGAAGTTTGACATGGGAGTTATTCAGGCTGCCTCTCTTCACAGCGCTGACAGGGAGAACTGAAGGTAGCAAGGAAATCATCAGGAAACCAATAAACTTTGGAGTCTTTGGGAGCCACTAAGTCCTCTTGATTGAAGGCTAGTCAAACATGCCTGGTCCAGAAACCTCTCAACTTATTAGAAGTTACCAATGCAGCTGTTGACTGTTTTGTTTTTTTTTTTTTCTGTTTTTCTTTTTCTCAATCTCTAGGATGAATTGGATCTCACAGACAAGAACAGAGAGGCTATGTTTGCACTCCCTCCAGAGAAGAAATGGCAGATTTACTGCAGCAAAAAGAAGGTACTACTGTTGTCCTCATTGGAGTAGCTCACCAGTAAATTCTGTGGGCATGTTCATAACTGAATCATGATTTAAGCTGTTTATCTACTGTTTACTCAAGAACACGAATAAGTGATGGACAGATTTTTATCAGCACAATTTTCTGATAAGTAATATATGCACTTGTGATTTCTGAGGAGGATCTTAACATCTTAAAATAGTACTATGTCTGTCCTAGTTTGAATCATTTATGTGTTCAGGGTTTTTTTTGTTTTATTGTTTGTTTGGGGCTTGTCAGGGGGGTGGTGGGGGTGGGTTTGTTTGTTTATGAGTTGAAAGAACAACTATCATGGAAATGCGTTAAGGAATTTTTGAAAACTTTTGTAGGTTGCTTAAAATAGAAAAAGTATTGACAAAGTCTTTCAGAATGTCTTCAAATATCTGTAAAGTAAGCAACAATAGTGATGTCTTAAAACTTGGTAGTTCAAGGTCTTCCAGACTTTGTAGGAAACATTCCACAGGGCGCTGGAAAGTGAGGAGCACCTGCTTGCGTCACTTTCCATGTAACACTTCTCCCTTCAATGTCTTCAAATTTCTGAAAAACCAGTAAAGGGGCAAAAAAATCAGAGGCTGATCAATCACACTAATATCTTGTCACTGGCAGAATGATGACCTAGGAAATGGATAAGTTGTATCATTGCTGTGAAACTTCTAAACAAGGAATTTCTGCAGTAATGTGGCATTGGAAAAGTTTTGCTGCTCTAGGAAACACACAGTCAGAAATTAAGATTACCTCAATAGCATGCATTGATTAGCCTTACATGTTAGGTGGAAAGGGTGTGGTGGGTTTGTTGGTTAATTTTATTTCCCAAGTGTGCAAGTCATACTATGAGAGCATCAGTCTTCAAACATACGTCTGCATTAACAGAAGGTGGAAGTTTAGACTTCAGTACTGAACCTGGCAGATTTAAATCCTGATCATGGTCCTTCTGGAGGCTGTGTTTGCTGCCTTTTTTCCTCTAAGTGGGGGCCGTGAGCTTTCATACCCTGTAATTAAAGGAAACTAGTCCAATCAGGGTGTTTTGCCTTCAGGGTTTTTTTTGTTGGTTGGGGTTTTTTTTTAACTTCACGCAGGGAAGTTAATAGAAATCAATTAATTATTGTGTCTCTGAGCTAGCAATAGCTCAGAGCTAACAACAGTGCACGAGAGCAGTCTAGGCTCCACTGTCATTAGTGCTACGTCCATTTCTTCTCCCTGCTGGTACACAGCGCTTGCAAGTGGAGGGCAGGTGCAGGCTGCTGTGATTAATGTCTGCTTTACATTTTTGCTGGCCAGCTCAGCTGGGTTTTTCAGCTCTGGCGGGAGAGGATCTATTTGTAGCTGTCTTAGAGACATCTCACCTCCCAGACCAGTCAGCCTTGGCAGCAAGGTTTGTGCTTTAATGTACTTAACATGTTGGTTGGATTCACTTGTTACATTGGGGATTTTGTTTTTGTTGGGGATTTTTGTTTGTTTGTTTGTTTTCCCGTGTGTTCTACAGCAGTGGATTTGCTATAAGAATCTTAAAAATTTCCAAAGTTAAAGAAGCTGCATACTGGAAAATCTTCATAATGCATTTGTAGTGCAACTTCAGTTAGCTGAACTCCAGCTATCCCAAGTTATGTGTTAGCTGGGATGGGATACCATTGCCAGATGTCTATTCATTACGTTGTAGATACTTTCAATTACTTGAAACCTTAACTGTCCAGTGTTATTCATTGTTTCCCTCACAGGCAGTCAGATGATTGGTGATGACATCTCTCTCTAGCCTACTACCTAATCCACCTATCATCATTGTTTTGCAGTGACAGAGAATCCTGTTCCAGGCTTTGCTTTAAAGCAAAGCCCCCTTTTCCCTGAGGAATTTGGAATCCAATTTTAGCCAAAGAGGGTCCAATTTCTCACTTGTGCAGAACACTTCCAGCTACCCAGGACAAGCCCCCAGAGGGCTCTGTCTTGCCAATGTTGGGTTCTTGGAGTTTCCTGGCGAGCAGGGGCCCTATGCTTTGAGATATGGCAAATGGAAACACTACAAACCAGAAGGTCAAGAAGTGTAGACTGAGGCAACTGTTCACAATTGTTAATCTCAGGTGCCTTTTCTAGTCTCAAAGTAATGGAAAGTCAGAGCTTCCTGATTTGCGCTAAAGGTGGTGAGATTAGTGGGCTGCCTTAAATAAACAAATGTCACTTGCAGAAATGAAGATTAGTCATTGGTGTGGACACACATTTATCTTGGCAGTCAGGTGTTAGATGTAATCTTCTGTGGTACTTGATTCCAATGTAGTGGCAGAAAGTCACTATTGTATTAAAAAAGCTCATTCCACCTGCTCCTGATTTCAAGCCTATCTGAAGAAGTGGGGGAAAGACAGGTAGGTCTGTGCACTGAACACTGTATGCCAGGGGCACAGCTTGCCAATCAACAGTCCATAGTAATTAAAGGAGGCTGAATTCTGAACCGAAATTTCATGATTGTGAGTGATACCTACAGGGTAGCCTTCACACAGGATTATACAGCCACGCTTGCTTTGGTCACTTTTGGCTATTCTGGTTCGTATCTGAAATGGTTAGTATTAAAAACAAACCATCAATTATTTGACCTAAAAGAGTAGCTCTAGCTAGCAGCTCTAGTGGATGCTTTGCTCTCATTTGTGGAATAGCTATTTGCAAGGAATAAAGGCTGGTCTGTTGGAAAATGTTAATGTCTGCTCAATCTCACCTGCTCTCTATCTTGACATTGATCTGTACCAGATGGACAATGAGAAATGCTTGATTGAGTTGGCTTGATTTGTATCAGAGGAATCATAGATTAGTCACCACTGATGGCACCCTGACCCTCTACCCAAATCACTAGTACGTGTTTTAGATTGCCTCTTCCTCGGTAGAAGGAGCTTCCACTGATATTGTTAAGTAAAGCCATATGCAGAAAATACAAATTATAACATTCTCCCTAAGTTCAGGTATTTTTTTCTGGTTTTGTTTAGAATAATCTTCATGTCCCACCATAAGCTGAAATTTAGACTTATATAAAACACCTCTGTAATGCCTCTTTTTAGATTTCCTACCAGATATAAGTTTTGCAGGAATTAAATCAAGCACTGGACCAAGATTTCAAATGTATTTATTTGCAAATTTTCAATGTCAAAGTTTAGAAAACCAGTGTTCTTCAGTGCTGTTTTACCAGGAGACGATACTACCATACATAACATCATTAAATACCAATGAAATAATTATATGAAAGAAAAAATTGTTAGCTCATTTGCCTCATCTATAAACGAGCTCCTATTGGGATCCCAAAACGTGTAGAAAATGCAGGTATTACACTGCTGTAGCGCACATTGCTTTGGATGCAGCCTGTATTTCTAAGAATGAGGCCTCATTGTGCGGGCCATAGCTTATTGCCTTCTGAACAACCCTAAAAGCTGTTAGACTTATTGCTATTGGAAAGCAAGTCAAGTTGTTTTCTTTTTATGGCCCTTCCTGCCTCCAGAGACTAATTTGTAAGCCTTTGGCTGAGCAGATTTTAGTAGCAAGCACACACATTTTGCAGAGTTAAAAAGTTAGGTTTTTTTCTCACTTCGGTCCTTCTTTGAGGAAAAAAATTGGTAGCAAATATTTTTCCAAAGTAGAGCCAGACTGGACCAGCTGTATTGTACAGCTTCTTTCCAATCAAACAAAAAAAAACCCCAACAAAAATCTCAATCTTAATGATAGATTGAGATCTCTGAAATATCTCAGTGTTGTCTTGTACTCTGTGATTTTAGTGGTATCTTAGATTAGTTGCTTTGAATTTTGATAGTGCTTTATCTACTCAAGTGAGATTATTTAAACTCATGTAGTGAGGTAATAAGCAGCGCACTGAAACTTTCTGGAAGTAGATATTCATGACACCTGAGAGAAAGTACACACTTATAATCCATAATTTTATTCTGCTTTTTCTATTATGGGAAAGAGATTCTCTACAACAGCAAAATAGGATATAACAATTCTGAGGAAAATTTACCTGAACTATGGTCTGTAACAGCCAATATGCAGAAAATAAAAGAATATCCATCTCGACACCATCCTCTGCACTTATTTTTTAAAATGTCTATTAATTATGTTTTTCATCTACCTGATGACTGAAAAAAATAGTAAACTGGAGTGAGGAAACTCCTTGGTTCCAAAAAGTCCTTGATTTAAATTGTTTTATACTTTCAAAGAACTGACATTGTAAAATTTATGCATAAATGCATTTCTCTCTACTTGAAGGAAGGAATAGGTAGTTAAGAAACTTTTTGGAAACATTTTGGCCATGCCATTGTCTTATACCTTTGTCCTGCACTATTTACACATGCCTTGGCTGTGTACAGCATTCCTTTTTTTCCCCCCTTTCCCCTTTTTCTTCCCTTTTTTTAAAAGATACATTCTGAAATAGCTGAATATATTTTCAGATCAAGCACTGTTCATTCTTTTTCTTTACTGGATTTATCTGTCTTCTACAATATTCTTGTGGTGAAGTTTCTGGGTTTGGGTGGGCTCACTGTAAGGAGCAGGAAGGACAGAGTAGAAGGCACTTCCGTGCATTACACAATAATTGAGGAGTCCACGTCCTTTGGACTGAGGTCACAGGTCAGTGCTGAACTACTGAGGCTGCAGTCCAGGTGCAGAGTTCCCCAGATGTCCTCTTAGAGAAGATTTACACCTCTCTCACAGAGAAGCAGCATCACTTTGCATTCAGTTCTCTTTTCCTAGCATCAGGGCTGCATCCTCATAGGCTTTGAAATACTCTTGAGAATCCTAGCCTTAGCGGGACATCAACTTTTAGTAATTTTACTACCATCTTTTTATACCATTTGCAGCTCATTTTTACAAACTCCCATTTTGGTCTCATGCTGCCTGTCTAGCATTAATGAAGATAATGTCTACATGTCTCATTTGGATTTTTTTCTTTCTTTGAGAGTTTCTGTTTGAGCTTTGCCCTTGAGGTTTGGATTGTCAGCAAAATGTCACCATAAAAAGTATAGCTTGATATTGTGCAGCTGGATATAGACTTTGAATATCTAGATATAGATATAGATACTTTGAAATCTGCTGGAGGGATTTAAACTGCTTTTGCAGCTTTTTATATAATTACCGTAGCCTACCAGGTATGAACGACAAGATGGATGCAAATATAAAACCTGGAGTCCTCCTTGCCTTTAGGGAAAGCTTTCAGAAGTGAGTGAAAATTTCTGCACTTACTGTTTGTTCTAGGGCTGCTGTGCTTCTGTGGTTTTGCACTGTGAAGCATAGTTTCAGATTGGTTAAGATGGAGAGATGGTTACTTGTGTGAAATATTTCTATGTGTGAACTGGCAGGGCTTTTATTCCAAACCCTGAGGTCTTTTCTTTGCATTTGAGGCTTCATATGGAGGTTCTAAGAGCAGGAGACTGCATTACACTTGATGTATTTAGATAAAAGTTCACTTCTTCAGGTTCCTGCTTTAAAGTAGGAGATACATATTGAGAACACAAAATCACAAAATGGGTAAGGGTCCGACAGAAGGATCATCTGTGGCAAGCAGGGTCATTCTAGAGCACGTGGCACAAGATTACATCTGGACCATTCTTGAATATCTCTGTTGAGGGATACTCCACAACCTCTCTGGACAACCTATTCCAGTGCTTGGTCACCCACACAGTAAAGAAGTTCTGCCTCATATTTAGGTGGAACTTTCTGTGCAACAGTTTCTGCCCATTGCCTCCTACCCTATTGCTCAGCACCACAAAGAGCCTGGCTCCATCCTCTTAGCATTCTCCCTTCAGATTCTGATAGGCTTTAATAAGAGCTCCTCTCCACTGTTCCTTCTCAAGGCTGATCAGGCCCAGCTCTGTCAGCCTTTCCTGGTAAGAGAGATGCTCCAGTCCCTTAATCATCTCTGTTGTCCTCCGCTGGATCAGCTCCAGGAGCTCCATGTCTCTCTTGTCCTGAGGAGCTCAGAACTGGACACGGCACTCCAAGTGCACCTCACCAGGGCTGAGTAGAGGGGCAGGATCACCACTCCTGACCTGCTGGCAGTGCTCTTCCTAATGCACCCCAGGATTCCGTTGGCCGCCTTGGCCACAGGACACACTGCTGGCTCATGGATAGCTTGTTATCCACCAGGGCCTCCAGGTCCTTCTCCACAGAGCTGCTCCTCAGCAGGCCAGCCCCCAGCCTGTGCTGGTGCCTGGGGTTATTCTTCCCCAGCTGCAGGACCCTGCACTTGCCCTTGTTGAATTTCAGACAGTTCCATCTGCCCATCTCTCCAGCCTGTGAGGTCCCTCTGAAGGGCTGCCCAGCTCACTGGGGTATCAGCCACTCCTCCCAGCTTTGTGCTGTCAGTGAACTCACTCAGGAGGAATGTGCTCCTCCATCCAAGTCATTGATGAACACGTGAAACAATACTGGGCCCAATATTGAGCCTCGGGGGACATCACTAGTGAAAAGCCTCTAACTAGACCCTGGGCCACTAGATCCCTTTGGGATATGCCATTCAGGCAGTTCTGAGGTGTTCAGGAGATGATACATTTTTCCTAAAGAATAGAGAGGATGGATCTTCATCTGGTGTCATTTAGTGATACAATATGCCAGATGAAAATCACACTATTGTGTTGTCTCAGTGTGGGTTTTTGGTTTTGTATTGTCTGTTCTGAGCTAGGAAAGCCCTTTGGGGTTCATCCTTTCTGTATGAAGACTGCCAAGCATGTGGTTGTCCCTTAATAAATGAAGTGGGTGGTTTGAAGTTGTATTGTTTTCAATTCTATCTTCTTGCATTATTTTTTCCTCTTTGAAATACTCTTAGAGTCTGTTATTGATTTGGAATATTAAACTGTTTTGGTTATGGATTTATAGCTTTAAGGAGCATTTAATGTGTCCCTTATAAGTTCTTTTCTCTAGAGTTGTTGTTCCATCTGCTGTATCTGGGAGCAGCAGGCGTCAACACACAAGATAGTTTGCTGCAGTGTTTGAGAAGCCATTTGTAAGGACTCACAGTTTGATGAGTCTTGGATGTGACTTCATGAAAGATTTTCTCGCAGCTCTGCAGGAAGTGTTGAAGGGGAGTGTGGGTGGATGTGGGGCTGGGTACTTTTACTCTTTCTTCCCTGAGAAGTCTGGAAAACACTGGGTAACCCTCACAGCACGCGTGATAGCCTAACAGCAAAAGCAGTTGGTGGGCAATAGGAGGCTGAAGAAGCTGTGTGGGATTTTTAGTACTTAGTGTAAGCAATCCCACAAATACTGGTATTGATGGCTAATCAGTGATGGTATCTCATGGTCACAGGACAAAGGCCAGCAAAGCCACCCTGGATATGAAGAATTATGCTTTATCTGAAGTCTTTGGTACATCAGAAAATTGTTTCTCTTCCTACCAATGGAAGGTTATGGCTGAAGTTCAGCTCCAGTCAACATTTTAATTTAACTCCATATTCAAACCTTGACAATGACCTGAAGAACCTGATCTGACTTTGCCATTAGCTCTGAGCAGGACCCTTCTTCAGGTCCCTTCCATTCTAAAGTGATTTGTGATTCTCTAAACTGTTCATAATCAAACCAGGAAAGCAGCTGTATGGCCCTAGAAAGAAAGGGAACATCAATAAGGCTGTGTGCAACCTTCTGTATGCTGTTCTGTATTATTGCCATGAGGCCAACTCCTTGAAACAGTCGGTAGCAGATGTTATTTGGTTCCTTCCCAGTGCCTGGGATCCATGGTTGCTTTTTGTCTGGGAAGACTGCATGGCTTCCTTAGCTCAAAACACTGCTGGTGAAACAGTCTGAAATGTGGAATCTCTCAAATTAATTCCCTGAAAATAGACTTGCTTTCAGTTTGCCTAGGGCTCACTGGAAATCTCATAACACTGGGAAGTCACAGTGGGAGGATGTTGCCCTTTGCAAACCACGGCATTCCTTCAGCTTGATGTTTGGAAAATGCCAGCAGTTGTGGAGTTAACTTCCTTTTTTCCCACCAGCATCTGTTCCTTTTTCTGTTAGCAGAATGACTTCATGCTCAGATGTTTGGAATGATTTGTTAGCTTGATGCTGACATTGGGTCATTTCAGTATCTTTAGTCTAGGTATGGAAGACAGGCACATGACTTCAAAAATTACTTTGCTATAAATGTAAGTAGGTTTAAGAAAATCAAATTGAGAAACTCTGGCCTATGATAAGTACAGGATGTAACAGAAAACAACAAAATTCTACAAAAGTATCACTAATGCAGCAAAACCACACATTTCCTGATTAGTGGTATACTTGGGTCTTTTCAGTATGAAAGAGCTGTTTGATGATGGTACCTGTTAATGTGTGTCATTGGCTGAAGCACTAGCTCCCAAATTTGGCCAGCACCATTAATACAATTATAGAGTAAAGCCTAAAATTGTATATATCTCCTTCTACATCATTTAATGCAGAGAATGTCTTCTCACCAGAAATATAAAACTTGGGATTCATGAAAGACACTGTCTCATCCTTTTATATTTCCATACAATGAATTTAGAAATTTTATCTCACTTATTCATAATATAACCTTGTTGATGTTGCCTGATTATTTTTTAAGCAGGTCAGCATACTTGAGAAGAATCATTGCCTGTTTTTTATGGTTTCTCTTGGAGCTCCTGTAATTGTTCATGTTTTTTACTTCTTATTTTGCTTCTATAGTAAAGACCTCCAGGTATGTACTTGAAGAAATAATATAGTAGACTTAATGGTGTTAGAGACTCCTCAGCTATTTTTTTCTGAAGTCACTCTTGTAATGGTTTAAAGTGTAGGTTTAGTGTCAAGAAGGCAAAAATGCATGCACAATTCCGATGATATACCATTATTACGGCTTGGAATTGTGGCACCTAAAAGACCACATTGTAGCAGACATAAGAGGAGATAAGAAGTTTTTCCAAGTTGTCTGCTTTATTTGGTTTATGTTTTCCATGTTGCAATGCCAACAGTTGCAGACTCATTTATTTATCCTAGCATAAGAGGTTACCTTGGGTCAGGATCTTGAAATTACATATTTATTTATGTATAATTGAAAAGTATTTTCTTCCCTGCCCCCCATGGGAACAGCATGGAATATTTTTAGTTTTTTCCTCCCTCTCCTCTCCCCGTCCCACAAAAAAAGTTTAGTTGTTCCTTAAAAAATGCCTTCTTACCCCTTTTGTTCAGAGTGCTGAAGACATAAATGCCATAAACTTGCCATGGTATTTGCTATAGATATTCTGAATATGCAGAATTTGTGTGTCCATCTTGCAGGTCTGTTTTTCAGGTGAGCTACTAGTGCTTCAGTTGAAGTTAGAACCCAACACTAATCAAAAATCAGGCCCAAAATAGTCCTGAGTTAGAAAATTGTCATTATCGTACCTAATGCTGTGGTTTGCATTTGGCTTGCCTTCTGTGGGAGTTTTGGGAGGACTCAGTGGAAGCAGATTTGACCCTAGCATGAAAAAAAAAAAAAAAAAAAAAGGAAAAAACCCCCACATTTATTCAGCTGTCATCCTACTAACATGGTGTAATTTGAGGCACTTAAGAACAAAAATAATGGTGAGCAGTCCAATTCTGCTGCATGGGAAGTGCATGTAAATGCTGATGCCACTGGATTATGTTCTGTCTTTGTCTGTCCTCTTGCAAAAGTTCTGATTCTTCACCATCCAAGTATGAGCCCATCCTGCTGATGGCATGTAATAATAATAATAATGATAACATATAGTCTGTACAATGCCATTCTCACCATTCAGACTAGTCTTTGGTGGATAAAAAAGAGCAAAGAATATGTAAATAATGAATATGTTTCTGTGGTATGTGAGAAACAAATTTGGCAGAGATCAAGGCTCGCTCTGAATTTCACTGAGTGTTCACGAGCCTTAAAAAAGCTAATGAATACTGAGCTGGAAGAGTTGCTGAACTCCTATCTTTTTAGTGAGAAGTTTAGAAATGGGTACAGTAAAGAGTTGTTTAAAGAATATAGTGACAGCCATGAAGAGAAAGAAACGGGTTGCCTTCCACTTTCTAGAGAGTTGTTTAGCTTTCATTGCAGTCAGATGTCACAGTTTCAGCTACTTAATTGAGGTGAAAATCACTGTCTTCTGTGATAATTCAGTCATCTGTTGAAAGGCACTTGGTATCCCAAACACTTTGCAGATGTACTAAGTGAGAGAAATGAAGGCTGGGAGAAAGAGTTTTACCCAAGTTTATGGAAAGAACGGAGATAAAGCAACCAAGTAATACACTCAAATACTGGGCTAGCAGCTTAAGAGCTGTGGGCCTCTCAGACTGTATTTATTTCCTTTGTTCACTAGTCCAACTCCTAACTTGATTTTTTTTTTTCAATAGTGAAGGGGTAAATGATGGAGAAAAATGGAAAACATATTGGCTGCCGTGGCTATCTTACTGTCGTCATGCTTAAGAGAGGGCCCAGAGCAGAAGTGAACTAAAGCAAGCAGTGTCACTGGAAAAACAGACAAGAGGACACATTATGAACAGTGAAGAAAAACCTTTTAGAATTTGGTATTAAAAAATTCTCTTGTGTGCTTCCAGAAGGACTTGTCCTAAATAGCTCTGCTGGCTTTGGTTAGGTTTGTCCTTGGTAGTTCTCTCTCCAGGTGTGTCTCTGAGCCCAGTAAATGACATTTCATTCCCATCATCAAGCAACATGCAGGGTGTTTGCTGTGAATCACAGGTGACTTCATTTTATTTACAAAAGATTTTATGTCATTGCTTGTTGGAGATAAACTGTAGGGGAAAAAGGTAAACTTGGAGGCTCAGTTACACAGTCTGGGCCGTTCTGTGGCTTTTCACATTGCCTAAAGAATGCCAGGAGGAGGAGGAAAGGAAGTGAAGGAGGCGACAATCCAAGTGACAACATTCTAATGTGGTAGGAATACATTTAAAAACAGTGCTGTTGGAAAGAAGACAAGGTAAGCTGGTTGAGTAAGGAAAAAGTCCCTTTCCTTATCCATGGAATGTTGACCGAGCTGAACGGGGTTAATGGAAATGTACACAATACCTGTACAAACAGAGAGTAAACAATAGTAGGGACAGTGCAGAGTTTGGTTGTTAACGAGGCAACGGAATATGTCCTTCTACTGCTGCTTAGGGCTTGTTGGGATAGTGACACATAGTTGGCTTCACCTGCCATAGATTATACACATTACTGCAGGATGTGACCTCAAGCTTGCTGCAGGTTTGTGGGAGCAGAGCTGTGCTTCAGGAGTGCAGCCCAAGTCCACAGCCACACACCCACTGAGCAGGCCATGTCCATGGGAAACATTTTGTCTTCTTCTGAAGACCCTCTGGGTAGAATGATCATGGTTCAATCTTCTGACTGGTAGGATTCTGCCTAGTGGACTTTTTCCTTCACATCCAGATGGGCTGAGGAAAGGTAGGCTCCTGAGTATGTGTCCATTGAAAGTGCAGGGAATCCATGGATCCCCTTATTTGGCAGCTCATTATTTAGATTATACACTTATCAACAGCAAAATATCAAGCGGTTGATTTGTGACTTGTGAAAAGTAGAGCATGTAAAAGGTACTAAACATGAATGTGGACTTCAGGTAATAGTACAGAAGACACTTTATGCAGCAACAGGATCAGGAGAATTTACTCAGCAAGAGACCAACTTCCATGGCAGAGGCTAAGCATTCAGCAGAAGAACAATGTTTAATATTGTTCTGCATCAATTTTGCAAGAAAGCTTTGTCCTGAGGGCAGAAGTCACTGAAGAATTCAGTGTGGCCTTAGCTGTACAATTAAGTAGTTCTGTAAATATAGGGGGCAAGTTATCTTCCTGGTCACATCACACACTATACCCCTAAATTAATGCCTGGTGATGGTGGGATTCCCATCCTATAGCAGGACTGGATATGTGTGAAGAGGGACAAGCAGGCCTGTATGATCTGTATGAAAGGGATAAGAGGCTGCTGCAGTCAGTGTTGGCAGCAAGTTTACATCTATCTGTATCAAGGCGAATGACAAAATGCCAAAAGAAGAGGAAAGAGAAGATGGGTTCTTAAAAGTGATGTAGACTATACAATCCTACTAAAATATAAAGTTCCTTAAAATAGATTCTCTCCATCAGTAATCTATTGTTAGTCTTATGCCAGATATGTTTATTGTTAACTTAATCTTGGTTTTAACATTACAGTTATACATTAAAGTCAGTGGTTGAGAATTCTCAGGTTTCAAACAACACCAGCTGGCTCAAAGTAATGCACCAACCACCTTTCTGCCTACCGGTTATGCCACTCTAGTCTATTTTCTGTGAGAAACTCTCCCTGTGTGTATATGCAATGGATGTCCTGTGTTTTCTGAAGAACAAGAAATAAAAGTATGGCCTTCATCACCTTAGACTGATATCAATTAGGAATAACTAATTTGAAGTGGCTTTGAGTTTTAGAAGAGGTTGGAAATGACACATCATGTGTATATAAGGTACAAATTTTGGAGATTCTGTATCTTTGAGTGCTCAGGAAGCAAAAAAAAAAGTGAGAGATGGCATAATTAGTTCCAAAAAAATCATATATTTAACTTCACTGAAAAGTTTTCATCCCAATTAGAGCCAACCATCTTTCAAAACTGACTGATAAGCTATTTTAATTTCTAAAGGCTGGTGAATTTCTGCAGCATTGAAGCTTCTTGCAATATAAAGAAATGCTTTCTAAGCAGGAATCCTCATTGCTCATAAATGTATCCTTTTTCACTTGTATACTTTATTATATTTTTTGACAGTGAGTTCCACAGTTTGACAGTATTAGATATTTTGTAATATAAAGAATAATCTGAAGCCTCTGATGCTTCCTTTGAAGGAATGGTTAGTAAGCAGCATCAGGAGCATAATTAGGTTTGTCAAGTTACTGGCAACAGGGTAGAGCTCAGGCTAAACGAAGCAAGAAAAAAAGAAAACCCCACCCTGTGATCCATTAAGGAAAATACCCCTATGTCATAATGCAGTGAACTGTAGGTATGTATGGATAAATCTGACCTTTGTGAGAGGCAATTAGAACTCCTCAGTTGCGTGCTCCGACTGGTCATTAATGAGTATTCTTTTAATAAGTTACCCAGTAGACTGATTTTGTGGGAGAAGGATGATTATCTGTACATCAATAGCTTAATTCCAGGGAGAGAAGTAATGTTTGTTTTTCTCAGTCTGGGTAAATTGTGCTTAAAAGACTTGGATATAGCTTCCTTCCCAAAACTCTGAGACTATTTGTGTAAATGCTAGTCATGAAGTCTGAGAAATGGAGTGGTGACCGCATCTGTCTAGTGAATGGCTCAGTCCTATGGTCTGTGCTGTTTCAAAATTAGCATCTCTTGGGACATGGTTGGCTTTTTGGAGGCATAAACTGTCTGAAAAGCTTAGATGTATTTCAGCTCTACTTCTGAATTAGCATTTTGTCCCACAGCAGATCAAACACATTTTGTGTCTTTTAATGAAAGCACTTTTTATTTGTGAAACTTTGGCTGCTCTGAACTGAGACATAGCCACTAGAATGGGCAGTGTGTTAATAAACAAGTAAATGTTTCTTTGAAAGCTGAACTTCTTCAAGTGAAGGAAAGTCAGTAGGTCAGACATGAAAAAAGGGAGAATGGTGATTTGAGAGTGCAGTACAACTTATGTGGATTGATTCTTGGCTGTACTACAGATTTCCTGTGTAACTGGGTACATTTCCTGTTTCTGCTGCTGTCACTGATAGAGACACTGAAAAACCCAATACGTTAATTTTTTGAAGGACCTTTGTCAGTCCGCAGTGCAAGATTGATTCAGCATTAATAGCAGATGTTGTGATGAGTCTTTATGCTTCTGAAGGGAAAACAGTTGCACTTGTGGGAACTGAAGAGCCAGTAATAACCATCTTCCACCTTTCAAGTAAACAAAAACCCCACCTTGTTTTTAGTGGCCAGAAGAGCAAGGTGGAGATTCATGTGAAGAGCAAGGGTCATGCCATTCACTTCAAAACAGGACGTGTACATGAGTCTGAATCCTGCATGTCTCAGATGAACATTTTACAGCTAAGTTGTTATTGTGAAGTGTGAGACGGCTTCAACAAGAAATTTAGAATCTTTATCCAGCAAAGATTTCATCTTAATGGATTTAAATAATGTTAAAATTTCAGTCAACTGTCATTAAAAAAAATCCAAACACCTCTTGAAAAATGCCCAGCTATTTGCAATCAGGATTCCAATTCCCATTGCTTTTCAATCCATTTGAAAAAAATAAAATATCTACAGGGGCTATGGTAAATGATACATTTAACTTTTTCTTAAATTTTTTAAGTGTCTTGTAATGACTTGAACGCTGTGATTTATGTTTTCTGAGCTGTGTGTGATGATGATTACCTTTCAGACCAGGTAAAATAACTCATGTTTCAGCTCTGTGATGTACTCAAATGGTGTGTGAAGGCTGTTGGGAGGAGGAACCACACTAACCTCAACATGGCTGTTGCAAGGAAGTGCACTTCTTTGTGACCCAGGTATAAACTTGAACATGCGGTGTCTGGGCATGATCTAGTGAACGAGCTTGGACAGGAATTTATGTCACAGTAACCTCATGTTATATTCTTCTTCTGTGTTTGCACATTGTTTTATTGATGCAGAGAGGAGCTTAGTGAAGAGTATCATGGCTTCCTGTCCAAGAAAGGTTTTAAACCCACATTGTCTGGCATCAGAAGTGTGGCCTGTTCCCATCCTGTTCTAAACAGTGCAAAACAGTAAGGTCAGCTGGCTGCCCTACTGAAGAGACAGGTCTGAGAAGGAATTCATGTTGCCAATGAATAGATGTCATCCCGAGAGTACCCATGCTTGTCCTGGTGACTTCTGTAACAGATGATGTGTTCCTTGATGCATCTGTTCAAGGAGCAAATATTTTGTTATCGTTTGCCTGTTAGAAGGACTTCATGAGTCATCAACGATTTATTGCAGGGGTGTGTGTTTGTGTGTGTGTGCAGGTAGTGGCAAAGTCCATGTAATGGTTGGACACCCAGGGATGGCAAGTGCCTGCTGATCCCAGGGAGTTAATATTTATTGACATTGCATAAAAATAACCTGGTAAAAATGATGGTAGAAATAAAGGAGTACTGGGTTTAGTGTCAGAGCATGCCAGTCTGTTCCTAACTCTGACAATGAGTTTTAATTGTCAAGTCAGAATATATACCTCTCTATCTCCTTTTGTAGGAATGAAGCTTTCTAAAGCTGCTAATTTTGTTGATGTATTTATTAATATTTTGATATGCTTAGAATTTCAGGACATGCTCTGGAGAACTGCTCAGTATTTTTGGAGGTGGCTTGGTGCAGAGTAAAATAGCAATGTGCCATCACTAGAAACTGAAACTCAATGCAGGCAGTTACTCTGCAGGCTTTTCCTGTGCTGTTTGAAATCATCTTGAGAAAACGCCATGTAAATAGTGTCTTTCATTTTCATGATCTATTCTGTGACGGATATCTGGCATTTCTGCGTGATCATTGTAACACTAGTGTTAGGTACTTCTTTTTAGAAAGTCTTACAACAAAGGCAGTGGTTTATAATGCTTGCTTGCGTGTGTTATGGCAGTCTTTGTATTGCAAGTGCTTCTCCTACTGACATGGCATCCTGTAAAGGTCTTTGGTCTCTAGAGAACAGCTTGCCCGATGGATCAGGTCTCCCAGGATTTGCAGAAAAGGGTTTTGGGATCAGCTGAGCTGTGCACACTTTGCTTTATTTTCTTTCATTTTTGATTGGTTCAGATGGTCCAAATATTTGCAGAACTCCATTAATTCCTAGTTGGGATGAAGTCATAAGTTCCACTTTCCACTGAGTCATGGAGCCTGTCCAAATTAGTGTCAAAGCCTATATAATACCTTGGCTATACTGCAGGCTTGTATAGTATCAAGATCCTGTTTCCACAGCAGTTACATAGTTGTTACTTCAGTGAAGAATGATACGGCCCCTTATAAAGTCCACCAGCTGACGCCTGTGTTTTAATGTAATATTTACACTATTCAAGGAGCTAAAAGAAGGCTTTTCTTTAATAGGTTCCTTCAGCTAATGTTTTTCCTTATACAGATGGGTTATTGTTTCCAGCTTTTGATACCTATGCCACTTTATATGTTAAAGCCTCATTTTTTTCTGTTGGTTGAATTTTTTGCCCTTCTTTGTGCTCCTGGAGCAAGGGAAAGGTTTTGCCATTATCTTCAAGTTGCCTTGCAGTTTTCTCTGAATGTATTGAAAACAAAACACAAAAACCCCCAGCATCCTATTGTTGCACCCCACACCACAGACTTAATTGCTTTTTATTTTCAACTTATCTTCCCCTTCTTGAGAGAAAGCCTGGTACAGCAACCTTTTAGCATGGATAGAACACACATATTTTAGGCAGTTAAATGTTTGGGGTGTTTTTTCCCAATTGCTCTGATGTTACAGGTGTGAACATGACACTGTTAAAAATGTCACTCTGGAGATTGCTGTTAATAAGTCTAATGATTTCATGGGGCTGGATAAATATCTGCATGTTCTTCTGGAGTATAAATAGCTTTCTGGAACTCCATATTGCAATAGAATGCCAGGTTTTAACTACATTATCATTTATTCTAGCAAAGTAAAACACACATTGACAACCATAAAATTCTGGTGTGAGCAGGGAGTGTGCAAGACCACTGAGTTGAATAGTCTCTTTTGCTTAATATACTTCCAGACCAAAACAACTTCAGAAAGTAAGGATTGCTTAGTGAGGTATCTGCTAAAACTTTTTTAACCTCAGCAATGTACATCTTCTGTCTGGGCTTTAATTCAGGAAAAGATCTTACACTTTGTGTTCCACTGAAACAATTTTTTTCCCAGTTTCAGTTCAAAAAATATGACTTTAAGAGTTCAGACTAATTTATAATGAATGGAGAATGGCCAAAAGTAGGATATACCAAGGACCATACCTCATTTTCAAGCTAATCACATATATGGATATACTTTAGGGTATCAGAATCTTCTTGTCATTGGTTCTGATTGTGAGATTTCCAGTGGTTTTGGTTCAATTAGGAAATTGTTCAGAATTCTGATTTTTTCTGATGTATCTATCCTGATGGTTTTCAGTCTGTGTATTTAACAAAGACATCTAGAAATGTTAGTTGTAGCATTCAAGCATTTATACTTATTTTCCCTCTAAAGAATCTTAAGGACAAAAGGTATTGTAGGTTATTTTGGAATATAAAGGATGAGTTCAGACATTCCTTAATTTATTTGTGTTTGTTTCTTTATTTGGAATTTGGAACTGAGGCAGGAGAAATATAGACAATACATGTATTAACTGTTCTGACAGTCTTCTTGTCCAGTGTGCTCTGCAAACTATTATAGTTGTCACTAGGACTTTTATAATTTTCTGCAGAGTAAAATTTCAGAAGGTCACGTGAGCATTTGTTGCACTTCAGATGGGTGGCTCAGCTGGGTTCTCTGCAGAATGCCCTTACTTCATACTTCTAGATAAGCTCTCTGTTTTCTCTTTGAGGATGATAAGATTATCATATAAAAATAATGCTGTATTTATCTGTTGTATGTTTTAATTTATTTTTCCATTGTCAAGGTCATACATTTATTTTTTTTCAAGGCAGGTTAATGTCTGCCAAGTGTGAAACTGTTGTCAGGGCTGTGGCTGCCACTAAGTATTTATTATTCTGCACAGAAAAGGCCAGCAAAAGGCAGTCTACCAAAAATATGTTGTGTGACCATTCACACTGGCTGTTGGTGGGGAGCTGTGTATTTATGTAATGCGCCGTTTGACATAGGTATGGGTCTGTCAGATTCCTGCTTATTGTGGCCAGGAAAGGGGAGTAAGGAAAATCAGCAGAACTTCTCAATTAATTTGAGAAACATCACCTTGTTATTAATTGCACCATCTATCATCAAGAGGTGGTGCATGGCGTGTGCATAGCAATTGTTGATGTAGTTGGTATCTCTTACTACCTTTCCAGCCTGTCATACTTTTTGTACAGTGATATTTATTTGTGTGATGCTTCGTTTAATTCTTCTGCTCTTCTTAGTTGTTCAGTTGGGTGCAAGGGATTAATAAAGACTTTTGACCTGTACTGTGTGACCTGACACTGACCTGACCTGTGTCTGCACTGCAGTCCTTCTCTAGATGAGGACAAAGCTGTTTTGTCAGTGTCATGAATGGAGATGCTCCTTCAGTTTGCATGTTGAAAATCCAGTGTAAGAAAGAGAGGGAAAGATCCACATCTTGGTCATGACTTTTTTTTAAATTCAAAATATGAAGATTTTGAGTGATGCAGAATTATTTTCATGTGTTGGTATGTACCCTGGCAGGAAATGGTCGGGTAACAAAGTGTTTTCTGAATGTGGCTCAACAGGAGGCACACAGAGCTATTTCTCATCTCTAAACCAGATAATGGTGTCATGGCTGAGGTACTCTGATAGACCTACACTTTTAATTTCATTATGTATATCTTCCAGGGTAGCTTTTCTAATGTGAGTAAGTGTTCATGAACAGACAGCGTTGGCAAGATCAACACAGTCTTCATACACCTTTGGTCATCCTTAGGATGAGTCAAGTGGTCCAATCTCTTCCCATGTGCTAGGAATGTTGGTATTAGTTATTTGTAGTTTATAATCAAAGATGAGGATCCTGGAAAGTAATCTTCATGTTAGCAGTGACTCTTACACCTATGTGGAAATAAATGTATTCATTAGAAGGAAATCTATTTTCCTTTGAGCAGACAAAGAACAAAGAAGACTTGGTTCCTGAGTCAGTGTAGGTCTTCTTTTAGAAGGCTTGTTGACATTAGCCTACTGAAGATGATTTCAGGTGGATTACATGGGAGATAAGGAGATAATGATTAATACTGCTCCTACTGTAACTGAGGGGATGCTTTGGTGGTTATTTGGATGTTCTGAGATTTTGCTTGACTTTACAGGAGATGATAGGATTAGGACAGGATAGAACAGAAAATTTCAGTTGGAGGGACTGACAACATTTGTACAACGCAGTACATCTGCCTGACCAGTTCAGGACTGATCAAATTAAAACAGGTTGTTAAGGACAATGTCAAAATACTTCTTAAATAATCAACAGTCTTGGAACATCAGCCACCTCTCTAGGGTGCCTTTTCAAGTGTCTGATCAACCACTTGGTAAAGCAATGCTTCCTAATGTCGAGGCTGAACCTGTTTTGGTTTATCACATAAAAATGATGTACTCTTTATCTTGTTTTCAGGTTCCTTTTTTATTTTTTCTCCATAGCAGATGTTAAACCCCTTCGTTGGTGAATTCCACCATCACCATAACAGTAGAGAGACAAAATAATTTATAAGATCTGTCAGTATAAAGATACAAAATGTAAACCTGCTATCTGTAAATGGTCTATCTACCCCTCTACTTGGAAACATAATATGTTTAAAGGACTGAGGTTTGCTGCTTAGATGCTGAAGATAACTGTATCTCCATCAAACTGTATTATTCTACGTTCAGTAATCTGAGCTGAAAGGGATTCTTTTTATCTGACATACCATGGTGACAGTGCTAACTTTACCTTTTCAGAAATGTTTTTAATAAATGCCACACATCCATGTGCATTGTATACGAATATGGGGGAGATAAAACAATAAAGAGCAGGGCTATGAAGAATCCCAGGTGGTTCTTGAGTGGCTTTCATCCTGTAAAGTCATCTTGTGTAACCTTGCCTAACTTTCTGTTTCAGGAACAAGAAGATCCTAATAAGCTTGCTACCAGCTGGCCAGACTACTACATTGACCGCATCAATTCCATGGCAGCAGTAAGTTACCTCTCCGGCAAAACAGGGAAGATTTCCTACCGTAGGGATGTGTTTCTTTAGGAAGAAGTCCTCAAAGGAGAAGAATGTTACCCCAAAGGCATAACTGATTTAAAATAGGGCTTACAAAAGAAGAGTATGGAGATTAGGAAAGCCCTGCTCTAGCAGAACAGTAGATTAGAAAGCACTGAAAGCATTTCCATTTTTTATTTCTACAATACTGAGTACTGAAGGCAACAAAATTGGAGTCTGAAATGAAAATTGAAGTGAATATTTGATGAATCTGAAAAGCAACTATTTAAAAACTAGGTGAAGTTTTGTTTTGTTGTATGGTTTCATGTTGATTTGCAACCAGTCTGCAAAATAACACTTGGGTTCTTAGTTTAGTAGAAGAACTAAAGAAAAGATAGCTTTTTATATAAGATAATATCCAGTAATATAAGAGCACATAAATAAAAGAGCATAAGGCTGTAACATCTTAGACATAAGATACAAGCCAAGAGGGTATTTGAGGAAAACCTTTTTTAATTGTCCTTGTTCAGTAGTGTCCTGGTTTAGGGCAAATTTTGGGAGGAAACCTCCGAATGGGGTTCCTTTGGAAAAAAACAAACCCAAACGGCCCCTCCCCCACAACTGGTCCGGAAAAAACTTTCCTTGGAGGAAAATGGAAAAAACTATTTATTAAAAAAAAAAAAAAAAAGAAAAAAAAAGAAAAATTCCCATGAGCACACAGGATGAATAATGTGAAACAATAAAACCTTTCGTTGAAGTGAGATGGCAAACTGAGAAAAGTCTTTGCCGTAGATGCAGTTCGTCTCTCTCTCAGTCTCTTATCAGTCCCTCCGGTGCTGGAGAAAAATGCTGTCCTGGGCCCTAAAGGGGGCACAGGGGTGATCTTTCAGCGCTCCTCTGGGTTTTCAGTCCAGAGCAGGTTTAAACAGTCCCAAGAAAAAAGGAAAAAAACCAGTTCTCTGCCCTAGCTAGCTAAAACTAACTAAAAAGCACAGGAGATCTCTGTCCCGCAGCAGTCTGTCCGAGCCTCAGCTAAAGAGACCAGGAGAGGAATGTGTAGGAGTTAACATAGTTTTTAAAACAAATTGCACTCGAAGAATCAACCTTAAAGGTAGAGAACACAATATACAGAACTGACGATTGGGGATACAGGCATCATAAAGTCACTCTAGGACAAGTAGCTGTATAGTGTGTCTTTTCCTCTGAAATATCCAGTAGAGCTGGTCACCAGCAGAATCAGAACATCTGCATATAGTGTTCACTGACCTCCTTTTATATGGCAGATTTTACATTTTGAAATGTGATTCTTTTACTGAATTTATAATCAAATTTTTCCTCCAGTTACTTGTGTGCAGTGTCTACTCAGCTTTAGATGATGGTTGTGCAAAAACTATGATAGAGTTCTGTTCCTAGCATCTTAGGTAGTGCACCTTCCTTGTTTACTTATGCTTTTATTTTATATTTCTAAGGGCTTTTCTGCACCTTTTGTATTGTGGTTATGAGCTGTAAAATAATTTCATAAAACCAATGTCTTAATGGATACTGAATGTGGCAGTAATGATGTATTTCTCATGGTGAAATATGTCTTGCTGAGTAAAACAATCTAAGATTTACAAGCTCTAATAACTCATTTAAGAGGATAAAAGAAAAGCTGCTTTCTACTGAGAGTCATGAATAAACAAAACTATCACCTTCCTTTATGCCATATTTTCATGGGGCAGAGAAAGGAAATAGAAAGAATATGGACTTATTTTTACAAAAGACATTGAGCTCTAGTGACTGGCATGACACTCTGCTTTGATTTCCTGACTGAACAAATTTACTCTACAAGGGCCATTAAGGAAAAAAAAAAAAAATTAGTATGAAACCTTGCAGTGTTCCTGAGCCAAATACTTCTGGTAGGATTTGGTCCAAGGCCTCTTGAATCTACTGAAGTTTTTCCATTGATTTCAGTGACTTTTGGGTTAGTCTTTAAATGATCTTGATGTAAACTTGGAGTGAATATGTATACACCACTGTTGTAAATCTGGAACAGCTCCATGGAATGAGAGTATATTTTGGCCTATGTTTCTAATTTTAAACATGTTTTAAGAGCACCAATAAACACCAGCCCTCGTAATGTTGTTTGCATGCCTGAATGCCAATGCTTGAATGATTGATAACCTTTTATTTGTCTTCAAGACTCATGATTCACTCTTATGCTTGAGGTGTTAAGAAGGCACACTGGGGTTAAAACCCCTGCTTCTGATTTACCATTTGGTTGCTTCATTTTTCAGCAGGTAAAACTGATTTTGCAGAAATTGTATCAGCGGAAAACTGGAGTAATCCAGCTAAGAACCAGCTCTAACACACTTTAAAAGACATGTTCTGTTCATTATTATTTAGACCTCTGAGATTTCTAACTTTCAAAGTTATTTTTGGGTCCCATATTATTTCAGTTCTAAATTTAGTGGTGGGTTTTTTGATTTTTTTTTTTAACTGCATCCAAGTGGAGTTCACTTTGAAGCTGTGAAAGAAAAACATGATTCGTGTTGCTTCCCAACAATATCTGGTGTATTTCAGTTTGTGTCTCTTGGGCACTATCAGATACTGCAATATTTTAATTAGAAATATTGCAAGAAGTATTGGCGTTGAAGTGGTAGTAATAATCACAGAAGTGTTAGTTTAAAATGCCTTAAATCTTGCTTTTAATGAAATTTTATCTTTGCATCTCCTGTGAATTCATCGTATAACAATCTTTTTATACTTGTCTTTCACATCCTTTTTAATGTCCTTTTGTTTAATTACGCAGTTCTTTTTTCATATATATTAGCTTGGCAAATATGTTTCTCCTACTCACTGACTGAATGGGAATGGCACCTTTTTTGTGCTGATATCATTAGGTATCTTTCTGTGGATTTCAGCAGGCCAGGGCTCCTGTGCTCAAGGATCACTTTCTCAGAAGCTCTGCTGCAGTGTTTCCCACTGTATCTGCCCTTCACCGATTGTGTTTGAGAGCAATGTGGTGATTCCTGACATGTTTGACGTTCTCTACTTGTAACCTTAGACCACTGTGTTAGGAAGCACTTTAGGTCACAGATTCCTGATCCAGTTCAGAAAAAAATGCATTTTATGCATGATTCTCTTCCCACTATTGTTTCTGTTGCTATGACTTCTCAGATTTTTACATATTTTAAGCCAAATTCTCACAAGAGCAAATGTCTAAAACTACATCTCTTTACTAGTGTGCAATTCACAATGCAAGTGGAGGCACTGTCCAAGACTTCAGGTAGCCTGACTGGAAGGAACTAGAACATTGGTACACTGTCTTCTGGACCAGTCATTAAGACAAAGGGACAGCTACTAATCATGTTTAATTTAGAAAGTGAAGCCTCCAAATTTGTCTAGTTCTCTGATCTCTACATGCTATAAATGATACTGGGGATGAGGACACAGTGCATGCCCTCAATAGAAGACTATTTCCATTATCAATGTCATTGTCATCTGCTGATTCATCAAAACACAGAAGTTTCTTTTCTGAAAAATAGACCAGCTGCCCAGTTAATATCACATGTAAAGAAATTTCCCTGTGCTCCCCCTGCCCTCCTTGCCCCATGACACTGCTTGGCAGCACAAAAAAACACCGCTTGAACTTTCCTGAGGAGGAAAAGTTCTGACAGCATTGTGTTGCTTTTATGATCTTGGCTGTGGATGCATTTTCACAGAGAGACTTTGAGATGAGCAGTAGTTGAAAATCCAGCTTTTCTGGAAAAGTGGGTCAGGAGTGTGAGGTGGGTAAAGATTAATAAATACAGCTGTAACCAGGCCCTTTTCCTTGACTCAGAAAACATTTGTTTAAGGCAGAGCAGATTCACAGGAGGCTAAAAATATGTATAACTTTCAGCAGAATTTAGCAGCTAGAGGATAACTCTCTCCTCCAAGTTAGATGACATCTATGTTACTTTAAACTTATTAGCATAAAAGTTCAGGGTTCTTTAAAATCACATCTATTCGTAGTTTATGATTTATAATTTCTTCAAATAAATTTGTTCTAATAATAATTTATTCTAATAGTTCAGCCTTAATGTAGTTAGAGATGTGATGGACCTTGAATTTCAACTGACTATAATAAGAAGTCAGAACATCCAGGTTGCTTTTTCACTCTTTCTTTTTTTTGTTTCTTTTTCATTTCACACGTGTGAGGCTATTAAGTAAAAATAGGTCTGTTATATAGTGTATTGTTGATGCTGGTTTATGCCCTTTCTTTTTCTCTCTCACTCTTTTCCCCACATGATGTCATCATGGATCTTTTCCTTCCCAGCAGTTTCAGGGAATGATCAGCCATTAGGATAAGGTGTGGGAATAAATCTGTGCTTTAAACAAANNNAAAATTGTGTTTAAAAAAAAAAAAAAAAAAAAAATTCATTTTGGAGCCAAAATTTCAAAATAATTTCTTATACTACCTGAAGTTTTACATATAAAATTCCACATGAATGATTGCTTTCACAAATTCTTGAATTTTTTTAACTGGCAAATCAAGTAAATAGATGCTGTACTTTCTGAGGTGATACACTTGATCTGGAAAACTTCAAATATATAAAATGTGCTTACAAAAAGATCCCTATGTATACACTACCTTTTAGGCACCAGAAAAGGACCTGGCACTGTTTTGCTTCCCCTTCTTACTATTTTGGTTAACTGATGGTAACTATCTGCCTCCTGAGCCCGGCAGACATTAGTCCTCAAGTGCAGTTTGTACTTCAGGAAAGCAATTCATCAGTCAGCCACATGAATGAAATCCAACCTCAAGTAATGACAGTTCCCTCCCCTCTGTCTCCCAGGGACAGTTATGTTTTTTATAACTCTTGCCGAGAAAGCCATTTCACAATGCAAACCCAGTCTGTCTTTAGCAAGGGCATGAGGATTTGAATTCCTGGCCATTCACAAGAGTGAGAAATGAAGGGCTCTTGGCTGCCTGCAGGTTTAGAAGAGGGGTTTTTCATAATCACCCTCTGTTGTAAAGGCAGGATTATTTGTATTTGTTTCATTTGGAAATGGGCCTTTTTCACTCTGAATGAAGTACTGTTGACCACCTATCATCCATTTGCTTTCCCCCCACAATGGCTCAGAGGAGAAATTAAGTCATTGGAGGAACGGGAACTTTTCAAAGGAGCGTTTATGGGCTGAAG
This sequence comes from Donacobius atricapilla, assembly GCA_013397315.1. Classification (NCBI taxonomy): domain Eukaryota; kingdom Metazoa; phylum Chordata; class Aves; order Passeriformes; family Mimidae; genus Donacobius; species Donacobius atricapilla. The sequence goes on from WBMY01005651.1 coordinate 1,191,506, forward strand.
GAAAGATGACCAGATGGGCTGTCACCCAAGAAAATACAAATCAAGCCCCAAATCACGCCCGAGGACTTTGCCATCCATAATGCCTCTTCAGGACTTCTGTTTATTTTTTGAAGAGGGGGATCCATATATGGCTTGGCTTAAGAATTTCAATTTATGTTTCTGGCTGTCGGGGGATGCTGGCAAAAGATAAAACACCATCAGCTCATTTTCCATCAGTAGCGCTCTGTCATGCCATTAGGGCAGGAAATAGCTTGCTCTGTTATTGAGTGAATTTGACTTCAGTGTGGCTCGGAGAGAGGACTCCTAGAGTTAAACACATCTCCCCATGCCAGCTGTTTGGCATAAGACAGCAACAGCATGCAGCCAAATGACCACCCTCAGGATGTGTTGGCATCTCATGACTTGCAAAAGCAGGCAGTAGGAGCCCTTCCAAGGGAAGTGAGGTGTTGGGCTGGTGGTGAGGATGGAGAAGGTTAAAGGAGGTTCCAATGAGGGAAAGGTTTTCTTTGGTGCTTGCTAAACAGTAAAATAAAGACTGAAATATTTTGCTGTAATGAGCCATAATTGTAGCTACTCAGATTCCACCACAGAGAGGTACAATATCAGATCCCTGATAGATGATACTGGTTTAATTGGGTTATTCATTTGAGAAGGGGTTCAGAGCTGCTTTCCAGATACCACTGAGTGATATCCACAAGAAATCCTGCCAAAAAGAGAGTCATTTATCCTCTCATTTTACAGGTTAAGTGACTAAAAAGACATAGCTATAGGCTAAGAATTTCCAGCATTAAGTCTTGACTTTTTCAAAAGACACGCATGGGACTTGAGAGCCTGAATGATATATGCAAAGGGCAGTGAAGAGTCTTGCTTCACATGACAAGGTTGCAGTGGTGTTGAGTGTAGATCTGGAACCCTAATTTTCTGATATAGCACTTTTTTAAGGCTTTTGTCTGACTTTGAGAACCATATTTTTTTATGTGCATTCTACTCATTGTCTCTCACCTTAATTTACAATCTCCCACAACAACTTCAGTTCCAGTTGACTGCAAGCCCTAGTAATTGCAAGCTGCACCTGGTGGGGGGAAATCTAGGCTTCATGTGTTTTAGTTTATTTGTTAAAAAAATAGGGGCAGGGATTTTTACGATGCTCCAGCTTTTTGCCGTAGATGTTCCAAATTAGCAAGGGCAAAGTGTACTGAGAGCACCAGTATCTTAAAACAGGTGATACACTTTGCATGGGGGAGAAAAGTCAAACTTGTACGTACAGAAAATGTAATTCAGGGTCCTTGCAGGCTTTCTATCCACTTGAAGATTTTATGCTTTGAAACCTGACACATAAGTCTGTTTTGGTTTTTTTGTTCCCTCCACCCCAAATCCCTCCAGTCATGTCACTCTAATAAAAGATATTGCCTCTCCCTACAGACTTTGTCTCACACATCCATAGATCATCACAGCAGATTGCTGTTCCAAATTAGGTACAGTTTTCTGCGGGCATGCTGGCAACTGTGAGTTTTGGGGGGTAATCTGAGAACCCTAGTTTAGCCAGTGTGGCAAAGTGATATGCTGCTGCCAATCCACATGAGCAGCCTCATCTGGATTCAGTTTTGTAGCTGAGGCACTGCTTTCCTAGTGAGAGGTCAGCAGGCACCTCTGCATGTGTTGATGGGATAGTTGTTTTTCATAACTCCTGACCTGTCTCTTAGCTTCCACGCAGCTCAGGCTTTCCTAATTGTCACCTTCTTTCGTGAACAGATGCAGACTCTGTATGCTTTCGATGAAGAAGAAACAGAAATGAAAAATAAAATAGTTGAAGACTTGAAGACAGCTCTGCGGACTCAGCCCATGAGGTAATGTTGTTTGCCTTTCATTGCAATTCGCTGCCTCCCAATGGACAGCTGTGACACCGCTAAGTGGCAAGGACAGAAACCTCATTGTCTCACCTCACACAAGCCTCTCTGAGATTTCAGACAATCCTCAGAGAGCCCTGCAGTCCCTGGTCTGAGCCTGCCTAGTTGGGAGGCTAACTAATTTCACACTAATGCTGAAACATGTAGTTTCAGGAAAATAAAAGACAAAGTCTTCTGTGAAAAGTCTGTGGCAGATATTTGCAAACACAGGTAATGACTATGAAGATCAGATTTTAGTCTCCACATCTCCCTGCAAATCCCATGTAACTTGATTCGCTTTGGGCAAAGTCTCAGCCTCTACTCTGAACTTAGAATATAAGCTTCCCCTTATCTTTAGTAATGTGAACTGTTTAGTACAAAGCAGCTTATCCATCTGACATCACCTGGTTTGGCATTCTTCCCATTCTGTGTTGTAACTGTGGCATAGAAAAATGTAAAGAGACTTTATTATGTACCTTCTTTGAAGGTAAGGTCATCTTTCTTTTTCTGGTAACAAAGCTTTGAACAATAGTAAACTAACTGGTATAGAAACCTTTTAAATTTAACACTTAGAAGGGCAGTGTGGAGAAACAATAACTTTAGTTGATATGATTTCAGGAAACAATCAAAAAATTCTGAATGTTTTCTATATTGGTCAAATACTTTTGCACCGACACCATGCTGAAGTCATAGTTTCAGAGAGCTTCAGTAATGCCTAACCAAATGCAGTTATATTTTGGGGGGGAGATCCTAACCAAACCAAACAAGTGGAATAAATAAATAAAAACAATCCAGAAAATCATCTCAAAGAATTTTCATTGCAGTTCACTTGAAGTGAAGATATTTTTGGGACTTCTTGCAGAGCTAAGTGCTGATTGTGCTTTTCCCTTTCAGAATCTTAAATAAATTGACTGCATGCAGCTTCTCTGGTTTTTACCTCCTGTTTATTTCCTGTTGTGATGGGCTTCGAGGGAGCACAAAATCATACTCTGGTGCTCCTCAGGCTTTGGTCATTTTACATGTGGGTAGAGTGAGTGCTTTTAATGTGGAAACAGAGAAGTTGTAGCCTATACTGAGACCCAAGTCAAGAGTGACTGTTACTGTTTATCACTGTCCTAAAGCAGAGAACACAGTAGCTGGACTCTGTTAAAATGGGAACTAAGGCAACTGTCCAGCTTCCAACTCTCACCAGGCTTTTAAACCAAAGTCCTGTGCTGTTGAGGCTTTATATAGCACAACTATTACATTAATGCGGCACTGGTTTGATGCTTACTCTGTTAAGGTGACAGCTTTCATTGAATGCAGCCACAGTAGCATGGCCTCTTTGCTTTGTCCAGCTGAAACACTTTGGTGGCCACTATTAGTTGTTCTCCTCCCTCATTTTGAGTAGGCAGCCCAAAATCCTTGTTGAGGACAAGGCAATAGAGAAGAAGAAAGAGCAATGAGCATTTAAGCAAATTCTTTTGCTCAAAACCTTTCAAGATTTTTCTTCTCCAACCTGTATTGCATCTGCTGGATCCCCTTGACAACAGCCTGTTGCTTCATCTGTTTGTAATAACCCTGACAAGCACAAGCATCAGTAGAAGCATCTATGGGCTACCCTATAAAGTCTTCTAAATCACTGGCAATGGTTGTGGGGCTTAAAAACAAACAAACAAACAAACAAACAAAAAATAAACCCCCAAAAAACAGTTAAGCCAAGCCAAATTTTGAGTTAAGTCCTGTGTCTCAACTAATTTCCAGCGACTCAATTTGTTAGCTGCCAAATGGGCTGCATGCCAGTGCCTGATCAACAAGCCAATTTCTTCTTGATGGGAAGGTTGCAGTAGAGAGGCCCTCAGCTCCATCAAATCCCTCTCATAAGCAGTATGATACCTAAGCCTTCAAAATACTAGTCTTTCTAGTTTAATTTGGATGTCAAATCCTATTTTCTTTGCCTCTTCTGTTCATCAGGTCTCTGAAGAAAATAGAAACCTCAATTCACACAGGATGAACTTTCTGGAATCCCTTTGTGATAGCAGGGTACACAGGGGGTCTGACAGCTTTCCAATAGGCTCTTCTGCTTGAATTCTCTGGTCCAGAGGAATCAAAAGAAGAAAAATACATGCATTTGGATCTCTGTTTTATTTTACTGTAAACTGTGTCTCTTGTAGTGGGTAATGCAGAGTAATTACTAATCTCTGTCTCTATTCCAATCCAGCAGTTCTAACAGTAAAAAGTAAAGCAGACCCATCCAAACTCAAGTTCTTCTCCTCTTTGTAGAAAATGGGATAGGAGTATCCCTGGGGCAGTTTGTGGTCCTCTTTGAGCCAGTGCACCTTATTTGGTATTTAGGAGCAGGCCTAAAATAACAAAGCTAGGTTATGTCCTAACACAAGGGAACAATCCCAGCCGTAGAGAACAAAAATGCCACATCTGCATCTTGTAAAGAAATGCATTTTCTCTCAGGTTTGTAAAAACTTAGAACCATAAACAATTGTGATGACAAACTGTTGGGCAGAAGCAGTGAGAGAGGAGCTTTTCATTTGGTATTTTAGTGCCCCAAAATGGAGGTTCAGAAGTGCAGCAAAAGCAAAAACTTAAAAGGGACTGGGAAAAAAGCTGCTTTTTGGAGCCCTTGAAAAATACCTCCTTTAGTCTGAATCATCACCCATTCCCTTTTCTGTCTGCTTTTCTCCTTTTGTTTTATTCAGATTTACCTCTTGCTATTTTTTGTTTGATTTAGCAATGTTGCATCCAGGTGCATATGGAAGAGGATCATTTATGCAACTTAAGCAAAATCCATTATGCTGAATTTTTCAGCAGTTTAGTAGTTATCAGGATTATGTGTGCCCCCTGGTTCAAAAACTAATGCTGCAGGGAAGTGTAGCCTTGCCTGTTAACAGGGTGGGAACATCCTGCTCTCTGCACACCCACAGCATATGATCTTTCTGTCTTTCCTGAGCTGGATCAAGTCTTACAGGGAAGCTGTACCCCCTTCACTTGGAATCAATCAGTGGGTCAGTTCCTCTTCAGCCGCCACATCTGTATTTGGATGAAAGGTTTATTATTAGAGCTAGCTAACTCATTCTGATCAGCACTCCCTAAAACTTGAAAGGCAAAGAGGTGCCCTGTCTTTTAAAGTGTGCTAAACTGGTCAAGTGAGAGTCTGGGGTGAGGTTAGGCTTTAATTTGCTTGTTTAGCACCTATTAAAACGCACTCTGCTTTATTTACCTTTGAGTATTTGAATGTGTTAGCCAGAATACATTGGCAAATACATCTAACTTTACACCTCCTGGTCTAGAACAACACCTTACTTTGCAGCACAGAGGCTGTGTAGGACAGGAGTTACTTACACATGTGCTGTGTGCAAGAAGGTTCTTTACTTGTGTAAGTTGACTTTGCTTTTGCACATACACACAGACATCTGCACAGAGGCAGACAGATGCACAAACACCAACAATGTGAGGATTGTGGCTCTCAGGCTGTCAGCTAAATTCCCTCTTCTTTTTCTACCTTCTACAGGCCTTTACTCATACACTTCCCCACACCAAGCAAATCCTCTTACTGAGAGTATTTGTTGGGCCAGAAACAGTCTTTGCAATTTCTTTACCTCTCCCAGCATGGTTTCTGGCTTTTCTGGAGAATAAGGAACTTTAGTGTTTAGAAAAAGGAAGATGAAAATCATAATTTGATTCCTGCTTCTGATTGCAGCTGAAGTAGAAAGGTACTTGGCTTTACTTGCTGTTGAGTAACACAACTCAGTGTTTGCTCTCTGGGCTAGGAATAGTACAGGAAAGTCCCAACATTGTTTTAAATTATGTCATTAATCAAGTTTTGTGACACACGCCGCTTTCCAGCGCATGCCTTATTTTTGGCATGACCTCATCCTAACAGTCATAGAAAAATTGCACTGCCAGTGGATTTAGTGAGAGTTTGTACTTAACTGGGACAATGTGACTTTTGTGCATTTACCATTTTTTTTTTTCACATGGTCATCAGAGCAGGCCAAAATACATGAAAGTTGTAGAGCCTTGCTTGTCTTGTTGTAAGATCTTGTGTTCTATTCAAAAGTGCGTTTAGGGGACCCTTTGCTCTGTTGCCTCTTAGGATGTTTCCATCAGTATTGCTCTGTAACTTCAGAAACATATTCATCTTAAGTATTTCCTCAGCCCTGGAAGCTCAAAGAACAGGGGAAAAAAAAAAAGTCTCTTTCCCCCAACCCCCAAAAGGCAGAGGGAATAGATAAAGTATAGAATGGAACTTTGAAGGTAAGGAAAAAAAGGAGAATTTAAAGTAGCCCCTCCATAGTAGAGACACCAACAACTTCACTTTTTATAGGTCCAGGGAATTGATAGAATTCATTTGCATCGTTGTTTAGTAACATGCTGTGTTCGTGCTTATTTTTTTCCAAACAAATCCTTTGCAGCAACTCTCCTGGCTCTGAATGCACCGTATCAATCTTCTTTGTCAAACTAGCAGCTAAATGCATTACAGAAACTTAACTAAGTCTGAATCTTTCTGTAGTCACTTTGAATAACAAACTGCTTTGTCTGACTTCCTGGTACACAGTGACGATGCTGCTCTCAGGCCTGGAGAAAGAGGGGCTTTTGCTCCTATGATTTCTTAGGGGAGACAGAATGATGCATCCAGAGAGTGTGCAATCGGACTTGTGTGAAGCTTGGTAGATTGTCTTAGCAGGGTTCAGTTAAACCATGTTTTCATTTTTGGCGTGCACGTGTTCCTGTGTGTGCCCTTACTCTGATGTCACTTTGAAATTCAGTTTTGAACAAAACCCAAACCTCAGACCAAAGTCATTCAACCATTTGTTAAATGCACCAGGCTTTTCCATATTTTTGGTCAGATTGCTGGCCCACATAAGCTGAAAGTTGGCAAATCTATCATCATAGTGAGAGTAACTTTCAGGTAGACTCTGAAAATTCCTGTGTGGTATGCAGTGTAACCACCAAAAGACCATATATAAGTATGGCTTGGGTTTCTCTTGCTTTTACAGGGACATGAACGGAGACCAGTGAAATCCAGTCTTTCAGTGTGGTGCTTCCATTACTACTGATTATAAGTAACAGCATCTTGTGGGTGGAAAAAGAAAGATGGAACATTAGGGAAAAAGAGGGGCTGGGTAAAAGCACAATGACAGAATTTTGGTTTTTTTTATTTGTTACACAGGTGGCAATTGTTAGCAACCTTTTGAATTGCTTGAAGTGACTTTCTATATTACGTTGTTCAAAGTGTGGCCGTGGACAAATCATTGCTGGTATACATTTTTGTAGACTGAAAATTCAAGTGTGATGCACATGGTTTTGCATTCAGACATTCTAAAAAGTGTACCTACCAGAGCAACATATTAGAGGAGGCAGGAGTTAACCAATGAGATCTAAGGAAATTATTTGCAGCCCTTTCCATGTCTTTGCATCCCATTCTTAATGCTGAGAACTTCAAACGAAACATTGCTAGGATGATTGGTTTGAACTGACTTATCTAATTCCATCCTTTTCTACTGATTTTTCTGGAAGGCTGTTTGCATTGTCTAAATTGACACATCTGGATTTTTTAACCCTGGTTTCCAAAAAAAGCAGAGGAGCGTTAGCATTTACAGAAGAACATGCCCCTTTTAAATATAACATGTTCCTACACATATGTCATGGGATTGGAGTGGGAAGGCAGTGTGGCTGATGGACAGAGTGGGAATGAATCTCTCACAGTGTGCCCAGATCCTGGAGGTGGAACCTATAAGCAGTATTGGCTGAAAGTTAGAGCTAAGCCTAAAAATGGTTTTCAAGGTAATCTGAACTCATAACTAAGTGTGGCGAGACATCTGTGTGTTGGGTATGTAAGATGGAACAATTCGAAAGAATCCCTCCAGCCTTGAAAATGCAGCAGCTGTTGAGGTGAACCACAGCAGTATTTGGTGGCAAGTGCAACAAAGGACACAGAGACCGAACAGAAGTGTAAGATGATAGCATATAATTACCCTGAAACTATGTAACACACCATTATTAGCTGGAATGTTTTGGTTTGTTTGCTTTGTTTTTCTCAAACACCTGGGAATTGTTCTGTGAACTTAGGCTGAAAACTAGCCAGCTTTTAAAGATCTGGGGTTGAATATTATGGTGTCTTTTGAATGAAGTGCCTTTGATCCCCTCTCCTTGTTTTTCCTACTTGTTTTTTTTGGTTCTTCTCTTTTCAGGTTTGTGACCAGGTTTATTGAGCTGGATGGCCTGAGCTGTTTGCTGAACTTCCTGAAGAGCATGGACTACGAGACCTCAGAGAGCCGCATCCACACATCCGTTATAGGGTGTATCAAGGCACTGATGAACAACTCCCAAGGACGGGCTCATGTCCTGGCCCATCCAGAAAGTATCAACATCATATCCCAGAGCTTACGGACTGAGAACATTAAGACCAAGATTGCTGTGCTGGAGATCCTAGGGGCTGTCTGCTTGGTACCAGATGGTCACAAAAAAGTCTTGCAAGCCATGCTTCACTACCAAGTCTATGCTGCAGAAAGGACAAGATTCCAGGTAAAAAGAGGATGCTTTGACAGAAATACCCAGAATCAGGAACCTCTGCTAGGATTGATTTTCACAGTGCCTGTATTGCAAACTTGCTAAGTAGTAAACAGGCAATATTTATTATTTTGTTTTAGGAAGGGAAATTCCTCAAATAAATTATATATGTATATTTATATTTATTTATATTTCAAGACATACTACTTGTCTTTAATGCTAACTTAAAATTCTGTACATTTTGCCTGAAAATGAAGGTTTGCTGTGCTAAACGAAAGCTGATTATCTGCTCATACTCTAGCTCGAGGGCATTTCTGGGGTGGTAATGATTTATTCTGTCCTAGAAGCTGAAGCCACAGAATTCCAGGAGCCTCTGTCCAGATTATAAATCCTTAATTTAGTAATAAAAGAACTGTGGATTAAATAATGCAGAGAATGAATTAAAGTATGTATTTTGGAGGCACTTCAGTTGCCACTTAGCAATCAACTTGTGAATCGTCATCACTTAGCAATTGTTGGCTCAAATAACTCCCATTCAGACCATAGAAGGGAAATGCATTCTCAGAGACCTTGAAGAAGGTCAGTGACGCGTTTTTATTGTGGAAACTACTGGCTGCTGCTATAATGTTCCTCTTCCCAATGAACTTTACAAAAAGACAGTAGAGAATCTGTTGCAGTATGTGAAGCTGTGGCTCCTTAACTTTGGGATAATCTCACCCATTTACACTTCTTTCTTAGGTGAAGTGATTAGACTGGTGTTGTGCCAACAGGGACTGGATCCCAGTGCCTGATAGTCATTATCTCCTACTTCCTTCTCAGCTAATGGATTTTAGGCTACAACTAACTTATTACTGTAAAAGTGAATGGAGAAACAGTCTGTGCTGATGGACAGTAGTTTCCAATGTTTGTGTTAGAACCAAATGCACTATGGGATTCACTTACTGTGAGTCAGACCTGGGACAGGGATGCAGGAGCTCTTGATTTGGTATTAACCTATATTTGGCATTGGCAGGTCTGTCCCTCTATATGTGCACTGCCCCATTTGAATTGCTTGTCTATTCAGACTTGGTGTGTGCCTTCAATATCCTCCAGAAGTGGGGATCTTTCAGCCTCAGTTGGAAGCTCCTCAGTCTATTTCAATAAAGAAAATCATAATTACAATAGACCATGGAAGGTGAGATTACAGCTGCAATCATAAGAATGTGTCACCATTCTTTAGTACAGGAGTAGGATGGGAATGAGCAGTGCAGATGTAGGAAGTAAGCCATGTACATGAGCTATGATGTGGAGGTTATCGGGTACTGCCTATGGAGAAGAAGGAAAAAAATTAAAGTCATCTTGTTCTCTAGTAATTAGCTGAAATATAGAACCCTTCCTGAATTAATATGACATTCTTATATACTTGGGAGACAGGTGAGGGTAACTTGAGCTGCTTAGCAAAAATTAGTAGCTCATGAGCCTGACTACACTTGTGGTCCCGTGTTAACTTGACCTTGCTGGACCAATTGACTGCTCAATAAACCCATATGGGATAGGTGCTGAGTTTACCCTAGGTGGATGTTCTCTCTCTCTCTCTCTCTCTCTCTCTCTCTCTCTCTCTCTCTCTCTCTCTCTCTTTCTCTTTCTATGTTGATTTAAAAGGTACTGAATAACTGAGGTAAGTCATTGCTGGCTTAAATGTGGTAGCTTTTGAGGAATCTACCTGGTGGAATGATTTGCAGGTGCTTACCAGTCTCTTACATTCAAGAAAAATACTTTGCATAAATGCTGCACTTGTCAAAATACTTTTCCATCCAGGAAAAAATGAAAGATAAATGGATGCTCTCTCTCTTTTATTTCTCAAGTAAAAAAAAAAATAACCCAACAAAAAAAAACCCACAAGCCCCACCCAACCCCCAAAATGATTCAGTAGAAGGAATGTGTTCTTGTTTGCAATTACTAATGCTTGTGTTTAGAGACTGAAATGGGATTTTCCGCTACACTCAGTGATAGCTTGAGTTTAATTTTGAGGAGGTAAATGCTCATTCAAAGACGTTCCTCATCCATCTCCAGTTGTTCTTCTAAGAGAGAGGCTGGGGATTTTTTAAATCCTGAAGAAACAAATGTGGTTATGTCTTTCTTACATTTTGGAGGAAGTTTCTCTGGTATGCTAGCATGTGAAATTAAAAGTGTTCCATCTCTTTGCCTCTTGCCCTCTTGCACCTCTGTTTCAGAATGGTCTTGCAGCTTATTGTCAGGGAAAGCATCCACTGTAACTTGAATATGGGAAGCCATTTAAAAAGAGGGATGAGCTACAAATGCTTGTATGGTACCTTTCCTGTAAGCTTAAAAGATGTAGTGTACAATGAAAGCCTTTTTTTATCCTCTTTTAATCCTAGTCCTGAATGTAATCTTTGTAACCCAGAGTTTGCAAGTATCTGAAGACATCCTTTAGGTGTGAAACTGAACCCTTTGGGGGCTGTGTTTCCTGCAGCTTGAGCATTTAGCAGCATCCTTTGGTGTATTGGGGTGCCCAAAAAGCATGGAGCTTGCAGCAAACTTTATACTTTGCAGCTTGACTTTGACTAGCCGCACCTAAACACTGTTATGTTGAAAACTATCCACCACAAGTGGGGAATCTGGCAGAACCCACAAACAAGAATTCTTTCTGTGAAAGTAATAAAACTATGAACTGTAGGAACAGGAGAAACTATGCAGAGTAAAAATTTATTCCTTTGACTTTATGGTCCATAATTGCAGACGGATTCTAATTGGTGGGGGAAAGGAAAGCTGGGAGCTGTAAAGGCACTGCTCAGTCTCTATATCTAGCTCTGCAAGACAATGGCCAAATTAGAGACACAATACATAAGAGGAAAATAATCTCAAATTTTGGAAATCTACTCAGTTCTTGTGAAGTAAATGTGCAGGGCTTTCTGGAAATTGTACTGAGCTCACTTTTATTGGAATGTCCAGCAAATAACTTACAGGTGATGCTGACCTCTGACAATATCAGTGCCAGTGTTGCTTTTCCTTAAGTTGCCTTCCTGACGACAGTGGTTGAAAATATTTTTCATCCCAGTCAGCCATCTTGCTGTCAATTTATTCCTCCTCATCTCTGAAAGCTGGCATTTCGTATACTATCTGTTGGGATTTATTTTCAACTCTCATAGGTAGCAGTAAACCTAGATGTCCCATTCTCCCTCATGTCATTTGTGGTGACCAGCACTATGTCCATTGGGGAATCAGGAGGTTAATGTAATTAACACTAATACAGATCTACTTTTCCCCAAAACTTTTTTTTTTGCTTTTGAAAAGGAATATCATTGTGATGCATAATAATTTGGGATACATGATGCTACTTCCGCTCCTTTTTATAAGAAGGAAGAAGAGAGGTTCAGAATTATTTACTGACAACTATCTAAAACTTGAGGTCCTGAATAACTTGCTGCTGACAACTTTAGATTGAAACGGTAGTTATTTCCAGTTTGCACAAGTGTGGTGGAGTGTAGAGATCATGTATTTATAACACAGCAACATAAAACATGGCACATTTTGTTGAATGTAAGAAGTTATTGCTAGTCAATGTTCTAAACACGGCTCCTGCTACCTGGCACAGCTGCCAAAAGTTGTCAAAAGATTCAGCAACTGGTGAATTAGTGGAGAAGGAAAGCTGTGATTTAAGATATGGTTCTTACTAAACTTATAGTGACTCTGTCCTGCAATAGCTCCTATAGCTTGGAATAGAAAACTTACAGATTTATACTGGTGTTTCTGAAATTGGTGAAATTCCTGAGCATTATAAATGCTTTTAGTCCCAGTTAGTTTAACTAAATTGCACCAAGTAATACCATTACAATACTGAAGACCATTAATCAAACAGGGCTTAAATAGTTCAAAAAGGGTGTCTTTGCTTCTTAATGTGGTGTGTTTTTTTTTTTTTTTTAATTCAATGAAGTTAATGGAAAATATAAATAGAACTTACATGAATATGAAGGACTATTTCCTTAGCAAAAAATTTCAGATTTTACTCTGAATTGAAACTGACGTAAAATATTATTTCTTTCTAAATTGCCAGCATTTCATCAACTGACTACAATTGTCAGTTCCTAAATTCAGTCAGGATTCACTTTAAAGCCCTGAGGAAATTCTCCAGAACTTACTCTTCTTTTCTGTTGAGGCTCCAGTCTTCACTCCTGCTTTCTTGTACTGCAACTTCACCCTGTGTCTTTGATATTCAATGTGTTAATAGGTCTATAAGGATTCTATACGTTGTGTTTGTGTCTCAATTTATGTAGTCACTATTCCTATTTTCTCATATTTGCCACACCTTCTTGCCTGAGCTTTTTCCCTTTGCTTGCTTTAATTATTGACCCTTCTTCTATAATGCCCTCCTGCCTGGAATGGTTCTCACTTTCATTTCCAACAGGGTAGTCTCTCGTTCATCTGAAGATATTCCTTGAAATTTGTCCTCTCCAGAGAAATACTCTTTCTATACTCAAATAGCACACTAGTATTAGGGCATGCCTTCAACCTCCTTCCTGAGGCAATCTGGAAAACTCTCTCTTCATCCAGCTGTTTGCAACGTGCAACTTTGCCTACAAATCCTACTCTGCCCCTTAAAGAACAGAGATGAAAGAAAACACTTGAAATCCAAACAGTAAATCCTCAGAGCAGAAATGTGGAATTAGAAAGATGAGTCCTTGTTGTCCGTGCTGGGATTTTTTTCCATGTATTCAGTGTAATCCTGTCACTGGCTCACTGTGTGATCATAAAAATGTTACTTTGTCTTTTTTTTTTCTTGTGAAGATGGAGTTTTATAAAATGCTATGAAAACTGAGAAGGAAGATTCTCTGATTTAAAAGTCATTTATGTCTGAATAATCCTATTTATGACTGCTTTCCCTTGTGAAAGGGGCACAATCTTTCTCTCCCCTAAGCTGTTGCCTTTCTGATTATTGTTATCTTTGCTGCTTCCCCTCCTTTTCCCTGAGTGCACATTATGCTTTTTTAACATGCTGTATTTTGAGACAAAACTAACATTGAAAAGTCATAATGCTCTATTGGCCCAAAAAGTTTATCAGGATGCTCTTCCAGCATAGCTGGCTATTTAAAACACTTGTCTAGCTGTGGATCCCTATGGGAAGAAAGAATTTTCCTTCTAGTTTTGAAAGAACCTAGGTGTTAGATACTGTCTGAAAGAAGCTGATTTAGCTTGCCAGTGGAAATATTAACTGGGCTGCTTTGGGCAGAAGACTCTTGTTTTCCTCCTTAATGCTGCTTGAAATTTCGAAGCTTGAGGTGAATGAATAAAGAAAGTTTGATATTGTCAGTTAAAAAGATGGAGGCCAGGAGCATTCCTTCCAGAGCCCCCTTGCCTAGTTTGTATTAAACACTGTCAGTGCAAACCATAATTTGTAAGGAGAAATCTGATCAATTGGAGTTGTAGTAAAGGATCTAACAAGGAACAAATTAAAAGGCTGTTTTCACCCTTGATTTCCTTCTTCCCTTTAGGGCTCAGCCAAAGCCTTTTGAGGTTTGCTGCAGATAGAATGAAACCCTACTGGTTGTTAGTGATGAGGAATAATGGGATTAAGGGAGGAAAGTTTTGCTTAAATAGTAGGAAAAACCTTTATAACCATAAGATCAATTGGGCCACAGAAGTGGCTGCCAAGAGGTGTGGTGAAAGCTTTTTCACAGGAAATGTTCAAGTGAAGATTTGAACCTCAGCCATTTGCAAAAGAGTTGGAGATACTGGAGTTTGGCTGCAGTATGTGGGTGTAGACTCTGATGTTTAGGAATTGCTTGAACTTACAGTGTTTCCTTATCAAGCTGAACAATTACATGAAGATGTGCTGCTCTTCAATTGGATTAGTGCAACACAGTTTGGGGTTTTCTTTCCCTGAACTTGGTTTGCCTCCCATTGCATTCTGCTCCTAGTTCAGTGTTCTGAAATGGGGCATAGAAAACTTTTGCTAGCATCCTTCAACCTGTTTGGATGCTGTACCTGATATGCTGTTTCATCGATTCTAGCATGCACTTTTTTTCCTAAAAGTCTGTGGGAAAATATGATAAGAATGAAGCCTCTGAAGAAAACCAGCAAAACCTTCCTTGGTTTTGCTGCTTCTGTAGTGATGACTAATTCAATTATTCCAAGAAGGCACATGTGTTTTGGATTTCAGCATCAAATCTGGCAGTAACAGAATAAAATTCTCTCATTTATTTCACTTCTGCTTGTTTTTCAAGTTGAACGGTTGGTTTTGTGGGTGAATTTAAAGACTTCTCAGATAGTTTCTGATTGTCACTGCTAGAGATAGAATGCTGTATTGAGCTGATCCCCAGTCTGGCTCAGTAGAGCATTTCATGTGCTTTTATGTAAGTCATTCCAAATTCTAGCAAAATATTATTTAGTCATAACACAGTTACTGGGGTGTTGGATGAGATTGAAGCTCAAATGCCTGGAGTAGGGAAATTTGAAAATTCCAGATGGGAAATTTAGAAGCAGCAAGAGACAGGAGTTTATGAAATTGAGCTTGTTTGATAATGAGCATACTATGTTCAGATGTAGAAACAGCTGTCAGTAGCAGTGTATGATAGGTCAAAATATTTTTGCACAAAAACAAGCATGAAGCCAGGAGGTTATTCTTTCCCCTGAAGAATGCACAGGAGGATATTCCTTCTGTTTCTTGAGACATATCTCTGTGGCTTTCTACAGGAAACAAGATAGACTTATGGTGACTAGCAGAGGAAAGATTTTGCTATGAATGAACACTTTCAATTACCAGGGACAGAAGACTGACTAGAGGAAAATGAACTTTCTTACTCAGCATCATAGCTTCAAAATGTTATTTAGATGGTCTGCCGAGCCAGACACTAAAAAAGTTATTTTTGTCTTCGTTATCCCTTTATGGTCAAAACTTCTTGGGGAGACTAAAAAGAATTCTCTCTTTTTTAGTGCGACAGCAAAACAAGTATATGAGTGTGAGGCATTTATTATTAATGCTGGAGTGAGACTCATGCAGCTGAACTGGCAGATCTCAATTGGAATTTGTTACTCTTTCAGTAAGGAAAATCATCCTTGGAATTGTGAACTGATCAGAGAAGATCCTGAAGAGAATATTAATGGTGATCAGCACAAAGCTAAAAATAGAGTTGCTTTCATGGCTAATCAGTTTCTGCATATTGCCTCTCTGGTAAATATTCAAGTGGAATTAATCCTAAATAAGGCAAAGGCCACCAATGTTCTCTGTCTAGTCTTTTCTTCCTTTGTCTCCTGATGTTCACAAGATTATGGTAAAATATCGATTAGAAATTAGACCAAAAGCATTCCTTTGCTGAACACGCCCTGTGGGTTGGTTGATGGGGGATGTGCAGCCTCTGGGAGAGAACTTCCAGCAGCCTTTCAATAAATAGAGCTTATAAGAAAGATGGAGAAAGGCATTTTACCAGGGCCTGTGTAACAGGACAAGGACTAAAGGGTTTAAACTGTAAGAGGCTAGACATAGAATGGGTAAAAGGAAGAGATTTTTTATGATGAGGGTGGAAAAGCACTGGAACAGGTTGGCTGGAGAAGTTGCAGGTGCCTTATCCCTGTAAGTATTTGAGGCCAGGTTGGATGGGGTTTTGAGGAGCCTGGTCTGGTAGAAAGATGTTCCTGCCCATGGCAGGGGGTTTAGGTCTGGGTGATCTTTAAAGGTCATTTTTAACCCAAACCATTCCATGAGTCTGTAACATGGAAACTGGAGCTTAACTGTGCTTCTAGTGGAGATGCATAATTAAACTTTGAACTTTGGAGCTGTGTGCACAGGGGATATTCCTGTTATTTGAAAATCCCTTTAAAGGAGCTTACCAAGAGGTAATAATTGTCTGCTTCATGTTGAAAGGTGGTAAGTGAAGGACCAAGGATAAATCTTTCCAGGTTCAGGCTTAGCTTTATTCCTCAAAAGACAGCTTCTCTTTACAGTTACCTCCCCCTGCATATAGAAGTGCAATCTATCCTGCAAGAAATTAGATTATGTCCTCTAACCCAGCTTGCTGTTCTGTTTCAGTCATTGTTAAATGAGCTAGACCGAAGCATGGGGCGATACCGAGATGAAGTAAACCTCAAAACAGCCATCATGTCCTTTATCAATGCTGTTCTGAATGCAGGTGCTGGTGAGGTGAGTCAGTGCCCAGGAAATTCCATCTAAAATGTTATGTTTAAATTAGTTTACCTTGGAAATAGTCAGTAGATTAAGCCACAAATCTTGTGGTAGTGAGTGGATATATATTCTGGAAAATAAATGCTTAATTGTTAAGATCAGTCTTATAATGTCTTCCATATTATTTCATTTTGAGCTTCTTCAATATAGCATGGACTATTCCACTGAAGTGATTACTTAGAGGGTTTTTTTTGGTTGGTTAGTTTTTGCTGTTTTGGTTGTGGGATTTTTCTTTGTTTTCAGAACTGCAAAGCATTTACCTTTTTAATCCAGCCTTTTTAGAAAAATATTTTGGTTTACCTTCAGAAATGTTTTGAAATATTAAATTGTTTTGACTCAAAGCCGAAGTCAAAGCATTTTAATTTTAAAATATCAGAGGAAAACATTTCGGAAAAAGCACAATTGTTTTACTAACAAGACTTCCTTTTGAGTCTGAAGGATAGAATTTATTTCATTAAAAGCGTTACTTTTGTGACATTGGCGCTTTTGTTCTTTTTTTGGTTAAACCACAAAAGGCAACAAGCTCGTGAGAGCTATCTGACAGTATATTTGTCTTGATCTCTGAGAATCCTGTAGCATCCCACTGAACAGATGTCTGAAGGTTTGTCAGAGTATGTGGCTTTATGTCTATGGTTTTATGACAAATAAACAGAAAAAATAGGAGGAAGACTGCAATGCTGTTCACCTGTAACCAGAAAGGGAACCTCTAATGGGCTAGCAGGAAAAATACCAGTAGCTTCTGTTCTTTTGGGACAACACAGTGTGCTGTCCTTATGACTGCATATGCAAAATTCATAGTACATAAATTCCTTTTTTACTTACTTTACTAGAATTATTTGTTCTGTGAATTTGGTGTCAGGATAGAGAATATTAAAAAGGGAAGAACTGAAATTTTAAGTAATTTTTTAAAAAATGTGATTGACAGCTTTTGAAAACAAATAACTTGGTTTCCCCCCTCATTTTTTAAGGACAATTTGGAGTTCCGATTGCATCTTCGATACGAGTTTCTAATGCTGGGAATTCAACCCGTCATTGACAAGCTCAGAGGACATGAGAATGCCACACTGGACAGGTAAGACTTAATTTCTGAGAACAGTGACTGATGAAAAGCTACTGATGGAAGACCTCTTAGAAACTCCTTTCTATTTGAGACAGCTGCCTCTGTCTCTTCTTGAAACTTAAAAAAAAAAAAATAAGAATTTTTTTTTTAAAATATTTATCTTAAAATTAACATCAGTGGAGGAAGTAGGAAACATACATACTCAGTTGGCATAGGCCGTGGCAAAGGAGTTCCTCAATTGCTGTTTTTCTCTGCTGAGGATGGCAGTCAGAATGAAAAATACAAAAAAATATTCTAATTGTTTTCTCTTGAAGCAAAACTGGAACAAAAACCTGTCCTGGTAGGAGGGAGGGAAGCCAGTAGTTCATTGACTTCATTGTGACTGAGTATGCGTGGTCTAAGTGCAGGTTCTGAGTTTCCAAGTTGTATGTCTACAGTTTGCTGCAGAGCTGGACCCAGGAATGTTACTTTTTATCTGCAGCATTATAAACAAGAATAAGAGAATCTGTCCTATAGGTAATCTGTATTCCTTTGGACAGTAACCAGGAGTGTTTAGGAGGGACTCAGGGCACTTTTGAATTTTACAAGTTATTCAGGAGCATAACAAAGGTTTGAGAGGATCTCAGATGCCTGAATTACATAGACTCTTGTACCAGATCTGTACAGGGGAATGTGCCCCAGCTTTTCTCCATGTCATCTGCTGTGCTCCAGTCTCTGTGTACGACAAGTCCAGATGATCAAATGTTTCACTCACCAGGTCAGCCAGATCCAAACATAGCCATGCTGCTGTGCTTATCAGTAGGCATATCTAGAGACTGTTTTGAATTGATCCACTGAATGTATTTCTGCTGCACTGTTTAAAAGAAACAACTTCTTAATGATCCAATAGCTGGCTAGCAAGCATGGTGTGGGCTTTTTGGAAATGTATTATCACTGCAGGCATTGAATTCATAAAAAACAGAATATCCCTTTCGTATTTTATGACTATTTTTTTGCACCTTACCTCAGCACAGTGACTTAGCCCAGGTGTTACAGAGAGTGTACACCTCTGCCTGTCACTGTCCCCCTTGTGTTGCATATCTGTGACAGCACTTCATGTAAGAAAGGCTTGCCAGTTTCCACGTTCTAGCTGAACTGAGATGTTGCTGCTTCTCTAGTGACACACTTAGTTTAAGTCTGAATCATGCCATGAACATTGGCAGATGGTTTGTTTTTCTGTTTCCTCTTAGACATTTAGATTTCTTTGAGATGGTCAGAAATGAAGATGACCTGGAGCTTGCCAAGCGATTTGACCTGGTAAGGTTTTCTTTGGAGTACCTGAGCTTGCCAAAACTGAACTTGCATCCACTTGGGATGCTTGGTATACCTTTCCTTTGTGCTCCCTAAAACTAATGTTTGAGTTTGATGCTGAGAGTGGCTGATGCTCTTGTTTTCACTGCTTCTCATTTAGCAAGCAGGAGGTTTGTAGTGTGTGAACAATGAAAACAGTGGTCACGTAAAGGGCTTCTGATGAGAATCTTTGATAAAAACTTCTTTCATTTGCCTGAATGTTCAAGAGTGAAAGAGATTCTCAGCTGTGCTCTCAGGTTCTCAGTCCTGATGCCTTCTAGTTTCAGACATCCCCTTTACAGGACTATGGGTGAAGTTTGGGCTATTTTCTGATATTCTTCCCAAGATTACATGTAACTTTGCTGACCACTGTTGCCTCAGAGCCTGTGAAGGGGATCACTATTGTAGAATGTGTGGATTTTGAAGACTAACATAAAGCAGAGACAACCTCTAGCATCAACAAAAAACTGTAGAGTCCTGAATGGTTTAGTGCTTTCTTTCTTTGTGAACAGCTCTTGCTGTACCCTGATACAGAACAACTGACCCTTTCTTGCTTAGCTTCTACTATTTGTGCCACCAGTTTCTTGGACCCAAATGTTTTGCTTGCTCCAGAACAGTTCTTGGTGGCTTTGCATGCCTCCTGCCTTTCTAGCCCTTTACTTTGGGGACCTTTTCCATACTGGATGACAATGGGATGACAGTGGTGGTCTCCAAGACCCATGTGGCCTGTTCCTGGAACCTGCAGCTGGACATGGCAGAAGACTTCACAGAGGTCCAGTTGCTGGAAATTGGCCTGTCTTTGTATTAATTGGATCTTTCACAGTTAATCAGGCTTTCACTGTGGATGTTTTTTCTCTTCTCTCACTTCAGATCCACATCGATACAAAAAGTGCCTCTCAGATGTTTGAGTTGATCAAGAAGAGATTGAAGCATACAGATGCCTATCCCTATTTGTTGTCTATCCTCCAGCACTGCTTGCAGATGCCATGTGAGTATATTTACAGATTTCCAGAGCAAGGAGTATTGAAGAATTGGATGAAGCTTTGATGTAGGTACAAGTTCACAGATACCAGGGCACACACTGCCCTTGTCTCCCATTCAGAACTTGGCTGTGGCTAATGAACTTGGCATCTTACACCAGCAAAAATTTTTTTGCAATACTTAGGGCAGCAGTTTGACCTCTCTGCACTTGCCAATAAAATTGAGTAGCTGAGACATTCCAGTTAGTCACTGACAGAGCTTTTAATGATTTTAAATCAGAAGTTTTAAAAAAAGAGTCCTTGTGCTATAGATCAGGGAATTCCCAGAAATAAATAGCATTTTGAATATTAAAAAAAGACTGAGGATTTTTTCTGGTGAAACAGTAGAGTACTGAAAGCTGTTCTGCCACTGGAAAATTCCACAGTAAGTCTTCAGGTTTCTATCTCATGGCAGTGCAACAGTGGAGAGCTCCCAAACAGAAAGTGAAAAATAATACTGGAATTTGTTTCCAAAGGAAAGATAGGAATTTTCTTGTTAACGGCAATAAAATAATTCAGTTATGCATCCAGAGTGTAACAGCAAGGTTACTAAAGAACTGCCTGCCTTGATCCTGTTTGATATGAGGTGCTAGTCTTGCATTACTTTCATCTGTATTTGGGCAGTCAAACTGAGAAGAGAACATGAGGGAGATGTCCTGTGGCGTGCTCTTCAGTAAGTAATGTGACATGTGCTATGTTCTCAGGTTCCCATTAGATTCAAGTACTGCCATGTACTCATTCAAGCAATACTTTGTCTCAGTGGTCTCTTTGATATTACTCTTTAGAGCAGAGCTTGAGCTTTATGTATTGACTGGGATTTTTGGTGACAGAAGGACAAAATCCTGTTAGGCCAGGGCAGGATTGTACTGGAGCAGTTTTTAAGAATCTAAACATCTAGGTTATGTGACTTAGAGAGCTGAGGTGGACGTAATGTTGCTCTGGCTGTTCTGTTTTGATATCCATGGGATCAGTCCCTTTGGTTCAGTTTCTGTTCTTTATCTCTGCACTTTCCACTCATATTTGTATGAATTCTTCATGGCAGTTGAGTTTCACTGACTTGCAGATAACCAAGCATGCGGATAGAACATCTCATTGTTTTTATAGTGACCTCAACACCAAGCCCCAGAAAACACTGAGTATTAGTTATCACAAAGAAATCCTTTTTATAGACATTTAAAGTGCAACTTCCAGCTAACCTGTCAAAAGGGTTGCATAGCCTGAATGTGCACATCAGGCATTAAGTTGCCTGTGCCTGTTATGTACTGTCCCAGTAGTTTGTAAATAATCTGCTAGCAACTGTTCAGAGTTAGTCTTTGTGTTCTGTAATTCATTGCACACAGGACTGAGATGAAAGATGGGCAGCAAAGAATGCCAGTTTGTTGGCAGGTCTGGGCACTTTGGCATGGAATTGGAAGTTCTCATGGGTTGGTCTTTTTTCCATACAGATAAGAGGAATGGAGGAAACTTCCAGCAGTGGCAGCTGTTGGACAGGATACTCCAACAAATTGTTCTCCAGGATGAGCGAGGAGATGATCCAGATATAGCTCCATTGGAAAACTTCAATGTCAAAAATATCATTAAAATGTAAGCTGCATTATTATTATTAATTTCTGTTATGCAGGTATAAGGATATGATCAGTATGCAGGTGCTTAAGAAATAAAACATCATATGCAAGGACTTTTCTTATTCCAGCTTACAACTTCTCATTGTCTTGTTAAGTAGTCAAGTCATCTAAGAAGTTTCCTTCTAATGACATCCTAGCTTGGCAGGATTTTCTAGCAATGTACTTGTATTTGACTTCTAGTAAATGTTATTCTGGTTAGAAGAGCAAAAAAAAAAAAAAAGCTCATGATTTTATAATAAGGCTTCCTCATGTGCCTTTTTTTTCTTTCAGGATGCTCATGAAAGCTTTCCTTGGTACTAAAAAGTAAAAATAATGTCATCATCTCTATGTAGATCCCATTCCTCACTAATGAGCAGATGGTTTAGAAAGATTGCAAATAAGGGAAAGCAGTCCCAACTTGGCACACAAAACCTCTTACCTCTTCATAAAATGTCTGTTTGCTCTCACCCACAGACTTGGTTGAGGGCATTACCATTATTTTTTCCCATAGGGTGCATCATTTGAGAAGTCTAGCTACATGAGCTGGCTGTCTTCTCAACTTCCCTGTTCTCAGTCCTTTTTTAGCCAAACTTTTGGATTCTTCATTTCATCCAACTGCCTCTGCAGGTAATTCATGGCCCATTACCCTTCCAAATTATACACTGAAAAGAACATTTATAGAACATAAGTCCTATATGAAACTGAATTCTCCTGTACTAAAAATTTTACAGTTCCTCTTGTTATAGTCGTGAGCCAAAATTGAAACTGATTTCTTGTAATGGAAAAATACAGTGGTGTTGGATGCCAGAGTTCATTGTAGATTTCATGTCTGATCTTCCCTTTCCACTTTCATAGCTACTCCTCATCCACCATATCTAATCAATCCCCAGCATGCCTTGCATATTTTCTGTCAGTAATAGGAAATAGCTGGGCCAGTATGAGATACGAGAATTGCCTTGTTACTGATGTATTATGCAATAGAGAAGTGTTCTTCCTCCTTGTAAGAAAGAAAACATAGAACCACAGAAAGTAGAAAAAAAATTATGGCAATCTGGTCTTACGTTAAGGATGGGGTAATTTGTAACCCATAGCAGCTGTGATTATTTTAGTGATGACTTCTCTCTTTCAAAATACGTAGACTTGACACTTTGAGGGCGTCATCTGAAGACAGGAATATATCAGGACTTTCTTCCCCAGCCATTCCTTTAGTCCCTTTTCATGACATTGAGTAAAAAGGCATCATTTTTATATTAGCTGTAGTCTAGGGAGCAGAATCTGGATGCAGAAGGACTACTAGTGTGATGTTGTAGAAACCTGTACACTCACCAGGTTGCCTTTTGCTGATCACTATGCATAATGGCCACTTGCCTTTCAACCTGTGTAGCTCAGGAAAAGTTTAAATTATTTCATTTCATCTTTCAGGCTGGTGAATGAAAATGAGGTCAAGCAGTGGAGGGATCAGGCAGAGAAGTTCCGGAAAGGTGAGTGCATCCTCTGTGCTTGCACAGGCAGAAACTGATCCCAATTCATTCACAGAGCAGCAGAGCTGGGCACAACTTTCCCTTTTGCAGACATTTTGTGTCATGGTGAACAGTTTATGTGTTTCACAGGATGCGGGTTCCTTCAGCCCTCACATGAAGTGATTTTACAGTCTAACTGAAACTTAGGCATTGCTGTCTTGATCACTGAAGGTCATTGTCGAGACAGTCAGACTCTATTTTCTTTTTCTTGCTCTCATTATACATCCCTGCCTGAGCTGACAGAATTGTCAGCTTTATTTCAGCAAAACCTACATCTCCTCAGGGACTGTTCATGAGCTTTATTTCATCAGTCCCACTTGCGTGTTCCCCCTAGACCATGCTGAGCTGATGAGCAGGCTAGAGAAGAAGGAGCGGGAATGTGAAACAAAGACCCAGGAGAAAGATGAAATGATGAAGACACTGAACAAAATGAAGGACAAGCTGCAGAAGGAATCCTTGGAGCTGCGCCAGACCCGAGACCAGATGAATGATCTGGTGGCTCAACTTAATGAGTTCTCGGTATGAGACTGGGATTCTTCCCCGTCCTTGTTTAAAGGCTGCTAACTAGTGAACAAGGAACAAAAGCATTTTGTGTATGAAGCACATCTGTGGTTATAATAGAGAATACTTAGAAGTTGCTCAGCTTTTAGCTGAGACAAAAATCCCTGAGCTGGTGGTATAGAATGGTTAATGCATGGGCTGCTCCATTCCTTCTCCTCAGCCATCTTCCTTGCAGGAGCTGCTGAGGCACTCATGTCCTCCTCCAGCCATAATTTTCACTGCTGAGTGGGGTGGCCCTGGTTGTTATTTCAGTGGAATAGAGGGAAACCTCCCTAATACAAAAGTATAAAAGAAATAGGATTCCTATCGTGCTGCAAGAGCATCTGAACTGCCTGGGTTCTGCAAAAGTGACATTTGCAGATGCTCCCTCCTGTTTGGTGCTCCTTCTATTCCAGAAGTGTGCCTGAGCCACCAGAACACAGCCCTGAGAAGTTAGACACTACAGAAAGCAGATTCATTCCCTCCTCCCTTTTCCTACTTTGCATTAGTGAGGCCTAATGACAGGTATTCAGTGTTTCAAACCCTTAGCTTTTAAATTCAGGAGTTCAAAAGTTCATAAGATTGAACTTTTCTCGTTTTCCATACATAAGGAGAAAATAATACATTTTGGCTTCCTTTACTAGCTTTCTGTTTTTCTGTGCCATTTATGGTTTCTTTATTCAAGCTCTTCTCCACAACTCCATGGGCTTGAAACTTTCTGAAAGCTGAGATTCCTCCCTTTATTGCATGGCTTTGAGTGCAGGAGGCTTTAAAGAAAACATCAAATATTTTGAGAGTTGTAATAAAATCACATCAGCTGGCAACATGGAGTTATTGTGCCTTTTAAACTGTTTGCTTTCTTTTTTCTCTGTGTTTTTTATTTTCCAGCAAGGGGGCAGCATTTCCTTCCCACCCCCACCACCCCCTCCTCCAGGTGGCCCATTAGCTTTGTCTTCTTCTCACATGTCTGAGAATTTGCCACCACTGCCACCTCCTCTGCCTTTCTCCAGCTGTCCCCCTCCTCCTGCTCCACCACCACCACCAGGAGGACCTCCTCCTCCACCAGGAGCACCACCTTTCTTCAGCATGGGGGTGCCACCCCCTTCAACAACCACCTTCAGCACCAGTGGCCCCAGTCTGAAGAAGAAATCTATCCCACAGCCTTCACATCCACTGAAATCCTTCAACTGGGCTAAGCTGAGTGAGGTAAAAAACTGCGTTACTCAATTGATTTACTTTCTGAGTATATCCCGGTGTTGATTAATGCCATGAAGTGCAAAGTGGCATAGAAGCAAGAGGCTTTCTGTGGGCTGTGGTCACTTGGAGTCATTAATTGTGTTGAAGGAGTTTCCCCGGCTCTCCTGCCGTGCAGCACATCCCCAGTGATGGGCAAGGCGCTGGATAGATTGAGCTGCATAGATCTGGGCATGCAAATGATTTGGTTAAGCAAAGCTGTAGTGGGGCTGAATATGTTAAGTGAGAGCTGGACATCTCCAGGACTGGTGTACTGGAGCTGCCCTCACTTGTGCACCAGGGAAAAGGGTGACCAGAGCCAATGTGGGGAAAACATGGTGAGAACCATCTGGAAAACCAGCCTCCTCTACTCTGGCAGGAGCCATCAACATGGAGAGAAAGGTGTCCTGATTCTCCTCACTGTTTATTCATGGCCGTGAGGGAAGCTGCCTTTCTCTGTGAATGGTTAGAACTCTGTCTATTGGTGATAAAACTCCAGGTTGGCAAAAAAAAGCCCCAAAGGACTTGAATTCTTCCTGTTCCACACATTTTCTTCTACCTTGGTTGTGTCTCCTTCCTCTTCGCTTCTCTCTCTTCCTTCTCTCTCTTTTTCCCTTATTCTTTTCCCTCCCCTTCTCTTTAGGTCTTAATTTTTTAAACTGATTTAGAAAGAAAAAAAAGTGTCTGTGTTGAGTTTGGATTGCTGCCTAGAAACCCAGGTTCTCTTTTAGACTGAAACTCACCCAGGGCCCAACTCCGGCATTTGGAATGAGTGTCCAGGGTCCTCTGGAATGCCACAAGAATTTTCTCTCCCCCTCTCCCCTTTTCTTTAAAATAAAGTGAGGTGAAATATTTGCTGCACCGTCTGTGCTTGTCTGTCAAGGCCATGTGGGGGGTGTGGGAGAGAATGTAAGGACGAGGATTTATTTTCCTTTGCAGAACATGGAACTTAGTGCTCTGAAGAAAAGAAATAATAAGTAATGTAGGTATATATATGAATTTATATGAAAAAGAGAGAGTCACAGGTGTTTCTGTTTAGTGTACAGTAACTGTAGGCTTATCCTGCCCTCTGGATAAGAGTGAAGGCAGCTGTGCTAATAAAATTGAAGACCTGGGTGGTGAGATGGCTAAAAGACACTATTTTTAGGAAGGCAAAATAGTTGGGAAAAGGGGCATAAAAGGGTGGGACTTTCATTTTGGTGTGTCTGCCAGTGTTAGTGTTTTGAACCTGGTATGGTCTCTGCAAAATGGTTGAGGTTGTGGTGTCGTTACAGGTGGTTCATGTTGTTACTTGGGTTGCACTTCATTATGGAGTTATTTTTTTCACTGACTGCCAGAGGAGGTGATGTGCTTTTGGTCATCTTCCTCAGTTATTCTAGATTTCCTGCTTCAGTATCTTTCTATTCACATGGATATGAATCCTCTGAGCACAAAGTCATGAGTAGGTTGGATGGGCCTTGTCGTGCCTTTTGTTACCTTTGCTGCACTTCTGTGATGTTTTCCTGAACTGAGGTGTCAGAGTAGCCAAACTGGAATGAGTGAGGACTCAAAACAAACACATTCTTGGAGCAGCACATCTCTGGGAAACTGAGGCTTGGAAGTGTGCACAGTATTTTTGTGGTTTGTGGTAGGGTTTAACTTCCAGTTCATGAGAATACAACTTTTCCCCACAAAAACATTTTGAGGAACAATACATGAAACACAGCAAGGTGAGGGAACACAGTGTTGGAAACAACTGTACATAAAGTTAGGGCTGCAAGCAGGTCAAATATTCAGCTCTTAGTTATCTCTGTGTACTGTTTAGACCACCTTTCTCTAAGCAATTAGTACAGAGTCTTTCCCAGGAGATTTTTCAGGTAAGTATGAAGATGATGGCAGCCCACATGAGAGCAAACTCCGCTCTGTCCATGCAGCCTGCCTCAAGTGAGTGAGGGAAAGCCAACAGGAGTGTGGACAGGGCTGACTGAGAGGGATTTGTCTGCAATATACTTTCTCAGTAGTGGAATCAAGGCTGTTCTCAAGGGCAATTCATATGACACCTTTTTTTTCCAATACTGTTTTTGTCTTTGGAAGGAAAGAACTGAGCTGTTGGGTGTTAGGAGAAATATCAAATATAGTCAAGCTTTTAGCAGTTGACAATAACAGATTGTCCACAGTTCCCATGGGCACCACAAAAAAAGGTTTGACTGGAAAGGATCTTTGCTTCCAACAAGGAAACTCCCACAGCCCACTAATTTTCATTGAGAATTAAGGACTTTGTGCTAGCTTTGATGTGAGCTAATGATCGGTGGCAAAGACATTTAGATTCCTGGATGGGCTGAGTGCTGATGAAGCCCTTCCACACCACAGCTCCATTCATACAGCACTGTAGCATTGTCTGTGAATTCCATTCATACAGCACTACAGTAGCGCTGGTGCCAAGGACCTCTGTTTTTTAAGAAAAAGATATTGCAATATAACCACTGTAATATCCTGGAAAGATTCCTTTCTTTGTTTCTGGGCAGCAATGTTCTCTCACTCTGAGTTTAACACAACACCAAAGGTCAATCAGAGACCAAACATTTATGGTTTATCCAAGCAATGGACTGGTTTCAAGAACATTGGAAGTATGGATTAGTAGTTACCTGTTTAATAAATATAAACATACTGATTTGAAGTTCTCAGAATAAATCAAGTCAATCTTCAACTGCTTCGCTTCTTATCTCATGGCTGGAGAGGCAACTTCTCACCAAGTGACCAAGGTGATGACTCTCATCAGTGACATCAGAGAGGCTTTTTTTAGCCAGCCCTAAATAGACCTGACTGAAATAATTTTATAAGAAAGGTATTTGTTCTGCATACCATATAGGAGTTTTTTAAAAAATCCAAAACACACACACATACACACACATAAAATCAAATCAAAACCATCAAGCACCCCCAAAACAGCCAGTTGCATAAACAGAAAATGTTCCTTTTGACACAGATTTTTTAAAAAATATTTCTATAATGTTATCAATGGTTCTGATTTCTGGAACTTTCTTCCTAAAAGAAGACAAAGGTTCATGACATAAAATGATGGACTGCTGCTAGAGATACAAAATTAATGAAAGAGTTCTCCAGAATCTCACTGTGAAGCTACTCATAACAGCTGTGGTGGTACCTAGGCCTACAATGAGATAGAACAGCTGTCTTGATTAAAAAACAGGCAAGAAATACAGCTTTTGCTTGAAGTGGATTTTTCTCACACTGAAGACAAGATCTAATATCAAGAGAAAAGTTTGGAAAATGCTCTTTGTTCATATCACTTTTCAGATTCATAATGGAATTCAAATCAGTATGTTTGTATTTATTAAAAAGGTAACTATTAATCCATATTAAAATTTTAAGTTGCTTCCACTTTTCTGGTTAATATTCCACATATATTAACCTACTCATAAGCAGGATACTGCCTGCTCCAGTATTCACAGAACACTCATCGTTTCCATGGTTTCTCTGAGCCTGCAGGTCAAATGGAAATACTGTAGATTTTCAGTCTTGCTGTGAGGTTACTGAGGCATGATGGACTTTCATGCCTTCCAGAATATCATTATTTATCTATCAGGGTAAATAAAATCATCCTGTAGATGTAGCAGAGGACAGCTTGATATGATTTGTAGTGCCATGAAACACTGTCATTTTCTAATATTGTTAGGTCTGTCAGCAAACTGGGATTCACTATAAAGGTGGAATGATGCAACTGCTACAGTGAGTGAATCGTTAAATGCAACGTACCAAACTTCAGCTTGATGGAGCAAATGCCTTTTCAATACTTGTTCTCATAATAAAATGTTTCCTGACCTGGTATGTGTCAACATTTCATTAGCGGATGCTGGGAAGTCTAGTTCACAGGGTTTGCTTCTCCAAGTGGGCCAAACCTTTCCAAAGCATAGGAACCACAGATCTTGGAAGACTTGTAGAATGAATAAACAAATAAATGGGGAGATGGGGATGATGGGGAGAATAACATTATGGATCAAATTACTGTTCTTTTTTTATTATTATTTCTTTTTTTTTCTTTTTAAGGGCAGAGAAGAAAAAAATTAAAGAAGGAATAAAGAATTTATTTTTAAATTGTTATTTAGGGATCATAAATATTTTTATGGTGCTGAGGGAATCATTTATCATAGCAACCACATTATGCAAGTCTGTTTCTCTTAAAATGTTCTGTCTTCTCTGGCTGATGACAAGGAACTATCAGCCAGTTAATCCATAACTCTGTAAACTGTATATCAAGAGTTCAGCCTAGGAAGTTATCTGGCAGCAACATGAAAATTTTCAAGGACACAATTTGTAGTAGAAATAGAAGGGACAAGCCCATTGCAAGTGTTATGTGTAACAAAAGTTGTTTCTACCACTGCCTGCCTTGATATTTCTTTGACTGTCTTAGCCCTAAAGTTGGACTGCTTTGGTTGAAGTTCTGTTTGTGCATGCCATTGCAATGGGTGCTGCTTTGGAATTTGTCTTTCTGATACAACATGCAAACCATCCTGTAGAGGACCAGATTCAACCTGGCTCTTCAAATGAGTCTGAACTGAAGTTGGAATCATTTTCACTGGGTTGTTTTCCTGGGAAAGTAGGGGGAGAACTACTCTCTGCAGTCCTTTTCTGAGTCCCAGAACTTCCTGTTTTGGCACCTTTGCAGTTCATTCAGACCAGACTGTTCTGTAGGACATTTTTGCTGTTCTTGCCATTCGTGAGGAAACCTCACTTTCATGAGATTTTTGCAGCTGGACAGGTAGATGGGCAAGACTCATGAGTAGCTGTCTTGAGTCCCATCCAGCCTCTACCAAACACAACATACAACTTTTTGGCATACTTAGGGCTCTAGCCCAGTGACAACTCTAAGGACTTCTGTCCAGAAATATTCTACCATTTCAGGGTTTGATTGGACAGTCTGAAAAACTGAGGCACTCAGAGAACTGCTTAGCTGTTCAAATATATCTCTCAGGATTTTTAATTCATGGTTTACAAAGCCAGCCTGGAAATTGAGTGAGAATGATCCCTCTGCCTGGATGCTTCTGGTTAAGATTGGAAGTGGAGTTCAGGGTTAGGATAAAAAGAAAATTAATTTTGTCTCCTATTGCTTTGGCTGAGATGAGCCTCCCAGACTTGTTTGCCATGTTACAGTCACATGTTCTTCCTACTATGGAAAGAAGAGCCACACTGATTGGGAGGGATAATACAATGATATTGGTGAGCCTGCTCAGATATGGGTGCTGCTCCCATCCAGGATATGCTCCCACTGCGAGCAGCATTGCAGACACCCCTCCCTACCCTCAGGCACTCTCAGGCTGCCTCTGGAGAAAGGCTGTTGGTTTTCCTCCACAGTGTCTGCCCTGCCAGGAATTTCCTCCAGAACATTTCACACTTTTATTTCCCCCTCATTTTATCCTCCTCAGGTTTTTTTCCTTGCTCTTTGAGCCTTGTGGCTTAGCACATTTCCCTCATTCCTTTTGATGACTCTGAATGGGAAGTAGAGCCTGTTCCTAATTAATTCTGATAATGAAGTGTTAACGCACTTTGCTGTGTAGGTACAAGTCAGATACTTCAGAGCTGGAACCTGTGTGAGGGTTTCATTGCTATTGCCTGTGGTTCCTGGCTTTCTCTGCATCACTGTTCTGCTGGCTCTTCATCTCATGGGATTTGCTCAGGTCATTTTTTACAATTCCTTTTGTCCATTTCTTTTTTCTTTTAATCAGCATTTTCGTTATTTTTGCAGTTAATAAACATACACTTCATGAACTAAAGGAACTGAAGAATAGTGGTGTCAGTGGCATGAAGAGCACCAAAGCTTGTCCCACACAACATGCACCTTAAGAGTCAGTAGGAAGGAGAAGGTAGTTTGATCTCTGTGTCCTCTGCCAGAAAGGATATCTGTCCTGAGAATGTCAGCAGGAGACCCAAGACCTTCACTTAGTTTAGGATGACTGCTGATTAGTTAATTCATGTACTACAGGAGCCTGTTCTGGGTTTGGTGGACAGCAAGTAGGACTAGAAGTCCGTGCCTGTCTCCCTCCATGCTAATTATCTGCCAAACAGCTAGGATTCCTGGCATTCAGGAATGTGTATCATCACAAGGGCTGTGAACATTTCCAGTTACTGTGAATGATGCTGTTTCAGGGATCTGGCTTTGTGTCTATCTGTCTTGACAAAGACCTCACGTAGACAAGGGAGTTCATGTAATAGGAAACAATTAGACTTCAAAGACTGAAAAGCTTAAAAGTAAAATAAAATAATAATTTTAACTACTTTCACAGGCAGACATAATGAAAACCACACACCCTTTAGACTTTACAAAAGAACCTGGAAAAATTTGCAAAAGGGAAGATGTCTGGGGTTTGTCATGCATCAGTGCTTTTCCTAAGCTTTTCCCTCCTGTTGGTAACACTCCTTTCAGCATGACCAAAATCGTTGTTTTAGACAGATGGCCACTCGTGAAAGGAGATATACTGTGGGATCATGGATAATGCTTGAGATGTGGTCTGCTAATCTTGGAATGTGCCTTTTCATTAGAGGCTTGCTATGATGAAAAATACAAAATAGTATGTTTAAAAACAAAAAACAAAGCAAAACAAATGAAAAAAACCCCAACCACAAAAGCCAACAAACACTATTTTATCTCCTTTGACTCTTGAAACAAAGTGTCCTCTAAAATGACAGCAGTAGTACATGGCAGTGTGACCAGTGATCAGAAGAGAATGATCTACCCAAATGGGATTGGATGTTCTTAGCTAAATTCTTTTGATAGCTTGTTAAAATATGTTATTTCCTTTTAGGAGAGGATCCATGGCACAATCTGGAACGAGATTGATGATTTAAAGGCATTCAAGGTGCTGGATCTAGAAGATTTTGAAAAGATGTTCTCCGCGTATCAGAGGCACCAGGTAGGAGTGAGCTCTTCCATACCTTTTCTGTCTTGAATTTTTGGAGGAGAAATGAATTCATGACAGTGGTCTAAGCCCTTGGCCACCTGCAGTCAGGCTGCATCACTTAATGCTCTGCCACTCTTCAACAAATCTGAAGACCAAAAAAAGTTGGGACAGACACACAGGGCAGAGTCTAAACTTCTGATACAGTCATACTTCATATTCCTGGGCAGCTCTCAGAGGCAGCACCTACCAACAGCTAATGCTCTAGTTAATGTCAGTGGCCACTGACTTCCAAAAGCTTCGAAGCTTTACATTTATATTTGCATAACAAACTTTCTGTTTCTCCCATTCATCCAGAGAAAAAAGGCTGTAGTTACTTGAGTACTGAGCAAGGTGACTGTATTAGTTGTCTTTCATTTTGTCTATTTTTTCTTAAACAGCCAGCTGCCTGAACTGGCTAGGTGACAGAAACTGTCTGAATTACAGATTATAGAACAAACAGCATACTTTAAAAGTGGCCATTTATTAGGATGTCTTTTTTCCCTCCTCTTTTTCTTGGAAAGCAAGTAACCTTCAATCTGTCTATCTCCACTGCATGAGATTTAGCAGCAGACGGATTGTACTTTCACTCCTTGAACTCCCCCAGCTTTCCTTTGCTTTTGGAATATTTTCAATGTTTTGTGTGCTGCAGAACTGGATCATTACTCTGAAGTTTTAGGAAAAGACAGAGACACAACTGCCATAAACAACCTTTATGATTATTTCTTACAGTGATCATGACTACATCATTAACTGACTTAGTACCTTAGAATTAACAATATAACCCCTTGTCTTTGGATTTTTCATCTGCTCCCTTCTCTCTTCTATTTTTTTTAATCTAATCCAATAAACACAATGAATAACTCTTCTTATTTACTAGCTTCCAGCCACATGGATAAGCTGTGAAGGATGTGATGTTAACTGTTACATGATGAGATTTCCTTTCTCATTCTGCTTCTGCAAATAGCTGGTGCTGTTTCAGTGGATCGCTCTCTCTTTCTGTAAATCACATTCCTTGAATCAAGATCTTTGTTCACAGAAGGGAAGAAAGGCACATGAAATTTCAGTGCTGTTAAGAGATTGGATTTAGACCCTGTCCCAAGAGCTTCCGCTCCAGTTTTTCAGGTGCAAATGTTGCAGCTTCCTCACTAGAAATGACCTTGCAAAGCCTTGCTTCCTTTTGTCTCCAAAATCCAAAGCTGTCCTGGTCTCAGTTAGAATCATAATATTTATGGCTATGTTACCAATCATTGGAAAGCAGCCTGAGCTATTCAGCTATAAACTAACCTGACCCTTACCCCTGCCTCCGTGGGTCTCTGAGCAGTACTCTTCCGTCCTCATTAAACACACTTTATGACAGTGGCTCCAGACACTAGAGTAACACTTATGTAAGCTACTTGTATTTTTGTGCAGTTAGACCTCTTGCTGCCCTTACAGCTTTTGTTGCAGTTTTTACGTTATTTTAGGGTTTTTTCGCTCCTTAAATATTTTGGTTTCATTACTTTATGTGATGCTTTCTTTTTCATCCATACTTACTCCAGTGTGGATTCCAATCAACAAGTCCTCATCAGTTTTCTTTTTTTTTTTTAATGACCAGGCAACCAAAATTGCTTTTGAATTAAAAATTTATGAGAATTTTTTCAGTTCACATTTAGTCTTTTTTCCTCTTTTACTTTCGGAAATATTCCACTCTGACCAAGTATGTGTTTACTCTGGGTTTGTGACTTTTCAACTTCATCCAAATGTCTGTAAAGAAAAATGTCAGTGCAAAGCCCTGCTCTTTTGCATCTGAAATGTTGAATGAGTAGAGATAAAGACATTTCTTTCTTTACTCTTATTAACATGATCTTCATGGTTTTTCCAGTTTCATTTACATTAAACAGTTTTCCTATTTTCTGGATTTTGTTGATTACAGGGGGTCTCTTCTCCTCCCTCAAGCCCAGTGAGTCCTTTTTGGTGGCTATGAGGAAAAGCAAAATTGTCCAGTGTACAGAATGCTGGACCAAGTATTCTTACACTTGTCTTTTGACCTTGCTCTAATCTTACTGTGTAACATTGACCTTTTGATGCGGTATAGCTGGTGTTTTCCTGTATGTATGTCATGAAATAGTTGGAGTCTGTCTTCCAGAAGTGCTGTAAGGCCTCTTTGGCAGTTACTGAGTGCTTCCAAAATACTTGGCTACAAGTTGTTAAAGGGCATAACGTGCATTGAAACAAGTTGTTGCTTGTTATACTTGTTAATACCCACAAACAGTGCCTGTGCATTGGGAGAGGAGAACTGACCCTCAAGTTATAACCTTGGCAATTCTTTCAGTAAGGCTCTGGACTGGATTTGTAAAGGTATTTAAGCATTATCCAAATTAATATTAAAGACCTAAAAGATTTCTGCTTTGGAGACCAACTTTATTATTTTCATAAAAGACCTAGGACTCTTAGTTCTGTGACATCTGCTGATTTAAAATATGCAAAGAAATGCTGAAATACTTTTGAACCATCTGGGCCAGTATTACTTGTTAAGCATTATATGCTCTTAGAAATACAGCTGCCTTGTTAAACTTGGTATCTTTCTCTGTGCTAATTTTGGCATGTTTCTTCTTCATTATTTGCGACTGCTGCCTGCATAGGACCTGCTAACTAACCCCTCCTGTAAGCAGGTGAGTATCATTGTCTGCTTCCTGATCCTCTTGCCATGTGTGTGAAGGTGAAGTTCTGGACTATGC
Source organism: Donacobius atricapilla (assembly GCA_013397315.1). Classification (NCBI taxonomy): domain Eukaryota; kingdom Metazoa; phylum Chordata; class Aves; order Passeriformes; family Mimidae; genus Donacobius; species Donacobius atricapilla. The sequence continues at coordinate 1,226,029 of WBMY01005651.1, forward strand.
CATTCTGGGGTCACAGCTCGTGCTTCTCCTTCATATGCCTTTGCAATCTGCTTTCTTGATGGGAAAGGTGGTGCAAATAATTCTTTTAGCTGTATTATCTCTATGATAGGAGGTAGTTCTTGTTCTTCCACTTGCTTATATCTCACTGCTGATGTCTGTAGTCCCTTTTTTCCTATGATCCCAAGGAAAAAGACCAGGAACAAAGAAGAATGTCAATATGAACTCTTCCTTAACCAAAGTAATACTCTCTCAAGAGGAGAACAAAAGGGGTTCTCAGGGAGCCTTCTCTCCCACTGTCCCATCTGTGTTCTGTCTGCTTTGGACAGTACTGAAGTCTTCAGATGCACTTAGTAGCCACAGACTTTCTGATAAAGGAAATATTTCTTTGCATAGAACTGAGCACTTTGGCAGAAGGATTTGTGCCATCTGGGGAGCAGAAGGGTTCAAATGGACAGCTGAAACCTTTAGAAAGTTCAGTAAAATATTAAGATGGTGTTTAGATAGAGATATTTGATTATGCACGTATCTTTAAACTGGCTACCTGTCAAGCAAAATTCTTGGCAACAATTTTGGTAAGAGCAATGCTATCAGGAAAGGATTGTTCAGATATGATCATAAGTGTCTCTGGTGGTTTCAGAAGAAAAGTAGTTCTCACTATAAGTGCTCTGTGGACTGTATTTGGGAGGCCACATGGGGCGGCTAACATGGCTGTATATCAAAACAAGTCAATATGGCAGACGTAGTTCTCTGAAGTACTGATAATTGCCAGAAGCTGGGGTGCTGCCATGGTACAAGCCTTCAGCTAAGCAAAATCAAATTGTGTTTGAAGCAAGGCACCAATGTGATGAACATATTCCCCATGTATAGTCATTTCAGCGCTGAAATTTTATCTGAGTTTTGAATTTGGGGCTAAAATATCAAATCTGAAATACTCTTTGAAGCACATAACATAGGGTTATCCCAGATAAGAAGTAAAGGATGATGGCATAACACTTAGTCATCTTGTCTGTCAGGTTGACGCCAGCTCCAGCTGTTCTTGTGTTCAAGGCTTGGACTCTCTCACAAAAGCTAGTCGCCACTGCCCCCTTGCTCCTCTTTTTTCTGTGTCTGAGAAAATATGGATGTTCCATGTGCAATCTGTTTTCCTTCAGCTAAGCATGGAATCTGGCTTTGGTAAAACCTGAGGCTTCATCTGCTTTTGCTTACACATGGCTCCAAGTAGCTATAAATACCTCTCTCCTCAATATGAGTCAAAGAAGATATATTTTTAGATGAGTTTAGCCCTTATGACCAAGGAGTGGGCCATGTCTGAATAGTTCAAGTTATTAATCTGTGTTGAACTCTGTAGGTTGGGGAATTGACATATCAATTATATCAATTCCTCCTGGATGGCTTTAAGGAAAGCTGGTTAAACCACCGCCTCACATACATAGCCAAAGGCTGAAACTCTTTTTTCCCATGACATGAGCGCTGGTTGTCACTATCCAGGCATCCTTGTCTGCAAATATTATCTAGTGAGGAACAGTGAAGCTTTTAAACCAAGAGCACAGACCAACAAATAGCTTTCTTCCTTTCAACAGCTACCCATCTCCATATTCCCCTGTCTTCCTCCCCATAAACTGAGAAAACTTAGGAAAACTTGGAAATCTCTACATGACACATTATACTGGGGACAGTCCCCTTGTTGGCACTGTTAGTCATTCTCTCAGAAATAATAAACTTAACCAATGCCAATTTTGCCTTTTTTGGAAACACTATTTGATATATTAGGTAACATTGCAATTTTCTTTCTGCCAAACTAGATGCTTTGGGTACATCTAGAAGAATTTACTGAGTGCGTGTCTTCAGCTGGTGCATTATACCTGTTTTAAAATGCCATTTTCTATTGGTGGTGGCTCACTGCAGCACTTTTGGATGTGGCTGCAGGAGTCCTTTGTATATCCAGGAGCAACACAGATTTGTGGTCACTGCCTGTAATAGTAACTGAAATAACAACTAGCAGTATGAACCTATGATTTACACCGAACTCTCAAATGCTTGGGTGTCAAAATCTCTTTAGAGATTAGTCATGCTGATGCAAGTAAGCCTTGAGTTGCAGAACCTTGAGACCTGAGAGCAAATTCTGGGAAGCACCCATTCTGTGTGCTTGCCATGATCTGACATGTTTCCCTGAGTATCTGCTATTGACCACTCCCAGGGACAGGATGCTGGGGTAGATGGACCTTTTGATCTGATTCAGCATGCTTGCTGTTATATGTTAAAAAAGAAGTCATGTTGCTTATTTGATGGGTGCATTCAAAGCTATATTATACTGATAAATCTCAAAATCTCAAGGCCTGACAATATGGGTGTCATGAAAAGGCATTTTTTTAATGGTTCCTGCAGCAGTTAGCTGGGAAAATAAAAACTGGATGGTCAGACTGAGTTTGCAAATATTTCTGTGTGCTATGACAAATGTTCTGGATTAGATTTTCAAGTTTTTTTCAGGTGGTGAGTAGGGTAATGGGGATATACAGACAACTTCGGAAAAGGATGATTTCTGTATGATTAAATGTATTAATTAGTTTTTAAAAGAGAAGATAGCTTAAACGTAGATTTTTACCATTTAATAAGATAAATGCCATTGTGCCCTACTGTTTGCGTCTCTCATATACTATAGATTGGTCAGGCCCAATGGCAGCCATAAGACATAACAGAAGGGGTTTTATTGGTTGTGCTGCAGCCTTTCAAGAATGCTGTGTAACCCCTGGAGGAGGCATCTGCTGAAGGATTTGCTGTGACACCAGTGGGCTTTGTCATAATGTGCCTGATCCTCCTGTCATTCCTGTTTTTCACATTAACATCACATAATTGTTGGTAGGAGAGAGTCCAATAGGTCAGAATCAGGTCCAGTATTTGGGATCAAAGATGAGCTTATAGGTGTTAACGAGTGATTCCTGTATTTCTAGTAAAAACAGGATCTACCCCCATGCTTTCTGCCTTTGTCTCCTTTTCTTACCATGTGGGTGGATTTTTCCAGGTTGGGATGAGTCTGTTCATTACACTGGGATAAGTCTAATCAGTCTTGAGTGAGAAACATCATACTGATTGTTTTCCCTCCCTTTTGAAATACATGCAGAAAGAGATGGGCTCAACAGAAGACCTTTACCTCTCCACACGAAAGGTGAAAGAGCTCTCTGTGATTGATGGCCGGAGGGCCCAGAACTGTGTCATTCTCCTTTCCAAGTAAGTGTGCTAAGCCGTAGCTCACAGGGTGTGCCATGATCAATGCAGAGGCAAGAGGGGATGAAATTAAACAAATGGATGTGTTTCTTTAACCAACTAGACTTGCTATTTGATGCCTGCAGAGCCTCAGATAAACCTCTTTTATGGTGTCATAAAAGAACGTTTCTCATGCGTGTTATCTCACTTAATAAAAATATCCACACACACACATTTTGTGTGTCAAACAGGTGGGCATCAGCTTCTATCTGAAGACTCATCATCAAAAAGTGATCACTGCTCATTGGTAGATGAAAGCGGCTCTTTGTCAGTATTTGCACTTCACCCTAAGTAATGTGTCCCCCATGTTCTATGTCTGTTATTTGTCTCTGTTCTGTGTGTTTCTTTCTAAATATTGCTCTGACCATCTCCCTGGAGTACAGCAGAGCTGAGTATGATGTTCATTTTTGTCTTGTGGTGAGAACAGTGGTAAACACAGGCATTCATATTCAAGACCCTGAGATGAGCTCAGCCAGTTAGAGCATGGTCCTAATAATATCAAAGTTGTGGTTTAAATGTCTGTATGGGTCATTTACTAAAGAGTTGGACTCAGTGATCTTTGTGGGTCCCTTCCAAATCAGAATATTCTGTGAAGAGTTAAGTCCTCTATTTGTAAATTAGGTTTTTGAAGCCAAGAGTTTCCTTTGTGTATTCCTGCAATGACTAATGCGTTCAAATGCAGTGACATCAGGGCCCTCTATATTTTTTCATGTCATTCTACCAACATGAGTGCTGGATTGGAGGTCTGTCATTATCAGATTTGTGCAGAAACTGATCAAACTGAGAAAGTTGCCTTCCCTACCAGAGGAGGGACAACAAGGCTGGAAACAAAACCTGGCAAAGCTGTGGCAGTACTGAGCAGCAAAACTGTTTCATTGGTCTCTAGAAAATATGGGTTCATACGGATGAGATGCTTGTCTGCTCCAGCAAGCTAACAGTTAAAGCAAGGTTGTAGCCAGACCACCAGGACTGGAGTGAGTTCTTTTCCTTGCCTAGTGAAACCCGCGGAGGCTCTCATTTTGCTACTTATGTGGCATTAGCCTGCATGTCAGCAGGACCCCCACCATCCAAACCTTCAGTGAGGAAAGGCTTACATTTCTCTCTCTGCAGCAGTTGCCAACATGTCTTTGCTGGTGTAGGCAGCTGGCTGAGGCTGGGGCAGAGGGATGGGGAGGCATAATGACAACAGGATTTTCATGCTGTTTGACAGACCTACTGAATTGTGTCTGGGGTTCTGATTAACTCTGTAAGCAGGTGGAACATTTCCTAGAGTTGGTAACATCATGTGTTCAGTTGGCTGGGTGAGGAGGACCCAGGAAGATGGTCCATGACTTGGTATGGCAATAGATAGTTATTTGTAAAAATCTTTTGTCTCCAAAACAAAAGCAATGTGGACAGCAGCAATACCTGTTTTTCAACACCCACCTCCTCTGCTGTGCAAGTCTGGGTAATCTTACTTGAGAAGAGTCCTCTCTATACAGAAAGAGAGAAGGGTCAGTTATTGTGGTTTGTCTTTTTTTTTTGCTGCCTGCAGCAGCAAGGTCATTAAAGCATGAACCTTGCACTTCAAGATACATGGCATGTGTTCACTCCAGGTGTGCCATGAAGTTAGTGCACCTTGAACTGCTAGTCTGGACTCAAACCAGGGGTGAAAAGGTGTGTTTTGTGACTGTCAGCTTCTTCACTAGGAAATATCCTGGTCTTACTGTTAGCAGGTCTAACATGGAGGATAGAGATTTGGAGACTGAGGTATCCCTTTGGAGCCTGCAAATTTGCACTGTTCTCTGTTAACTTTGCTGCTGTGGTATTGGAAACACCACCTGCCAGGGCTATCCCACTGGCTTAGATAATTTAATGTTTGTAACAGATAGTATTATACCCAGACTATCAGAGATTTTGTACAAGTTGGCCCAGGAGTGGTATTCCTCCCCAAACTTCCCCTTTAAATGCAACCAGAAAAACAAAAAATCTTTGGGAACTAAAATAGCACCTTTACATTCTTCCCTCTTTTTTACAGTTTGTCATTATATGGTTCTAATATTAAAGACAGGAATTGGGAGGAATGGCTGCAGACAATGGTTGGAAGGGCTTTATAACCCCTTTGCAGGTTTTTTCATTACCCCCATCTTCCTTCTTGAGGTTAGACCCTGAAGGAGAGACACTCCCAGCTGAATCATCTCTGCTTGCTGCCATGCACTTGCTGCTCCTGCAGCACACCTCACACACGTGCATGGGGGTGTGCGCACATATGCAATGAGAGGGGATTTAAAACTGGTGACAAACAAAAGGAGTTTGTGCAACCCGGAGCTGCAGCCCCAGATTTCAGGTTGTCACAGTATCTGCCAACAGCTGTTTCCAATTGACTCTTACTGTGCATATATCCCTGTAGTTTATTCCCCCTTTGTTTACACTAAACCGTTGTGTCCTTTAAAGTAAAATAGCTGCATGGGTTGGGTTTTCTTTCCCTCCCCTACTCAAATGTTTTTGTTTTACTAACACTGTGTTAGAAGGGGTCAGGCAGAGCTCATATTTCATATGGTCCAACAAGCCAAAACCTAGCAAGAATGAGAAATAGATGTATCTTGCTTTCTTTTGCAGAGAGACTGCCTCATGGTAGGCTGAAAAGATGAAAATTGAATTGCTAGTTGATTTTTGCTGATATCTAACAAATTCATAAACCTTCCTCCCCAGTCTCATCTCTATTTCCATAAAAAGATACCTCTTTCAACTACTCGATAGTAACATCTTTCAGTTTTCCTGCAGAGAAAGGATTAAATTGTCCTTGTTTAATAGAGTCTGATGGATCTAAAACAAAGCTCTGCTCCATAGGTCATCTTCAAAGGCTTAAAAAAGCATAAGATGAGTTTATCTCACAGTACTTCCAGTAGGCTACAATTCAACCAAGACATGGAACCATCTGCTTGTGGTGAGTTCAGGCACCCACCAGCTTCAAATTTAGCTTTCTTAATGGCGTTTCAAACATACTGTTACTTTTGTCACACTGAAAATCTGCTATCTCTCATGAATTTCTGATGTCTTCAGTTTCCACCAGGCTGGAGTTTTCTTGTCAGACTTGTGTGGTCTGTTAGAGTCATCCCAGATCCCCATGTTTCCCTGCTTTCACTTGGCAGCTGGAAATTTCTCTGACCTCTCTTACTGCTATGGCTTCTCCCTCCCTGCATTACTTAAGTAATGGATAATATTTTTGCTGCTCTGTTCTTGTCTTGCAGAACATGCCCAAGGTATGTATTGTTTACTGTCTTGCTCTGTGAAATACTCTGGAGAGATTCAGTTCTTTGAGACATCTTGCTTGGAAGAAGGCTGAATGTATACTTATGGACATTATTTTGCATGAATTCCAGCAAAATAATTATGTCAGTGTTCTTCTGAATAATGTGATGTGTTTGTTATTCTTGTGGTTCTGTGAGTCAGCAGTAACCTTCTCAAGAGGCTGGAAACAGTGGGACTGCTAGCAAAATCTCATAAAACCAGTAGTAGCAGAAGGCAGAATCTGACTACACAATAATAGTTTTAAATGTGAATGTGACATTAGACAGGTACTAGCAGGCAGCTTTACCAAATGTTTGTGGCTTTGTCAATTCAAACATCAGTAAGGGAGAAGAAAAAGGCTTGGCAGAATTTCCAATGAGAATACGAAAGAGGTAAAGTATTTTTCTCACATCACTGTACCTCCTCAGTGCTTTTAAACTCTTTCCGCTGGCACATTAAGGGGACAAGCCATTCAGCCAATGTCAGTCTCCATGTATCGGCTTTGCACTGCCCCAGTCCCTGTGTGCCTTTCTGCCATGTGACTATTCAGTGTTCACCCTTGTTTTAAGGTAAATTTGAAGCAGTATGATATTCTGAGGTACAGATCTTGATACAGAAACAGCTTATTGGACTCAGCATTCCTGTTCCTCAGTGTGCTGTATTGAAAAACATTGGGCAATAACCAGTGCCTGCTGGGTTCCTGAAGAGATTTTTTGGGTTTAAATAAATATCCACAATAAATGGCTTTACCTGCTATGCTCAGTGTGATACTCCAAGCCAAACTGAACACATTAGTCAGTGCTGTCCTGTCTGAGATCACAGCTAGGAACCCAAAGGTAGAGTTGTGATAAAAGATGAACCACTGCCTCATCAGTATCTCATGATAATTTGGGGATTCCCATATTTGGTCCTGCTTTACTCCTCTTGGCTCAGAAAAATAAGCCATCCCCAGATCCTTCTTGGAAGGTAATTGAGAGTATTTGAATGCAAAGTTGCTTGGTTACTCATGAGCTTGTGCTGAAGGAGAACAAGAAAAGAAAAGCCTGTTTCTTTCTGTACTTGCCAGAATGTTTTCATGGTGAAAATCTGAAAAGGCACTAGTGGAATTTTTTTTCCCAACATGTTAATATAATGGTGTAAGATGTATCTGCTAAAATGTCCCAGCTGTTGTCTCACAAAGGTTGTCTTCACTGATGAGATGAGTGGGCAACTGAGATAAGAGGATGTAGAAAGAGTGGCTGCACCTTTCTCTCTTCTGGCTGAATGTGCAGTTAGACCAGCCTGACTCCTGAATGCTGCTTCTGTGAGGAGGCCTTTTTGGGGTAGTGACAATCAGTATTCCCAAAACGCAGGTATTGAAAAGCCTGCAGCTTGGGGGTTGTACAGAGCCTTAGGAGAACTCATGAGTTAGAGAAGGCTCATGTCTCAATCACAAAGTTTGGGAATGAATTAACTAGTAGCCTGTGGGAAATGACTTGTGGAGATGGCGAATTCTGCAGTCAATAAGAGCTAAGATTTGGGTGAGCTGTACAAACTGGCCTTAGGATGTAGCTAAGTATCAGTCAGTGCCTGTCACTGTCACAGCTATTTGCATCTATTGGGAGCACCATAGTTCAGTAGGAGATATAAAATGTCCTTGATACATGATAATCAGTCCTCTTCTCTATGGTAAAAGGAACAGTGGGTCTGTGATTCCTCTGGTATGGGAACTTAAGATAGCTGCAACAAAACTCCATTTCTCTGCTAATGGGAAAGAATGCTTCCTTCTCAAAAGCTAAGAAAGATCCAAGGAACAAGCCCATGAAGTAACTCGCTTTTTCCATGGAGTGGGAGATGGTTAATGAGTGACAAGCATTTTGCTTTGATTCATGGGAGGGAGAAATGGAGGGGGGAGGTTACTGTGATTTAAATCAATGGGTATATTTAAGGAGAAAAAATGAGCGAGCACTGGATGTCTGTAAGGGAAGTTGATGTAAAACTGCAACATGTCTCCCAGGCATGTTCCGAGTCAGGCTGCCGGCATTCTCCAGCAGGACGAAACAATAAACCACTTGATGTCTGCAAGTGAAGCTGGTGTTAAATCAGTCGAGGTGTCCTGGGGAGATCAGTGATGAATTATTCTGCAGAGTCAATAGAGATTATTTATGATGCCAGAGGGGATAGAGGGAGGCAGGCTAAGTACCATATCAGAAGTTATTTGGTACTTGTTGAGCTTTAACATTGCTTGAAGATGACTCAAGCAGTTAGATTTCCATACGCTGCCACCAGATGTACGGGTGAGGGAAGAAGGAGGGACTATTCTCAGTAAAGATCCTTTTCCTTCCTCATTTGACCAGTGTAAGGCTCCTGTTGAACAAAAACAGGCAGTATCTGTGCTATGAAATGTGCTGCAGCTGAGGAAAGGGTACTGTATTTCCTTTTGGTCACATTTACTTCCTATCTTGTGGTCCCAGGATACATGATTTCAAGAAGTTTAAGGCAGAGGGAATTGAATAGCATACATCTTGAATTGTATGCTTTCCATCCAGATTGAGTTACCTCCAGAAGCTGGAGGAAGAGTGCCTGGATCTGCAAAGCTTGTAAGAAAGTCATTGCAGCTTTCCAATGCATACCAAACTGTAGTTTCCATAGTGTAAATTTTTGGGCCATAATTCCACTTTAATTTTGCTGTCTCTCTCATATGAGTTTTAGGCTCTGAGGGATGCCTCTTTTCAGTTTTAAATGGAAAGATTTTACGCATCTGCTTTAGGTTCTTCTTTAATCATTTCACCTGTTTCTGTTTAAAAGCAGCACATCTGTTTCACATTACTGCTGGCCATCTTTAAGATCTGCTGCATGGCTGGGCATGAGTTTTGAAAATACAAGAAGAATCACTTTATTAACAATTCTTTGGCCAGTTATTCAGACAGTTTTTAAGTGGGAAGATCTGTGTTTTGTGTCATTGTTGCTTTTGAAAGGCATCCTGTCCCAGAAGAAGAACAAGCCCATTTTGGAAGAGTAAGATTGTTCTGCTGTAAATCCTTTTGTATTAGTAATTAGATCTGTAATAATCTAGGATGCACACCTGCAGGCACCATGACCCTGTTACAGCCCTGTAAGTGACCAAGCTAAACTGCTTCCTGGCAGGAGACTGGCAAGCTTTCTGCTTTTCTCTACTGTGGGCTAAACCATTCAAACCAGATGTTTTTCTGCTGGTGGCTGGCAGAGCACAGAATCATCCAAGAAATCAAAGTGTTTGTATAACTCTCTGTCCTTGGGGCTCTCAATTATTTTTGAACAGAAGATGTTTTCAAGTGTATTTAGTGCTGATGAATTGCAGCAAACAGAGGAGCTTGGAATCCTTGGGCTTCTGGACAGAACAGCAGGATCAGTAGTAATATATGCAACACCGGTGTGTTGATGTACCTCAAACCTGTTTATTTGGTCCTGTTTACTGCATCCTCAAACACACACAGAGGTACTTCTGCTGTGTAATGGGTGGTCAGTGAGTAATTGCTTGAGTTATTTACATGGAAAACACATGAAATGCACCCTCACTCTTTTTAAACTCTGTGAAAGTAGCAACAAACCCCCTCCAACCTGGTGTTAATGGCTTGCTTTATTTCATTCCCTCTCACAGACTGTGTACCTTTGTTACAAGTTAAGTCTAACCCGCAGACTGCACATTCTCTGGAAAATGCAAATGTGCTCTCTAAAGGAAAAATAATCAACAAAATGTAGCACTTTAAAAACTTCAGGCACCAAATTATTTGGACATGTGTGTAGGTGTCTCCTAGGGACCAGGCCCACAGCCACCAGTTTCAGCCCTTCTCTGGTCACAGTGTTTGATCAGTTCAGGGTCATGTAGCCATGGACTTTACAATTCATTATTTAAGCCAAAAGTAACCCTTCTATTTTCTCATTGAGGCTGTAGAGTTTTATGCAGTACCTTATGTACTGAAGTTTGGTTTTTTGATCCAGAGTCAAAATAATGACCTGAAGTAAAAAAATTCAAACCTTTTAATTGTAAAGCTATTAATCCTTACATGCCATCTGAGCATGGCTCAGTTATGAACCTTTTCTGGAAATTCAGTCCTTTATCTTGCTTAGTTGGTCTCAGTTTTCCCTCCTTGTGGAAAGGTGACATGACGACCAACTTGGAACACAATTGGAGCAATTAGTTCAGAGATGTAATACATACAAGATTTCAAATGTCTGTTGATTCATATTTTAGTTTCCAGCTGTTGGTTATATTGGGCAATATTAAAATATTTAAAGTTTCTTAGATGTAGTCATATTTCCTGTCTGTAAAAATAAAGCTTTTTCTTTTGCATTTGCCTAATTCCAAGAATATTCTATCCAAATGCCAATGGCAATGTGAAATTTCCACATGGAATTTCTTAGTACTGAAGATTAAACATTTTGCCTCATGCATCAACCTGTCTCTTATTTATATTTGCATTTTCTCTTTCTACTGTTAATAAATTATGTTGATAGTAGAAGGTCCATGAAGACTGTAGCGTTCACTCTTAGAGTATTGTTTTTTACACCCTACTGTTTCAGTCCCAAAACTGAGACTTTCTTGTGGATAGCTTTTCCTTTATGGTTCACTTCAATATTCCCTACTCTCCTGAAATGACTGAGTGTCATGGGTTGGGGTTAGTGCATTTCTTTGTTGACATCTGCTCTGAGAACCACCAAGATCATTTCAGATATCCATCAAGCAACATCTTGGTAATCACAAATCTTGACTCCTCCTAATCTGCACTGGATTTCGAGTGGAGACCTTGAGACTTTTCCTCATTGATTCTGTGTTCAGTTGTAGCTGATTACTCCTACTCATTGTAGACAAATTGACATAGGAGGTGGTAAAGAGAGTGTCATCTTAGTACCTCAGATAACATTAAAAATCTGTTTTCAGAGCTTGTTTCACATTGGATATGAAACATGGTTATGCAAATGCTGTCTGTTCTTTTGTCATCTGTCATTGCTGACAGAGTGAACTTACCTAGCAAAAGAAGTTTTCTTGCAAGAAAACCCTTTCTCAGTAAGGGAGTTTTCAATCCCATTATTTCTTACTCTGGGAGATGCTTTAATATTCACAAGTCAGGGTGCTACATGAGCTCACAGTCAGAAGTCACACAGACATGAAGGGTTTTACTACTGCAAAAGACCTTAATGAGTGAGGTATCCAGTATGGGGGAACTTGGAAGCACTTTTGATCTATGAGGACTTGATTGCTATTAATCATCGTCTAATTTTTGATGCATGTTTGATTAGCTGAAAAGGATAAAAATATATTATCCATAAAACCCCTGTCTTTAGAATTGATTTGTTCTTCTTACTGAATATTCTAGAATAGCAACTTCACAGCAGAGCTTGATGTGGTTGTTTCATGCCTGTTTAGTGCAGTGTTTCAGGCTTCCTACTTTCTGAATTGTCAGAGTCACTTAAACTTTGCACTAATGGTACAATGTTGATATTTTTGAAAGGTTGAAGTTGTCTAATGAAGAAATCAGACAAGCAATCTTGAAGATGGATGAACAAGAAGACCTAGCGAAAGATATGCTGGAGCAGGTGAGAAAGATTAAAGTCAGATGTTACTTATTTTTAGGTCCTTCTCTGCCTTTGCTCAAGTGGATGTATGTACTGGCACTACTGGTTTTTCTGCAGATCAGAACTTGGCCCTGTCATGTCAGTGGAGCTGCACATGAGAGGATGAGAAAAGTATTTTTCATAGTCTTGTTGGGTATACCTTTGTCATGTAACTGTTTCTCTTCTGGTGCAAAATTTGCATGATTACAGGTGGTATGAGGTTTCTTTTTATGTCCTCTATTTTCCATAATTTTCCCCATCTCTACTTTTCCCTGCTGATTATTTTTTTGTTGCAGTTGTTTTCCTTTTCTCTTTTCTTTTTCTTCATTTCCCTTCTTTACATGCCTTTTCTATCAGGAAGTGCCAGGAACCAGGCCCTGTAGGTCAATGGTTAGAGACAGGACTAGAAGGGCCCTCGCAAGAGCATTAGAAGGGGAGCCAGGGACTTCCATCCCCAGCACCTGGTTGACTGTATAAATTGTGAGGAAAAAACCCCATAAGTACACCACCATTGCCCAATTTCCATTTATAGAAGGTGACAGATGATGCTTTGACCAAAGAGACATGTGATAAAGTTCCTTAGGCGTGTGCAAAACATTATAATTATCAGCTAATAAATGTGATTCCATCTTTCTATGCAGTCACAGTGTTTCATAATGCACAAAAAGCTTTTCCATTTTGGAAATTTATAGCCTACTTGTCATGTTATCTGAATGACCACAGCTGCTCCAGAAGTCACTGCAAGCTTCTGATGCTCCACACCTTTGAATATCACATATTTGTGGAGTGCAATAAAGTATTAACAAGTGGTAAAAGGCAGAGTGCTTGGTATGCCTTGTGAGCCATTTTTGTGGGTGTGAGCTGAGGCTGTGTGCAGGGCAGTATTTATAACCATACTAAAGCACAACTACCACCGGATATGTCAAAAATCTGTCAAAGTATGAGCTTTAAGGTCAGCACATGAATAGCAGCCAGTGTCAGACGCATATCCAGTTGCTTGGTTATTGTTTATTGTTCCAGCAGTGTAGGACATACCCGAGAGAGATAGATGAGGCTTTGTGTATACTCTACGATAGGCATGATGGGTACTTCACTCTGTTTGGGACACATACTGCTCTTGTTTGCACCAGTCTAAACTCCAAGTAGTGCTGTGGGAATCAAGTTCTCTCTGTAATTCCCCTTGGGTAAGTTGCAGTAGCAACTTGGCCTTTAGGATTTTGAAATGGGAAATTCCCCATAGAATTAAAAATTAATCTTAATGGGGTCAGTGGAGGATAAAGACAGAACAGCAAGCAAAGGTTTAGAAGAGGTCAGTTTTGTAGACACAGCTGCACTTTTTTGAAGTTATCGTCACACGGCTAAGTCAATGCAATGCTTCCCAGTGGTAGCGCAGAAATCTGAGGGCTCTCTCTCCACCAGGGTTTGTTTGTGCCCCTCTGTTCCTCTCTCATTTTCCTTGGATCTCACATCTCAGTGTTTGGTTTGTGTCTCTCACTCTAGCTACTGAAGTTTGTTCCTGAAAAGAGCGATACTGACCTGTTGGAGGAACACAAACACGAAATCGAGCGTATGGCCCGGGCAGATCGTTTCCTCTTTGAAATGAGCAGGTCTGTTTGATACATTATGGGAGACTGCATGCAGGACTTCTTGGAAGCAGCTGTAACTGTTATTGAAAATGGATCATATGGCACTTGGGGGGAAATGTGCAAGATTGTGGGCCAGCGTTATGCCCTGTGTTTGCCAGAAGCCCATGAATGCTACAAATATTTCAGTTAATGACACAGACTTTATTGACAAGAAGCAGTCTCTTGTGCATAAGGGTCTGTGCCCTGACAACAAACAGAAATCTGCCTCCTCTGCCTAACTTTGTTCACAAAAAGGAATGCAGATCCAAATATCAGATGTAGTGTATCCAGGGGTCAGGATTTCGTATAGATCCCTTTTTCTGTTAAGCTATCTCGTCTCCTCATCCTCTGACCCTCTTTATTGTTCCAGCTTTGCTACACCCCTGATGAGGATTAACATTTTGTTCTGCTAATTGAGGTGTAGCTGGTATGTCCCATGACTCTTATATTTTGAATGTAGTGGGAATTCTTCCAGCTCCCTTTCAGCTGAGAGTAAAACATGACTAGAGGTCCACCATTTTCATAACAAGGTTGATTATGTGGTGTTATATGTTTTAATTATGTCCATAATCCCATGCCTTGGATTCATGGGACTGAACATGCAACCATTAGATTATGTGGGGAGCATACTGGTCCTGGGCTTCAAGAGTTCCAGTTCAGTGTTGGCTTTCCTCTGCCCTTCATGCAGGATTGACCACTATCAGCAGCGGCTGCAAGCATTGTTCTTTAAGAAGAAGTTTCCGGAGAGGCTGGCAGAAGCAAAACCAAAAGTGGAAGGTATGGTTAATAAAGCTTTTGCCAAGAGTTGGGCAGAGGAGCAGGGAATGTCAAGAGAGGCTTGTCTTCAAAGGAGATGCTGTTACATGCATGCTATGTTTGTAGAGCCCAAGGCATGTCACATCCTAAGAAATTAGTTCTGTCTGATGGTCTTCTTTCACCCATTGACTGAATGAAGTCAGTTTCATGATTGTTATACTGTAAATATGACCTGACAAATATGACAAAGTGCTGTCAGGCTGTGCTGAGCTGCCAAAAACTTTCATGGCCTTTCTGTGCAGGTCAGCCTTCCCTTCTCACCCTCAAGTCCTTGCACCTTTCCTCTTCCAAGGGCACTTAGAATAGATACGTCAGGACACTGACAGTCTGGGAATGTATAACTTAGAAGCAGAGGAGGTGTATGCTTCTATAGCACATCCATGGTTATTGCAGAGAAGTGAGTGTATTCTACTCTGCATTTCCAGAAAGAGCTCAAGCCTTCCTCTGTTCTCACTGGCTGTGCTTTTAGAGTGTGAGGTAACAGGAGAACAGCCTTGGTCCTATATTCAGAGAAGTTCGATGAAGTGCATTTTCCTTCCAGTTATCCTCATTCTGGGGGTGTGTGGGTGCAGGAAGAACAGTACACAGACAGTGTTGCAGCATTTGTTGTGCAAATGGTATTCAAGGTATTTCAAATTATGGGCCCAAGCATGTTAAAAACAGCTACTGTGCAAAAACTTGTTATTTTTTCTCTCTCTTTAAGCCATTCTTCTGGCATCCAAAGAACTCATCCGAAGCAAGCGTTTGAGGCAGCTCTTGGAGGTAGTTCTTGCCTTTGGGAATTACATGAACAAGGGCCAAAGGGGAAGCGCTTATGGCTTCAAAGTCTCCAGCCTGAACAAAATTGCGGACACCAAATCCAGCATAGACAGGTAGGGTAAAAGGCCATACATATGTCAGTTACTGTGCTGCTGCATCTCTCAGCATAGCAGTGAAAATGGGGTTTTGTTTGGTTTTTGCTCTGTAGGCAATTGAAAATAATGTCTTATGAGGCATTTAAATAGTGCTTTTCACTCTTTAAGATTCTGCAGCAACTAAGACCAGCTATTAACACAGCAACCAAATTTTGCTGTTTCTCTGGATAATGCACATCTGATGTTAGATTGTGTTTCTGCAACCTTATGCATAGATGACAAAATGTATTCCACAAGAACTGAAATAAGTTTGAGGAGCAGGAGGATTTCTATGGAATTTGCTCTTTCTACCAAAGTTTTATGGCCATGGTTTTGCAAAAAAAGAAAACACACACACAAAAAAAATCTGAGCACAATTTTACATCTCCTGTGAAACATGGCATATGATCCTGATGCAGGACTAGCACAAACTTTTTCTCCACATACACCACAAGGCATAACTCAGAGAGATTGATCCTGGTTGTATCTAGGTCAGATAAGGAAAACGGCTGGTTTGGGAATGTGGAGCTTACTGTTCATTAACATGGACTGCAGGTCTTTATAGTCAATCTATGTGTTGTCCCATATCCCCATACTGGTTCTGGAAATTAATCCAGCTGAGACTGGGCAGAGAATATGACTTTTGGACTCCAGCAGCACTAAGGTTTTCCTTGGACATCTCTTATGCAGGGTCTTACTAAATTGCACCTTCTTTGAGTTTTAAGACATACTGAGACCATAGTTGGGGTTAAATTACTTCAGACTGTGACAGAATGAACGATGGCAGCAAAATATCATAAGAAATTCATCCCTACCTAATAGAGTTTGAACTAACAGCATACTGTTCTGACTACCAAAATGTCCTTTTCTGTATTCCAAGGCTAACACTTGCATAGCTAATGTTGAACTCTTTTTTGTCCTAATGTAGCTTTGCTTGATTTTTCCATATATCAAGTGTCCTGTGCAGATTCTGTTCTCTAACCAGTTCTCTGCTTCCAGGCTCCAGTCTGTGTGAAGCAGTGGCCATCTGCTATCTTCCCTGTCAGTTAACCACATAACACCCATCTAAAGCAGCTCTTATGGCTGTCTGTTCTCTTTACAGAGATGCAGAATTCCTTGTTTACTTTACAGATTTCCTTAAAACTTCTCCTGCATCCCTCACACATCTCAATTCTCTCTGCTCCTACTTGGGCTGCCATTGGTTTTGTGTTAGTGAGTCTGACCATGACACATAAGCTCAGCTGTTTCATTACTACAGTAGTTTTCTTTGCAGCTTTTCCAATCTTCAGGAACTTTTCTCTCTTCCTAGTCAGCTCTCAGGGGTTTTTTTTCCCACATTGCCTCTGAGGACATTTACCTCTCCCTTTAAAGTTAATGTTCCTTTAGTATTATTAGTTGTTTATTCTCTGAAATATCTGGTGAAAAATATTATACTGTGTTATGCAATTTTCTATTACACTGTCTTCACAGATGGATGGAAGAAGCATGCTGGTGTTTCCAGAATAAATTAGGATACAGTATATTGCTTGAGGTTTTAGGAAGGATGGTTCATAAACGACTAACCTATTTCAATCTTTGTACTTTTCAGTAGCACAGCTGCTAACTGCTGATACATTGTTTGTTTTGTTCAAACAAGCACAATTCCTACCCAAATATTTTTCACTGATTTGTCATAATTCTTGCATCGTCCTTTCTGTCCCATGACCGTCTTCCTTCTCATTGCTACGTTCTGTTTTTGTTTTCTTTAGGAACATTACACTCTTGCACTACTTAATTATGATCTTTGAAAAGAATTATCCAGATATCCTAGATATCCAGTCTGAGTTGCAGCATCTTCCAGAAGCAGCAAAAGTAAAGTAAGTCCAGACTTCTCAGAGCTGGTGTTCCTAGCGATTTTTTGTTAACTTAGTTATCTTTTTTTTTTTTTTTTTCTCATTTCTGTCTTCTAAACCCATGGCCAGCCTTGCTGTTGTAATGTGGTTGTTGTAGATAACTGAATTGATAGCTTTACTCAGATATGCCTGTATTTACTTTATTTCTGAATCAGCCATTCTAACTAGGCTGGTGGTTGTTTGTAATTCACTCACTATATTCTGTGGTTGTTCATCTAAGTGTGCTATTTTTTTCTGGGTAATTGCAGGTTTGTTTCTCAGATAGGGTCAATTAGGCACAGAATCTACAGTAAATCTTTTTCAGGAAGATTGTCCAGACTTTTGCACAAATCAGTCTAGTACAGAAATATGGAAAGCATCATACTTTCTGCAAAAAAAGTCAGTGGTCCATTTCTAGAAGTATTTGTGAAGAATGAATACAGAAACCATCCCCCAAAATGCTAACTTTTTTATCTCTTTCCAAAGAACTGCTCAAAAAATATTATGCATATTTTTTACCCAGACATGAGCCAGTGTGTAAGGAACTAGTCCAACTAAAGAAAGACAAGTGAAAAATGAATGTATTTTCACACTTAAAAGGCATCTGTTAAGGCTTTAGTGGTGTTTTTGAGATGTAAACTACTACTCCCAAAATGTTTGGAGGGGATGCCTGCTGTCTTACAAATAAGTACTCACTAGTTATCTGGAAATTAAAGACTTATTTTGCTCACAAGTCCTAGAAAAAAAACCAATTCATGTTTATATATGATGAGCAGCAATTCAGTGTAACATTCGTGTCTAGGGGAGCATGTATGAACATTAACAGTACATTCCTATGCTCAGTTACAGTGTAAGCTGGCCCAGACTACCATATGGTAGAAGTGCAGATGGAAAAAACAATGTTTGGACTGTGAGGGAGAAAAAAAAATCACATGTAAATGTACTGCTAATGGGATTTAGTAGTTATGTGGTGTAAGAATCATATGTAGAAATAATCTGAGACTCCAGTGATGTGTGTGCTAAAGCTGTGCTCCTTGCTTATGTGTCAGCTGATCACTGCATGCTGGCAGTGTGGCGTTCCCTCCTGGTTGAGGGGTCAGGCTCAGCTTGCAGGGCAGATGTTCTGAGGGCAACCCCCCCTTTCCTCCCCAGGAAAATCCCGGTCTCCAGTGTGACCACAGGCAAGCAGGGTCTGCCTCATCTTACATCTCATACAAAAAGTAGCACAGAGCATGAACAGATCCCCTTCCCCTCATTTCGAGTCATCTGGCGTGGCTGGTGCCGGAGGCCGGATACCAGACGTGATGGGCCAGTGGTCTCTGCTGCTGCACAGTTCCTGTGCCCCTGTGTAACACTGCTCTTTTTGTTTCATCTGCTCGGCGTCTGTCTCCTGTGCAGCCTGGTAGAGCTGGAGAAGGAAGTCAACAACATAAAGACTGGATTGAAAGCTGTTGAAACTGTAAGTATCTGAAGGTTTCCAAAGTGCCACACTTACAATATCTCTCTCAGAATCAGGGGCACTATATATTTTATGATAAGATAAAGTGGGCTTTCTTTTTTCATTCCTTTCCATTCCATTCCAGAATGCATTAACCAAGAAAAAACAAATAAAAGCTTCTCATGTGGAGCTCCTGCTGATGATCTTAGCAGAGTTAAGGCTAATGAAAAGCTTGTTTGATCTCAACCTGGAAAGTAAAAGGACAGTTTGACAAATGGCATGGACTGAAAGAAGAAATAAAATTCATGCTCTTTCTTACTGAGGGATGGATGGCTGCTGAGCAAGTGTTTCACATGGCTCTTGGAGTAGTAGTAAGCAGGTAGTGCTCTGTTATATGAAACCCTAACCTCTATCCTAAGCACTCCTTGGAAAGGCAAAGGGAAGGATAGAAACTAGTTAAAGATGTAACAGATAAGCTGGCAAGCAAAGCAACAATGGTTGGGTTTTTCCTGCTACTAATAAGAACCAGTTGCTGGAAATTGCATTGGGTGATTTCTGTGCAAGAATTACTTATTTACAAGGGACTAACACAGGACCCTCCAGTCCTTCTCATTCTCCATTAAACAAGACAGTGATTTCATTTTCCTTTCATATGACCTGAATTTGCTTTTGCCTCTGGGGTAGAGGAAGGTATCTTTGTCCTGTCGGCAGCTCCCAGGGTATCTGGCTGTTGCCAGCAGTTCATGGTGTAATTAACTAGTGATCCTCCTGTGAAAAAAAAAACCCACCAAACTTTCCCAACCTTATTACCTTATTTCTGGATTGCTGGGGTAATGGAGAATACACCAATGAGAAGAAATACTGCTCCATACATGGAGTAAAGTGTTTGGGAATTGAAAGCACCTGCAAAGGGAAGGCTGACATGGAGTTCATGACATGAAGAGAGGTCCAGTTTTTGGCTGGGACAGACAATTCCCCCCCCTTTGAAATGCGAGTAGCTAGTTCTGTTTTGATTTCTTTCATCAGATTATTTGTCCTTTTGCCTTGAAAGCTGATTTTTGTTCTCTTTTCTGTACATGGGTTCCATGGACAACCTCTCCTTCCCATACAATCACCATCTTCCTGCCTCAGTCTTCTTCCTGCCATGGTATTTTTCTTCTGAGGCTGCCAGCACCTCCCAGTCTGCTTGCTCAGTTCGTGGTTTTCTGGCATGTAAAAGGCAGCACTGTAGTAACAATAGAAGATCACTGTCAGGTGGAAAGGGGAGGAGGGGAAGGTGTGATTCTTGATTCTATTCCAGTGTGTTCTCACCACAGCCTTGGCTCCAGTGACTGGTGTTTCTTTAAGGCCCCTTAAGAATAGAAAGCTAAAAATAGTTTCACAGTCAGATGTTCTTAAAGGTACTATGAACCATTTGGCTTCCTGGATTTGCAGTTCACTTCTTTGTAAAAATAAGATACATTCATTTTCATGACATTCATGCAGCTGTTACTTTTGTGTAGGACGCTTCCAGAAGGACGGATAAATAATGGAGGGGAATTTTGTCAGCAGTGCCCTTCTCTCACACAGCAAGGAGATTATAACCACCACTTGAGAAATTACTACCATGGCTGAATCATTTCATCCCTCTAGAGAACCAGCAGCCCAGCCCACCAGGGCCAGTTCCAGCCTCTGTTGTGCCACTATGATTAGTAGAGACCATTTCTAGAAGATACAGAGGAATTTGTTATTCTGTGGTGTCACTCTCTGGCTGATTACATAGTCATACTGGTTACCTGTGTGGGTTTAAAGGGTTTTTTTGCATTTTGAGATAATTATTCTGCAGGAAAGAGCTGAATTTGAAATTGAAGAGCAGACCACCTAATCCTAATTTTACTTTGAAAAACACCGCTCTCCAGTAACAGTCCCAAATGCCATAGCTTTCAACAGTGAGTAAGATGACAGAATTGTAATACCTGCCAGAGAAAGGGAGAAGGAGAGAGTGGAGCAACTTTCAGCTAAAATAAGCTTCAAAATTAGAATGGAAGAGAGTGGCTAAAAAAAAAAATGCGTAACTCTTAGAAGCATGTGAATTAACATTTCTTGTATTTGTAAGGTTTATTTCAAAGTGATTGTAACGTAGACAAAATTTACTGCGAAGTGATGTACTGAGCAGTGCTCCCAGGACTGTCCCTTGTGATGTGTTAGGAAAACCAGTGGAGAAGAGGATGTGTACAAAGCAGGGGAAGTAGCACTTCTTTATTGTGGGCTTTCTCTAGCCACCTCCTCATTGCTTTTCCTGCCCCTTTTGTGCTTTGTGGTCTCTCCTTGTGGTGGTTACATTCTCTTTCCAACTCACACCAGACCAAAAGATATATCATGTCAGATTTTACGTAGTTGATGGCCAAAGTAATTCTTGGCATTCAGCAGCACCGTGTGGAACAAATCCCAAGATGTTTCTCAGCATAGATGCTTTTAGACCTGCCCATAGGTGCTTATAAACCCATCCATTTGGCTCTGTGAACTACTGTTTTGACAACCAGTGACAGAGAGTGCCCAATATACTTGGAGCTAGAGCTGCAGCCAGCACAAAAATATTTTTTTCAAAGGGAACAGAGGGTCAGATCGTAACTTGACCTCCTGCTTCATGCTGCTTTCTCTACAGAGAAAGTCAGGCTTTATCATTCCCACTGATTATTCAGCTGAGAATAAAGATGAGGCCCAGATTACAATTTCATTGTCCCCGTGAGACTGTCAACAGCACACAAGCCAAGCACAGGCATGGGAGACATCCAGTCTCACTATAAATTAATCAGTTTGAGGATCTCTGTAGCTCTCTCCATGTTTCAAGCATGATGATTAAAGTAAAGGAAGAGATAGCTATGGGTAATCTTGGCTTAAAACAAAAAAACTTGAGCCAGAAAGAATCATGCAATCAAATTTTTTCTTTTTGTAGGTAGCAGACAAATAGATCTTTGTTTCCTATGGTTTTATGTATTCTTTTTAGTTTTACCATGACTCTTCTTAGCAAAATAGCCCCAGTTTATAACTCTGTCACTTTTATGGCATCCAAGCTAATGTTTAGCCGGGTGCTAACAGATGTTGTACCTGGCATCCGTCTACTCATCCTTCAGTGAGAGAACCAATTTTGATGTCCTTTTGCTGTTCATCTGGTGCTTTTCAGAGAAAAAAAAGAGGCGATGTAGAGCACATTTTCCCAAGTATACAACATTTTGATTGAGCATGGGAAGACACAATGGAGCAAAACTCTCTATTAAATATCCTAAAGTCACTTGCTACCCAGAGATCTTTATAATTTGTCAGTTTGCATAGGAAAAAAAAAAGCAGCACTACATGTAGTTGATGCTTAAATTATAAAGTTGCTTTAGAAATTTAGCTTTCTTGGGAGTGGTTGTTGTTTGAGGATAAGTGATACTGTAACCAGGAGTTTCCTTCATCCCACCTTGACCTTCCCTCTCTCGTCTGAAAACTTCTGGCTTAGTGAGAAAGTGGTTTCTAAATTTGAGCTCAGGATGAATGTGGGAGCAGAGCATGCTCTGCAGTGAGTGAAACAGATGGACTTTCCTGCTCCCTTCCTCACCACTGAGGAATCTTTGACACTTGCCTACCTCTATCTCTTACTTTTCTTTCAGGAACTGGATTATCAGAAGAGACGCATGCGAGAATCAGGGGACAGGTTTGTTCCCGTGATGAGTGATTTCATCACTGTGGCCAGTTTCAGCTTCTCAGAGTTAGAAGACCTTCTCAACGAGGCTAGAGACAAGGTAAGAATTCATTTTGAAGTGATTAGAGTTTCACTAGCTCAGTCAAAAGCCTGAATTAAAATGAAAACTGATTTAAGGTGCTGGGACAGCAGTGAAAATTTAATAGACTCTGAAAATTGTTTAGGCTGAAGTTTCTTCTTTTTTTCTAATGTGGTCTATATCCATTTAGAACATATTTTAGGATTAAAAGAAGGATCAGTGCTCCTAGTCACTTCTTTCTAATATTCCTTAACATTATTCTTGTGTGGCATAGAATTGCAATGGCAGTATCCATAACAGGATACCACACCTTGCCGTGGTGTGGAAGGGAATGCCTTTTAAGCAATTGCTTAAAAATGGGTCCTTTATTAGCGATGGTGACTTCATATCTTTTTACCTTCTCCTTCTGACTGCATTCCACTCTGCTCATTCAGCTGGGGACATCTGGGCTTTGTCTCTTTCCCTTAAAAATGTACCTGGTAGTTTGGTGTCCTGGTTTCAGCTGGGATAGAGTTCATTTTCTTCCTAGTGGCTGGTACAGTGCTACATCAGCTATGCTTGATCTTTTCCACTTCTCTGTTACTGGGTGTATTTCAGATAGAAATCCCAAACATGTGTGGTTTGTCTGAAGTTCTTGGATTTTTCTTACACACCCAGAACCATACGCGTGTTATTCTCCAGGTGCTGCTGCAATCATTTTGGGCTTTCACTGTCTGCATCTCCATTACTAGATTGGTACACCTAAGGAGGTGCTTGTTCTTTGCGGATGGCTGGACTATGCCACTAATCCCTCTGTCTCTCAGCTAGATGAGGAAGAATTGATATGAAAAGATCATAAGCACGTGAAAATGTTTAGAGAAGAGTAAGTTTTAAAGTAAATGATATGTAGTGGCAAATCTGCCCTTGTTGGCTGGCATCTTAAAAGTGCTTGGCTATATGAAGCAAATGTGCTATTTCTTTTGGATTTAATTGTTTCCACTCTGGTGTCAGTCCTTTTAGTGTTAAAGGACCTATTACATTACTAATGAAAGCTGTGCTGTTGGATTAGAAGGCCTTAAATTTTGAAAACATAGGCTGAGGATCTTGTCAGTAAGACTCCTCATTTGTCCAGTTCCTCTGCAGTAGTGTTATTTTGTGATTCAAAAACATTTCCTTACTGTAAAGATAAACTTGGTAATAGTGACTTGCAGCTGCAAACACGGGAGCCACTGGCTGTCAGTGAGGGCTGCCCTGGCGAATACCAGTGGGGCAGGAGCTATTGCAGCACTCAGAGGGCAAAGCTGGCCAGTCTAATATCACTAAGGCTGTAAAAAAATTCTGGGGAGAATGGCATGACTAATTTTTTCATAGTATCATAGAATGGTTTGGATTGGAAGGGACCTTAGAATGGATTGGCGGGGACCTTAGAATGGATTGGAAGGGACCTTAAAGATCATCTAGTTCCAACCTCCTCCCCCAGCCATGGGCAGGGACATCTCCCACTAGACTGGGTTGCTCAGAGCCCCCTCCAGCCTGGCCCTGAACACTTCCATTTTTCACTGTTGTCATGTTGCTTGAGAAAATTCAAAGTACTTTCAGTATAATAATGTTCACACCATACTAGCTTTCTAAGCACAAAAAAATATTTTACATTTTGTGACCCCACTAAATTTACTGAGAAAAACTTGGTTTTCTATGGTTTGGGGGCTTCTGTATTATGACTGGGTAAATTTTTCAACTTCACTATAGTTAGGCACACATTTCTGGAAGGATATTCACTCTGTTCATAGCTTGGACTGCACAGTTTTGGTTTGGTGTTAAAGATGGTGATGCTCCTTTCTTTTTGGCACACCAGGACAAAAACTCAGTACAGATTCTTTGTAAGTTCAGTTGGGGGTTAAAAACCAGCAAGTGGTACATGTCCAGTGCAGCAATGCAACTTTCCTTGATCAGACACTTGCAGGAAAAATGCCATTCTTTTGCTTTAAAAATAACCAGAGAAACTCCCTGCAGACAGACCACTATGTCTGGAAGTTGTTGCATGCTTTTTTAGACATAGCCAACATAAAGCACTCAACATAAAGAGATGTTTTATTTTAATGACTATAACATGCTTAGGAAACGTTACTCTACCTTCTCCTCACACACCCTTGCTATGTTTGAACACACACCATTCCAGCTTTTGCTCAACCTATGGCTTTGGTTCTTCCCCTGGCAAAGAGCTGCTTTTGGACTCCAGTAAGGGAACTGTCTGTCCTTACCAGTGTTGAGCTATTTCTCATGTTTGGTTCATATTATTTTGGCCCTCTCTTCTTCCTCTTTTTCCTCTTTTCTTTCTTAAAAAAGGAAAAAAAAAAAGGAAAAAGCTGGAAATTTTCAACAAACCAGATGTGCTTTGCAAAGCTTATAACATCTTCCAACCTCAATGGGCTCTCTGTACTTGTTGAATCACAAGCTTTTTTCTTACCATGGAAACATAATGGAACTGGCCAGTTAAAGGAAGAGAAGGACCAGGACATCTGATTATCCTGTTCTTTTTTTGATCTCTCAAAGCAAAGCAAATTGAGCAAAAAAGGTAGTGGGGCAGGGAGGACTTTGAAAAATATCCAAATGAGCCTAGAAGAACTAGTCTGACTCAGATTTATTATTAATAATGAAGCCCTAGTTTTAACAGCTGGAGTTGGGTATCCTAAATATAGATGTGGCTAATTGATTACCATGAGTTAATCAGAGCCATGTTTCCTCAGCTGGGACTTAAAACAATATAAATTAGCTTTTCAAACTGGGGAAGTTTTTATATTTTTTAAAACTTTTTCAATATTAGCAAAAGTAATTTCTTTAGTTAGGGAAACAATCCATTACCAAGGTGTGGTGCTGACCTTCTCAGCAGACAGTATTCTTCACAGTTCCATGCAATAACTTTTTGGCCTTTTTGCTTAAACAGAACCATTCAAAGTCAGTGGCTATGGGAAGGAAGTGATATTTTAAATTTAAAGGCCCAGGTTGTCAGATGCAGGCATCCATATTTGCAGAGGAAGCCTTGTAACTGCACTTATCTTCATGCAGTAAACAGATGGCTTGATTAAGAACTGATTGAAAACTTAGACCAACTCTCTAAACAGGCTTTCTAGCACAGCTGGTTCTTGTTCTTTTTGTGTTTTTCTCACTTTCAATACCACTTTATAAGGGAGTATATAGATTAGATCAAGGGATAATGTTTTCTGCCATTTCCCATAAACTGGAAGGTTGGGGCAGAAGAAAGTGAAACTCTGCCCTGGAATCCTTCATCAGTTTTTATGTGTTTGAACAGATGAAAATTGATTTTTTTTTTTTTAACATAAGAAAGAAGAGGTTGAATTTTATTAATGAATTTTTTTTCTCTGTTTCCTCTGGGGAGGCAATGAAAATGCCCATGCAGAGGAAGAGTAACCTCCTATGGGGTGAATTTTATTTTTCTCCTTGAAAAAGGTGACATTTGTCCTATATGAAGCTTTGCTATGTACTTAAATATTGACAGGTATGAACTTAGATCACTAGACTTCCTCAGAACTGTTCTGCTTTGTGCTTGGTTTATAAAAAAACCTGTTTTTAAGACACTTTGGACCTTGTTAGTAGTACAAAGTCTGCTTTGTCAGATATTGCCATTCCTGTGCTAAATGTCAAACTTAAGCCTCTCTATAGAGACACTGTGGAGTCTACTGCCTGGTCAGGGTGGGTAGGAAAAGTGTCCATTCCCAGTCTTTCTGATGACAGTTCCCCTCAAGCAAGGTATTTATCATGATGGATAAAGGAGTTCAGAATCTGCTATTAAATTTAATAACTTTATCACCTACAGTACCTGTTTTGAGGAACAGAAAGGTGGTGAAAGTTTGCTGAGTGAAAACCATTTAAGAAAATAGTCATTAATGGCAGAGTGTTACGAAGCACAAAGAAATGCTATAGTCTAAGTGCCAGTTATAGGCTGTGCACTGCAGTTGTGCATTTTGGGGACTGGTGTTTTCTCTCAGCGACTGGGGGAAATGAATAAGAAATGTATCAGGACAGAGACTAAGTAAAGATGAGGTATCTTACAAAAGACACTGCCAGCCATTTGGTAAATAAATCACATAGCTGTTGTACAGTAACTTAAAACTTCAGATGCTGCAGTGCAGGTTGGTATCTTATGTATGAGAAATGCTTAAAGCACCTGTAACTTGATGTAAATGTTAAACTCTTGGGAGAATCCTTTAAGAGCATTTAGGCAGAAGAAGAGCTGGGCCCAGCCCTGCCTGAAATTGGCAGGCCTCTTTCTATTAACTGATCTGAATTTGTCCCATAAAGAGAAAAGACATTTATTTGACCTGCCTCAGTACTGAATTGATGTCTTCATAAGAGCACACTCAAGAATACTTGTCTGGGGAATACAATTCATATTCTATGGCTACATGGTATAATTCAGTTGCATATTGGGTCCTCCTGCAACAGCAGACAGCACAGACAGCAGGAAATTTTTATCATGGCTGTTTTTCCTCCTCCTCATAGAGCTGCATTCCTGCCGTTTCCAGAGGTCTTCTGCCACTGTTTAACATTTCGTTGGCAAGCACAGCAGAGTTTGTGTGTGCTGCTGTCCCGCTTTCCCGCTCCTTGCTAAAATGGCTTTTTAAAATAAACAACTGTCTAAACGATTTGCTTTGGCAAGAGGATAAATTCAGTGGAAAGTTTGGCAGAGGAAGCAGAACTGGCACTGAGCTCGTGGACCTGTTATATCGTGGAGCTTGGGGGCCCTTATGGTGCAGAAATGAATTTTTTAATGAAAAAGATATAGCATTCTGTGTTACAGTGGAAAACCTGCTGAAACACACTTTTCCATTTTGCTTTTGCCTATGTCATTTGTCCCCAAATGACTTCAGGAATAAGCAAGTTTCAGCCCTTGTTCCACAATATTAGAGCACATCACAAAATTCCGGGAAGCATTTTTCATGCATGAGGACTCAGCTACAGATTTCACAACTGTGCACAAGAGCTGGTGTTGTTTGGCAAGGGGATCTGCCCATGGAAGAGTGAAGCGACTTGTACACAGTGACACAAATCCCATGACAGAGAGCAGAAGAGAGGGCTGGGATCCAGGCACCTTGGTCTGTGCCACTCTGCTTCTTAACACCCTGAGTGAGGCAGGCAGTGTGATTTTAGCCACTGTGCACAGGTAAAAGCCTAGGCTTTATAACAGCATTGTAGAGGCTGTCTGCAGCAGCTCACTGCCCCTCATTCCAGCACCGATGCTTTGGAAAAGCACATGTGGTCACAGAACCAGAGTTACAGAGAAGTAAAAGAAGTAATAAAGCCAGAGGGGTCTGTTGTAGTTTAAATAGTGAGAAGACAGCATGTCTCTCTTTACAATAGTGCATTACATTAGTGCAGTGCCCTACAGACGTGAGCAACTTTTTTTTGCCATTTGCTATATCAAATTAGTGGGGTGACACTTTCTGTCTGTAATGAATGGAGAACACAAGGCTCAGAAAGGAAGCATGAATTCCCAAGCCACATCATGGGCAGAGCTGGCAGCAGAAGCTGGATCTGCTGACTTGCCTTCAGTCAGCTTTTTTAGCTCAGTCAGCTTTTTTTCCAGAGAGGGTAGAGAAAGAAGGAGAGTGTTTATTTCACCGAACTCCAGATTTTTCCTTTTGTAGTTATTTTAGGTCATCCAGCTCACAGATTTTTTGCTTTTTGTCTTTCACTGCTTTACAGTAAGTGATTGTGACCTCCTAAGCCCTGTGGTACAGGGCACCAAAGGCTGTTCTCAGCCTCCTTGCTGCTGCTTAGAGACTACAACACCTTCAAGTCATGAGTGTGTCTGGAAGGCTCCCAGGCTGCTGAGTCTTTCCAGTACAGCAACACTGTTCCTCCTGGGAGTAGCAGTGGGGAGGCAGTGGCAAAAAGCCCCTCTTGCCAGTGTGACACAAACTAGCTGGTGCTGTAGTTGGGTGACAGGCTTTGTGCCGAACATTTGCAGACAACACCACCCTCTAAAGGAGACTTCCATTTATGTAGGATCCAAGAGCTCCAGGCAGGGTTCTACAACCCTGACTTTTCAACCTCCGCTTCCTTAAGTGACTAGGAAACCCCTGTGGACATTCATGGACTCAACCAGCTCATTTCTGTGCGCCCCCTCACTCACCTTTGCTGAGCACAGGAGGAACACGGGTTGGAGGCAGTGCACTGCAAGGTGCAACAGCTGTCTCCTGTGGCCTGCCCCTGACTTCAGGCTTTGCAACAGTTGGACAAGACTTCCTTCCAGCTGGCAGTTCTAGTTACTGCTCTTAATGTATGCTTGACTTTAAATTTCCACAGGAGTTAATGACAAATTAAGTGGGAAGAGATTCCAGGTAGCTCATGCACTGGAGCGATGAGCCTCAGGTGCTCTGTGTGTTCAAGCAGTGGTGGCAATGCCTGTGCTGAAGTCTTTCTTTGGCACTTCCCTGCCTCCGTGGCTGATTGTCACACTGGAGCAAGCAAGACAAGAAAATAGGGCATATGGAGATGTTTTATCTCCCTCTGTGGTATTTACATTACAGCCAGTATTCTCTCTGCCAAAGAACTGGTGTTGGTTCACTGTGGGTTACTGTAGACTTCCCTAATATTCAAAGAGCCTATGTGTATATTATATACAGATAAATTTACAGAGAGGGGTGGAGAGAGGGTGTAGGTGTACATATTTGTGTGTACGTCTTCAGAGGAAAGGAGTTAAACAGAGAAGTATTGCTATTTCTATGTAGTGTTTCCTTCAACTCCTGCCATGTTTGGTAGCTCAAAGCAACTTGCATTTCTTCCAACACTTTTTTTCCAAGATTCTTTGGGTTTCTTTGTTTGTTTCTGGCTGAGAACACAGCCTTTTTAAAGAAAGAAAAAAGAATCTATTGCTTCAAACTGCTTTGTGGGCCTGGCAGGAACAGCAGAGAAAGGGAGATGCTGAATCTCTCAGGCTGTGCCAGAAGGAAGTTGCTTTCCTTGGAGATTTCTTCCTCCTGCAGTTGACTGGGAGACATTGTTTATGCTTTACCTGGTACAGGGACAGAGGGGTTTATAAGACCTGCTTCCAAACTCATTTTGTGCTGGGATCAGAGCCTGAACTGTTCATACTGTCTTTTCCATTCTGCAAGAGCACCCACATAAGGAAAGGGAAGCGGGGCTGTATGAGCTGAATACATGCCTGAGAGAGCTTGAAGACAGTCCTTAGCCTGGCCCAGCAAATGTTGAGGTTTGTAAGGATGCTCTGCTGCTCTGTGGTTGTGTGCTAAAGTGCAAGCAGGGAATGCTAGAGAAGCTGTGCATCAGGGCACAAGTACTGTCAGGAGTGTGCTCCTGGGGCTGCCTGCTGCAGCACAGAGGAGTGTGAGGGAGGGCAGCTGGGCAGTGGATGTGCATCCTTACACAGCACTTACTGTACTGTACGACTGTACATGCTGTTGACAGGCTATATGTGCTTGCATTTGAATGCATTTTGGTGAACAATGAGACATGCTTGCGAGTGTGAGAGTGCAAAGGAGAGAGTACAACTACAGCAGGCCTGATGTCCAAGAGCTAGGGGTTGCTGTGAATTTACCATATCCCCATCAGGACTGCCCTGTGACTGAAGTCCTGCCAGTTGGCTGCCTCCATATGTGTCCTGCAGCCTCAACATTTGCTTTTTA
Source organism: Donacobius atricapilla (assembly GCA_013397315.1). Taxonomy (NCBI): domain Eukaryota; kingdom Metazoa; phylum Chordata; class Aves; order Passeriformes; family Mimidae; genus Donacobius; species Donacobius atricapilla. Next base: position 1,256,166 of record WBMY01005651.1, read on the forward strand.
AAATAAAAACCACTCATGATGTATTCACTCTCTTTTAAGTCTGCCCGGGAGTCCTGGCTGCTTTCCTTGCCTCTCTCTCATGCCTTGTCTGTCTATAGTCTTCTCTCTCCCGGGCAACACCCTGACTCAGAGGACTCCCGAGAAGCGGATGACATGGCAGAAGGTTTCTGAAAGGACAGACTCTAGCTTTAATACAAAAAACTTCTGCCTGCAGGCATTTTAAATGTGGATTTGAAGGGAAGATGGAAGTGGAAAGTATTGACTTCAACTACTTGTCTCCCCAGCTAGCTCACTGTCTTCTGTGCCCTTCACTGGCTGTCCTGCAACTGCAGCTGAGATGTGGCCACAGTGTCATCCTCTGAAATTACTCTATAGCCCTATTGGAGCTAAACATCATTTTTTATATCACTGGACAGTCAGTGCTCTCCAGCAGTATTGCTGTATGTTGCCCGAAGTATATCCAGGAGAGCAGACTCTTCAGGGATAGAGGCACCTGCCTTAAGGAGAAGCACTTCTGTTGCTGGGGGTAGTTTCTACTCTTGCCACATGAATACTCAGAGGGTATTGAATTACATGGTGTGGTTACCCATAAGCTATCCTTGCTGTCTTCACCAAATTGCCTACCTAATTATGGCTCTTGTGTTTTCTGCCCCCTTGACAGTATGCCAAGGCACTGAAGCATTTTGGAGAGACCGAGGGCAAGATGCAGCCAGATGAATTTTTTGGCATCTTCGACACTTTCTTACAGTCATTTGCAGAGGCCAAGCAAGATCTGGAGAATATGAGGAAGAAAAAGGAAGAGGAAGAGCGCAGGGCACGCATGGAGGCCATGGTGAGGATCTGGGCACAGGAAGATGTTTCCTTCCCTCACCTTTTCATGTCTTGAGAGAAATTCCAGTGCTTACATCCTGTCACTGTTTTATGTTCTCCTCCCTGACACCTCTCTTTGACATCATTCTGTTCTCACGTGATTACATTTTCCCTGCTGTCTGTCTTGTCAGCTCTCAAGGATGTACTGTTTGACTCCTAAATTGCCCTGTTTTGGATTCAGACATGAAATCTAGCCCAGGCATTTTTGCCCTGGGACTTTGCAGGATGGGGTTGCCACCACGCCATGCCAGGCTATCCTGCTTTTGGGCTGCAAGCAAAGGCAGATTTCCCTCAGTCCTGCCAAGCTGGTCAGCTTCCAGTCAGACTCCATCGTCGTCTGCTGTGTGCCTGTCATCAGACAATGCACAGTGACACAGCAAATGAAATGCCCTGGCACCTGCTGCAGCCCACACCGGCAGTATTTCTTCTCTCTGGCCAGCCTTAATGCCTTGATTAGTGAGGCCGTGTCTGGCCTTGACCTGGCAGGAGAGCTTTCTGTGGGTTTTGCTGTTGGGAGACAGGCATGTGTGTCCCCAGGGGTTCGTGTGAACCAGCCTCCCCCTGTAACCTCAGCCTCTGTGCTGCCTGAGAACTCGGCAGTCCCTTGCCTCCTTCCCCCCTGCTGGCGCCTTAGCCCTGGCTGCTGCCATGGCCCCAGGCCGCGCTGCAGGGAGTTGCTGATTTAAATGTTTGCTGAGCCAAAAGCAGTGGTTTGTGCCTTTCAGAAGAGGAGAGAGGTAAAACACCAGGATACCAGCAGCCTTACTGTTAGACACAAGGATAAAATGCCAGGACATAGGCTCAAGTTTCCTCTCAGGCAGCCTGGAAAGTTCAGGGCCCACTGTTTAAGCACTGTAGGTTGGTTTCATAGGCCTAATATGCCATGAGGGAGGCTTTATGGAGAGAGTCTTCCTGCAGTGTGGGGCAAGCATTTGCAGGGCGAGCGACCTGCTTCCTGATGGCCACCACCATTCCTTGCCAGTTCTACTGATTCTGGAGCTGAGCAGTGGAAAGAGAGAGCTGAGCTTAGTGCAAAACAGCAGCAGCATGGACAGATCCCGTGTGTCTTCTCGCTGCAGGCCAACTGTGCTTTGTGAGGCAGACGTGCGCTGCTATTCATTCCTCATTTCTCCTTCTTTCTTCTTGCCTGTGTAGAAGAGAAGCCTAGCATGGCCTCTTGTTGCTCTTGGCACAGGTGATGGCCCTCTGGATAAGCTCATACTCTTTTTTTTCCTTAATCTGTGCTGATGCATTTTAACTGCTTCTTGGCAGTGTACCTAGTGATCTGGCATCTTAGTTACCTAATCCTAAGACTCTATGTCCTTCTTCACAGCTAAAAGAACAGAGGGAAAAAGAGAGGCGACAAAAGAAAGCAAAAGCTGGAAGCATCTCTGAAGAGAGTGGGGAGTTTGATGACCTGGTGTCAGCATTAAGGTCGGGTGAAGTCTTTGACAAAGACTTATCCAAGCTCAAGCGTAACCGCAAGCGTTCGGGGAACCAAGGCTTAGAGACAAGCCGTGAGCGGGTGGTGACAAAGCTAAATTATTAATTACAAGAGGAAGAAAATTAATCAACCAAAAGAAGGTGTTGAAAAAGTGTAAAACAAGGAAGATGAATGTGTGTGATGGCACCTGGCTGACAGCTGCCACAAAGGCTTTCTTTGGTCTGTAACTAGAGACGTTACCTTCCCATGATCAGCTTTCCTCTCATCCCTCTTCTGTGCTCCTAATTTGAACAATTATAAAAGTGCCTCTCTGGATCCAGCAGGGCCTGTGACTGGGCCATGCAGAGCTGACAGATTCGCTTCTGGGAGTTTGTTGTGTCATCAAAGGTTTCATGGTGATGACAGAAAGTACTTGGGCCTTGCAGATGGCCTCACAGCTGGAACAAGATAATTTTCTGTGTGCCAAAGTAAAAACTAGTCATGATCTCCAATTTGCTGATAACAAGGAAGACTAATTTCAGAACAACTCTGTAAACAACTATCACTTCTTCAGCATCTAGACTGGCCTTGATGGGTTTGTTGGGATGTGGTTCTCAAGTTTCCAATTCCCTTCTAGAATTGGATTTTATAAGCCATTGATTAGCACCTGAAAAATGCATTTAAGCTCATGTCCTATATAGTATTTTTTGTGTGGCCTACACTGTCCAAAGCAAGTGAAGCTTAGAAAGAAGTCTTCAGTTTCTGTAACAAAATGAAATTCAAGAATCAGGATCAACATATAATAACCTGCAAAAGTCTTTTGGATTCTGCTTTGCTAGAAGGAGTTTTCTGGAATTTCTTGGTGGTTGAATCTCAAAGCTATAAAATGCATCTTCTTGGAAAGAAACTCTGGCTTTCCTTTAGAAAACTAAGTCACTGCCAGGTTGGGATTACAAGTAGATGACTGTAGAGCCTGTTGTCTTTGCTGGAGGCTGGCAGAGAATCAGTGGAAAATTTCTTATCTGTTTGTGCAAATTGGAAATTGGGAGCTCCCTAGTATCATCCACAGGTCTCCAGTAGCAAACAGCAAACAGGTTCGCTTCCTGCCAGAAGTGAGACTTCTTTTCCACTTGATGCTAGCTGTGACTGCTGTCGGCATGAACTGGTCTTTGTGTCTAACAGCCTGACCTCCACTGCACACACCCCACTCCTGCCAAGGGGTCAAACTTGTCTCGGTAAGATACGAATGGTGTCAAAGGAGAGCCCTGGAGCATTCTGAGTTTTTCGTTTTGAAGAAATCACTTGGGATGAACCAATTGAGAGCCCCATAATTAAACCTGAGAGTTTTTCAAGGAGGACACAGAATTGTGTAAGCTAAGCAGGCTTTGGAGTTGGGTTAATTCAGAAGAAACAAATAAATTTGTAGTTAAGTTTCATGAATTAAATATATAAGCAGAAAAGCAAAAAACCCAAGAAGAGGCTAGAATTCTGTGTATCTTCATGGTTCTAGGAAAGGGATTGGATTGTGTGGGCTGTCATGGCCTTTTTTTTTTTTTACATTTTTTTCAAACTTGTCTTTTTTTTTTATTATCTTCCCTGGAGAAGGAAAAGAGAAAAAAAAAAAAGAATGGTGATGGATTCTTCCTCCTAGACAGGAAGATGAGAGAACATTTGAGAAGAGGGACCCACCATCTACAAAATTGCTGCATTAGTCAACAGCACAAAATGTCAAGGAATCCCAGGGAAGTTTAACCATTTGGTTTGATTTTTCTCTGAATGTCACTTAACCTCAGGCTCTGCACTGAGTCTGCAGAACAGAACTTCCTCTGCAATGCACGCTGCCTGATCAGTATTACACACTACAATACTGGAGAAGCAAACTATGGTGGTTTTCTGAAAACTTTGAGAGTTAAATAATTATGTAAACTATGGAGAGAAGCAAAAAAGTCAGAATTGTTAAACTCTGATATTTCATTGTTTACTGAATTTTGAGTCTCCTGCCCCAGACTTTCCCTATTTAGGACATTCCAGACTGCCGCGCCTCTGTATAATACTCATCGTAAAGAGCTGGTATCTTACAAGAGCTGGGTGCATTCTCCTCCCTTACTATCCCACTCCCCTTCTGGGATTAGCTATTAACAGCAATGCCTATTGCAGTGGACACAAGCACCTTGTAGAAGAAAGACTATTTCATAAAGGTTTTTGAAAGTTTAAGAAAAAAATCTCACTTTTTTAAGCATTTTTATTTTAAATTACAAATGGATTTTTAGAAATGTCTCTTGTAAATTATATTAACAAGCTCCTTGCTGCTCCCTGAAGTAGACTTGCTATATATCCCAACCCTTTTGTTTGTCTTGTTTTAAAGCATGCCATGTAACCTATGCCATGTAAGCCATATGAGAGGTGGTAATATGTGCCAAATTGGTATACAGTTGAGTTTAGATTTGAATAATCCCTGAATTCCAAAGATTATGTTTTTAGGGATTAGAACATTGTAGGGTTTTTTCCCTCCCTCTTTGTTCTCCCTGGGTTTAGGGCTCACCCAGAACAGTGCCAAGGTCAGTCCTGATGCAAGATGATGTGCAAGTACAGCTGCTTGCTTGCTCCCCAGGTACTTGTTTGATAAGGCAGACTGTCAGCGTGGCAGCTGCCAGAGAAGAAATACCTCAGGGCAAACCCTTTGAATATAAATTCATCATTTCACCTGTCCCAGTATTTGTCAAACTAGGTTTGTGCTGTGCTTTCTGAAACTGAAGTCACTTTGCCAGGCCACAAATGTAGCAAAACCAGAGAGAGCGATAAATCCTCTGCCCCTTTGTGTACACAGTTCAGTCCTGATTTAAAGAGGTCCTGTGTGATGATGGTACGCAACAGCACTCCAGCCACACTGAGAGTCAAAGAAAGCTGCTATAGTTTTGCCACCTCTTTGACTGATACATTAATAATGAGAGATTGTGCTACTCCTGTAAGTTAGCTGTGGGATCCTTAAGGGAATGTACAGAAAGCTCAGAGTCATGCCCCAATTCAATGCAGGTTGACTTTCTCAGCACTCCAGTGCCCCAGGCTCCCCCTGTTTTGAAGCAGCAATGGTGGCCAAAAGCTTCATTTAGTGTGCTGGACACTCCCCCCGGGTCTTGACTCCATGGTGAAAATTCATAAAGAAGGTTTTGGAAAAGCTGAGTTTCACACTGAGGCAAGCAGTGTTTTCACACAAGTGTTGACAAGCAGAGAGGCCCATTGACTTATCTACTGTATGAGATGAGGTTACCCGCACAGAAGATAAGGAAAAACTTGGCTTTGCAGTAGAGCCTGGCATCAGATTCTTGCTGAAGGCAAATTTCTCATCTCTTGGGTACTGTGAGTGCATATAATACTCTTCTTCAGCAGTTGTGGTTGAGTTGCCAGGTGCTGAAGGAGAAAGAAAATCTTATTCCTGAGTAGGTTTAGGAAGCAGTCTGAGGTCTAACTTCACTGAGAAGCTGGAGAAGAGCTAAGGTCTGCTGTTGTCCTTGCACCAGTGCCTAGAACCAGCATTGTAAGAGAAGTCGCTCTATCATTGGAAATTAGTAGAGAGGGAAGAGATGTGAGAAAAAAAGAGGCATAATTGAGGGCTTGTTCTGCTTCCTGCAGAAATACAGCAATTGCTGACTTCATGATGAATTTCCTCACACCTAGAAGAGGTACTTTCTAACTCTCCAGAATTCATCCCTAGAGGTCTAGTGCTGACTCATCTCTGTGTCGCTGCATAAGTTGCATTAGGATGATCCCAGAAAAGACAGAAGATGACTCCTTCCACTTGTATTGAACTGAGTTACTCTTCTCAGTCTGTCGTGTCTCTAGAAATGCTACAAGGTAAAGTGACTTCAAGGAGCAAGACTTTTCCATGCTCTGTAGCACAGCCATTGTCCAGGCACCAGTTCCCTACGAGAGCAGAAGCAGAACTAGTGTTCAGGGCTGAGAGACTTCCTCACTAGGAAAACAACCTGGATGTCCTTCAGAAGCATTTCTGTAATGTGTTCACAATGTCTGTGGAACGAGAAGGAATTGCAAAGGATCCTGGTGGGAGACCGTGGGGCAGGTGTTTCCATAATGATCAGCCCCACTGGCTAAATCTTTCCTTTTCTTTAGGAAAGATCACACTTTGAGCCGGGTTGCATGGGAGAAGCTTGTGTCAGGAGTTTCTGTGAGGGGAAAGGAGATCTGTTGTACAGTAGATGATGTACATGATATATGCAGTTTTGTTTCTAGGTTGGTTGTTTTGGGTTTTGTTTGTCTGTTTGTTTGGGGGTTAAATGATTTAAAAAAAAATGTTTTAGGAATCTCTAAGGGGAACCTGTAAATCTGACACCTCTATTTATTTTGCCTTATTTTAGTTTGCTATGTTTGTATGTATACACTGCATTACAGCAAAGACTATTGAGACCGTGCCAGGGCATTACACGGCTGGAGACCTGGCTTGGCTCCTGTGCCAGCTGAGCCAGGCTAGGGGATGCAGGTGAGCAGTCTTGGTGTGGGAAGGGAGGGAAGAAAAAAACCCTTTTCGCTTCTGTTGTAATTACTCTGCCCCTGATGATCCTGGTTCTAGGAAAGCACTCGTTTTAAAGCTTGTGGTGAACTGATGGAGGCTGGTTATTTTAGAACACTTTCTACAAAAGATGTTTGTTTTTTATCACATGTCATGGTGAGAAGATTGAGAAGAGTTAAGGTGCACCGTTGCTCACTCAAAGTTCACCCTTCCACACAAATTCAGTCCATGATTCCAGAGAAGCTTGGCTAGATGGCCAAAAGTGGTTCATGCCCTGTAACTTCTCACCAGACTTAACACACTAGTGAGACAAACTGGGACAGTTCTCTTTCCTCAGAGCTAATATTCCTCCCTGTCTTCATGGCCAGAGAAAGATTTCATCTGCATTACATCTTTTCTCCTCCAGCCCACCTCCCCAGGTTACTGCAAGTAAGCAAAATCTTTCTACTGGTTGGTTTGTTACCTATGGAGTCTCTGGCAATCATAAGGTGTTTGTCCATGGCTCCTTGGCTTCTGTACTTGACACAGGAGATTTCTGATAGCCTGCCATCCAAAGAGGTAGTCTCCATTGGCCACCCTAGTTTATCTTACTAAGGTAGAAGGGTCCAACCTGGGTAATACAATTTGACCAACTGAAAATATAGGATTTATATATTTATTTAGATAATGTATAAAAACCCCTATCTCCTAATCTAAGTAGTAGTTCTAATGACCAGTATTCCTGAAGTTGGCCAGATTTGCTTACTCAGTGCCTGCCGAGAAGGATGCCATGAGTCTAGCGTGGTGTTTTGGCACCTCATTTCACGAAAGAGTCTGAACGGTTCCAAATCAGAGTCTTCTGATATGGGTGCCAATGTAGAATTGATCCGCAATAACCAGTTCATGTTGTTCTGGTTTTATATCAGCATAATTAAAAGTCAGGTCTGGATTAAAACTCTCCTTTAGAAAGTTCTGTCTATTTACAAGATGTTCTACCACAGCTCATGTAGGACTTTGTCCTTTCAGCCTCCCCCACCAGGAGCTCTAAGCCAATTGATCTAGAAAAGCCTCTCTGATAAGCCATTTTCCCCCTTCCTGCTCGCCTTCAAACAGGCTCTTTAAAGCTTTGCAGTTTTTAGAATTGTGAGGTAATATTCACTACCTGAGCCACTCTGTGCTCAACGCCTCCCTTCCAAGTCATCCCCACCTGCAGCTGTTCTGCTCCCCGGCAAGCCTGCTCAGCTTGAACCTCACAGGTCACTTCGGGAGGTGGCCCTGCCTGCCAAGCTAGAAAGTACAGTGCTGCTTACTGAAGTGGGAGGTTGTGTGCTGCTGTAATGCCTTGGCCTATCCTCATTTCTTAGTCAGTTTAAGACTGTAAGTGAATTAAATGTACAAATCCTGTAATGTCCTTTTTATCTGTATCTTTTTATAAGAATATACTGTAATACTAAAAAACAAAAGCAAAAAAAAATTAAAGATATATTGCCCCCACTGCGTCTGGACATTTCTTTGTAGTTTCATTTTGTGTACATTTTGCCGCAAAGTCCGATAGGCAAGATGGGGTCTGGGTGCAGTTTTTTGTTAAGCTCTGGGTTTTTGGTCAAGAGTATGCAGCTTTTCAGGTGACACCGTCACTGCAGAGCTGGTGAGAAACTCCACAGTTTGTTCTGGAGGAACAAGCAACACTGTGCAACACAAGCACATCCTCCCCATGCCGTGCAATGGTGAAGAGCTCATCACAGAGCCAGCAGGTTACCATATCCAAGGGTCCTCTTTAAAAGCTCTCACTCGTTCTTCTTTCAGAACTACATACGGTATACAGGAGTTCACTTAAAGAAAAAGGTAAGACAGTCCTGATATCTAGGCGTTCATAATCCATGGCTGGACATGACTATTCTGAATGAGGGAGTGCAGGGCAGCAGCAGTGACCCTGACCTCACATACATAACTGAGCAACATCCTGACAGCAAAAGACTCGGAGGAGGAGTGGGAAGGAAGGAGTTGAATAAGGAAGTGCCAAGGAAGGAGTTAAATAAGGCCAGCTGAAAAGAAAGCAGGAAAGCCAACATCAGGAGTGAAGACTTCAGAAAAGCAGGGTAGGGAATCTGGAGAGAAGTTAGAAACAGAGCAGCGGGGTAAGCAAGATGAGCACAAGGGTTAGGGCTAATTTGTTGCTGAATTGAAGGGCGTGCTGAGGAATTCCTTGGAGCTTGGGGCAGAACCTTGTCCTCACAGAGGCAATGTGTACAGCTGTTCCATTCATACACATATCTCCCCATTTCTGTTAATGGAAAGAGCCCGCTGACAAAATTATCCTTAAGCCACAACATTTCGTTCTTATCTTCAACCCATCAAAGGGCAATGCTTTAACCTTGAGCTCCTTAAAAGATCATGCATAGCTTCCAGTGGGAGCCTTGCTGACTATGCAGCACATTCCTGCAGCACTAAAGTTCCCAGGGACCCCAGACAAAGCCCCAGCTGTTGGCTCTGGCTCTCAGGTGGGAAGAACTGTGGAAATCAGCAAAAGTAATCACGGTGTAATTGCCTGCACAGGCTGAGGATCAACAGGCAGCAAATGGGAGTCTGAGTGCTCTGTGGGAAGGTTCTTGGCTTTTAGTGGTTAGAAAGGCTTTTAGTTTCTCTGTTTTGATCCATTTGGTTCACACTTAGCTAAAATTCTGACTTTTAGGTTCTTGCTGTACAGATGCAGGGACAGAGGCAAAGAGATGTTTCTGAAACATCTGAATCATGTGAGTGGTAGATGCAGGATGAAAATGCAGGGACCTCCCTGAGTCCTCTACCCTGGCAGCTGGGGTTTGGTAGAGGAAGTCAAATCATTGCTTTTCCTCTTATTAGAGGTGAAACCCAGTGGTGTTTGAATTATCTGTTTTGAACAAGAGAGCTATCCTGCCTGGATTGTAAGACTTTGTTTTAATATTTTGTTTCGTGTTGGAGCACACAGTGAAGAGCTGGTGTTCTGCTCTGCAACATGGGTCCATCACAGAAGCCTCTTTCCATCTTCTGGTTGTCACCTTTCCAATGATTGTGCACCTCCCTGTCCTTGTCATTGCTGCGCAGAGCAAGGTAAGTGCCTCATGGCTTTTTCTGAGCAAAACTAGGGTTGGGGTTTAGCTGAATGACTGGGACTGAAGAGGAGTGTAAGGGGAGCTCTCTGCTCTTGCTGGGAAGGGCTGAGTCTATCATTTACCAGTTTTCTGTTTCTTTAATTTTTGGCTTCTGCTTAAACAAAGGTGACTTTTATCTCTGCCATAGTAGACATGGAGCTTTCCAGGAGAAATCTGCTTACCCTAGATTTGCACCACTAGGAAATAAAAAAATTAAAGTTTGGGATTCTTTCCCCCCTCTCAAAAGTTTTGGTTTTCAACATTGTTGTGATAGATTTTGTTTGTTTGATGTTCCCATAGTTAATAGGCTTCTTGCTGTTTTCTCTGAGGCATAGTTACTATTTATCTATACTTTGCTTAAGGAGGTGAAGTCCTTTTTCCCCTTCTTTGCCTTTCTTCCCCTTTTGCTGTTTTTTTCACCTCTTGTGCTTTTTTCTTCCCTCCCCTTTGCCTTTTTTTGCCATTTTTTCCCTAATTCTCCCCGCTACAGACTCAGCAGTGTGGTCGAGGCTTGCCTTGAGTGAGCTGCTGCATCTTTTCTACCATGTGACAGCATTGAACCTCAGGGGTCCAGAAGGGCCTGAAATGCTGCGACTAGTTTAACGTGGGAAACCAGGAATTGTTCTTTGCGCACTTCATTTTAGATGTGGGGCAGAATTGTGTTGAGCCAATTTCTTGAGTGCTCATGGAGGGAGAGAACACATCTCTAATTACTTTAATTAAAAAAAGGAATCAGAAAAGGAGGGGGAAGATTAGCTCAGTTGGTCAGAGTATGGTGCTAAAAAACCACAAACATTGTGGGTTCAATCCCTGTTCGGGCCATTCACATAGAAGTTGGACTTGATGATTCTTGTGGGTCCCTTCCAACTCAGAATAGTCTGTGATTCTGTGATCTGGGAAAAGACTTTCATAATTTATGGCTGTGAGATGTGGGAAAAGGCTTTTGTTTGCCAGAAGTGTCTGTGACTAGTAGTGGTTGGGTCTGTCGTGTTAGAGCAAGACCTTTGCCATACTCTCTCTTCATGGAAGGGCTATTCAGAGCACTTCCAGCAAGGACCAAGGCAGCTGATAACCAAGGAAAGCACAACAGTCATGCAGAGGCTGCAGAGACCTGGGGATCGGGGCTGACATCAGCCCCAGACACCCCTTCCTTTGGGACAGACAGGGAGGTGGGTGTGCTGGGCACTGTGTGATGTTCCTGCCTGCCCCTGCAGAGAGGAGGGGGGTGGGCTCCTGTCTCTCCATGTTCCTTGTAGAGGTTTTAAAACATTGGTGGGGGGCGTGGAGGGGATAACTGTGATTGTATCAAGAAATTTGACAAATATTCATTATTCGTCTGTTTGTAAGTAAATACTCTCCCTTACCAGTATGTCTTCCGGGGCAAAGCTCATGTTTTATCATCCTCCAAAATACCATGAGTGTTGTAAGAATTGGCCTGGATGCTTCATGAGAGACTACCAAGAACTTGCCTGTGGTGAATCCATAGTTCACGCTCTGATTGTCAGACTGTACCACTGTTTTGCCAGTGGTGATTCCTGGAAAGTCAGTGGTCTGTAAAGGTATCAGAAGGTGCTTTGTGCACAGTGGCAGAGGAACTAAAAAAAAAAAAATCAAAAGCTTGTGCATGTTCTGTTGCCCACCAGAAGGAAGCAAACAAATAGGAGGAAAATGAATATCCATCTACTTTAGGTTTAAGCTATTTTTCATTTGATTGTGGCAGCACTGTAAAAGAACAAAGATGGATTCCCCACTCCCCCCCGCCCCCGAAAGTTAGATGGTCCCTGGATTTGAGAGGTGAGAAGTGGTGTTTTGCAGCATCTCATTGGATATTCCTGTGATCAGGCTCTGCCTGGCTGAGTGCTCTCTGGGTGTGATGGCCTTTGGGGGCAATGGTAACTGTCATCTTAGCCCCTGCATAGTCACAAGGGGTTTTCAGGGGCAGAAGTACAAATCAGTCAAGTGCTCACAGTAAGGTGTTATGACTGGGCAAGAGTTTCCTTGGGTAACACACACTATGTGCTCCTGAACAGGTCTGGATCTGCTCTGGTTCTGCACTTACTTCGTAGAAGAAGCTGGGTAACCCCAAAGTGCAGATTTCTCCCAGGGTTGTTCAGTCCAGTGTTTTCTTTCTCCTTTTGGGCTCCTAAGAAGAAAATAACTCTTCAGAGTCATGCCCTGTTCTGCTGTAAAGTACCCCTTGCTCTGCTCCTGATTTCCTTCCATATCTGAGCCCTGATCACCTCCCTCTTGTGCTCTCACAATTCCTTTCTCTTGCCATGACCCTTTGCTTGCTGATTTTGGGAGGATCTGCTGCCCTTTCTCTGTGGTATTAACAGCTGCAGGAGCTTGGGCACCTCAGGCTCCAGATGAAGCCCCTGGCAGAGGACTGACCCTGGCACAAATGCTATTGCTCTGCACGCAGCTTGGTTTCACATGGGGCAGGAGTTGCCAGGTAGATTGGGTGCTGTGTCCCACCTTCCCACTGTCCTCCTTGTGGTGCAGCTCTTTTTCTTCCAGGGACCAAATACTAAAGATGTGTTGCCCTTTTGGAATGGCAGTAACGTCTTCCCTTGCTCTAGTCCCTGAAATGAGAGCTTCTTTGTAAGTGGAGAGGAGGCCCTGTCTGCAGCTGGAAAGCTGGAGCTGCCTCTGGAGTCACAGGGATGGGCAGCCTTTCACCGCAGAAGCATCTCCAGCACTGAGGCAATGTGACATCAGGACCAGAGCTAGCTGTGGCCTTGGGGGTGCTGATCTTGTGCCAACTCCTGGGGTGTCAGTGCTGGGATGCATCAGCAAGCATGTCTTGGACTTGTACCAGGGTCAAAGCAAGAGATTCCAAATTGCAGCTTGTCCCATAGCCATGGTCTTGTCCTTGTCAGGCAGCTGCCAGCTCTCTGTCTGTTCCTGATTAATTCTCTCCCTGGGGGATGCTGACCAGCACATCCCAAATCAAGATGGAAGGAAAAAAGGGGATAAATCAGATACTGAGACAATCTTACTCTCTAATTTTTAACCCATGCTGGCACCCTAATACAAACAGGAAGGCAGCAGGAGTTTGGACAGGGATCAGTAGACCTGACTTAGTGCTATGCAGAGCAGAACCAGTATAATTATGGGAAAATAGGCATAGTCACAGAAATAGCCGAGCTTTGATGAGAGGCAGGCTCTTTCCTGTGATCTTCTCTGGTGGCTAGTTCACTTCTCTTCTTACTCCTCCTTGCCCTTTCCCTCCTTGCCCTAGACCTCTAAGCTGCAATGAACCCTCAAAGTTTGCACCTCTCAGCCTCATTAGAACAGGGTCTGGGCTGTCACCAACCCATGTGAAGGTTTTCCCTTGGAAGGCAGCAAGGTGAAATCTTCCTCTAATATTTAGGAGAAATCAAGGGACAATAGCCCATCTGCTAAAAACAGGCTTGTCAATCTAGTAGCAAACATCATTTTCTCCAATTGCATGAGGAGATGAGGCATCAGGCATCAGGAGCACTCAGGCTTGGAAATCTGTCTCCAGGTACTCCCTGCAGAGTGCACAGATCATGGGGAATGCCACGTTAGTGTCCCCATCTGCAAACAATATTTTGAGTGACTTAACAAGCATGACATGTTGGTTTGGCCCACATACGTGTGGTCAAGTTCTCTTGGATCACAGTCCAGGCCAGTAGAGGTGGGACTGTCCTCTCTGCCTTGGTTGAAACAAGCTTCATGCGATGCCAAGGGCTGTCTCTTTGCTCATAGATGAAGGAGCAGCAGCAGCTCCTGCCTGTACTCAGGACAGGACATGGTCCTGAGGGCCTGGGAATGCTGGCACATGAGCCTGGAGGCAGCAGTTGCACAGGCACTCTGACCTCGCTGCTGTTTTCACTATTTTGCTTGTTGCTCAGCCATTCCCATCAGCCTCCATCCTTGTTTCTTTTCCTGTTTATTGTGGGTCTAGCTCAGAGTTCTTTGCCAGCTTTTCTTGTCCCACATTTGTGTGAACCTTCTGGTGTAGGGAAGCAAGGTTTGGGGCTGTACTTCACTTTCCTTCCCAAGGTCCTTGCAGAGCCACCTCTGCCATTGCTGGGGCTTTGCTTCCCTAGAGCCTCCAAGGCGCTCCCAGCCCTGATGGGTGCAGGGGGCTCCACCAGTGCCCAGCTTGTCCTTTGGAAAGCTTCAGCTGTGTGTATGAGGAGACATTTTGTCTGAGGGATGAGGCTAAATGCAGGCCATGGTAAAGCCCCTGAGCAGCAGCTCTGGCACAGCTGTTCTGATGAGCTGATGTGCTCATTTCTGAGCAGAGCCACTTGTAGATGTAGAGGCAGTCCCTGTGCTCATGTGGAAGGGAACAGGTGCTGAGTGTGTCTGGGAGGGATTTCTTGCTGGTGCCATGCGAGGTTGGAGGAATACTTGGGTTTTCCTCTTCCCTTCCATAAATGGCTTTTGTGAGAACAGGTTTCTTAACTTAGGTTACAACAGGAAGGGCTAATTGAGCTTTACTGTGAGCAGGATGCTCTCAGTGACACATAAACTAGATGGAAACCTTGGCTGGGTTAGGTATGAGGTGAGCCTCATGAATGCAGCCTTGCTCACAAATTCTGTTACAGGACTTGTGGCAACACTCAAACCTGTGTCAGGCGCATGGTGAGATGTCTGCTGTCCTGCAGCAGGGTAGGGGCTTTGCAGAGCTGCTGGGGCAGGAAGGGCTAGCACTGCTCTTAAACCCTGATCCCCTGATACAGGAAGAAGTGGCACTTCTGCTGTTGAGTAAGGCACTTGGTCTGACTTCCCAGAGAGCTGCCTCCCTCATGGCTGAGGACATAGCAGGCGTTTTGCCAGGCTCTCCTGCTGCTCAGTGAGGGTGGGGGAGTCCAGGACATGGGGAACCCTGTTCCCACTGCTGTTGGGAGCACAGGAGTGCTCACTTGCTTGCTCCCCACTCCATCCAGCTGGGTTTAATTTTAGAAACACAGTGCTATCTTGGGGCATCTTTTTCCATGGAATGCAAGTCTTTAAGTAAATAAATAACAGCTTTGTGGAGGCGGAACGGCAGCCCGCAACCGCACTGCAAAACACGCACCGAGCGAGTTGAGCCCCATTTCACTTGCATGTGGAAATACTTCGTACACAGAAACAGTGGCTGCACCACCTCCCTCTCTTCATTCAGCCCCCTCCCGAGCTGGCCATGTGCATTGATTAAAAAGAAGTAAAAACACCTTGAAATACCAGCCTTGGAGAAGTGGAAATGAAAACCCCTCCAAGCTGCTGGGGTTCAGCTGGAGTTCTCTGGCACAGGTTTGGTAAAGCTACAGTTTTCTGCTGATGGGCTGTCACTGACTGTGCCGCTGCTGTATCAGGGTCATCCCAGAGGGATGTGCTCTGGGGCATCCTTAGCAACCTGGGAGAGAAATAGCAGGCTATAAAGATGAAGGCAAGAAACTTGTGTTTAAATGCCCCTCCCAGTCTGGCTGGCCAAGAGCCTTCTGCATGCAGTCGTGTTGCTGATGGCTGAATGTCCTGGGTGTGTCCCTCAAAGCATGTTTGCTGGATGGAAAATCCCATTTAAGCCATTTTACCAGAGCAAGAGCCCATTTTCATTGCTCAGATCCAGCAGCTCTGACATGGCATCTGCTCCATAAGCTGCTGGCAACTCTGTTCCCCTGAGTCAGCAAGGGAGGCTCTTCTAAAGCTCCCAGTCTGAGCAAGACTTGCCACGGTGGCTTTCCTCTGATGTCGGGACTTGGAAATGCACCTAAATATGCAAGGTGGAATAAATGGTGTAAAAATAACCCAGGCTGACAGCTACTCGCTCTGCTCCACTCCTGCTGCACACTGCTGCTGCTGGGACAAGACAGTGCTGAGATGACAGGACTCTGTGCTTGTAAGGATACTGGGTCAGGAGCACACATCTTGGGTGCATTAGGAGTTGGCAGTGTTGATTTTGGTTGCCTCCACAAAGCCAAAGGGCTGGCTAGACTGTGCCTAATCACGGAGATATGAGTGAGCTCTGCCAGGGTCTTTGAAGCAAGTGGGCTTGAAGTCAGCAGCTGTGGCTTGGAAAAAGCATCATGTAGCATCCTGGTGTCATGTGCAGATGGGATGCCTGAAGAGGTTTTGCTCTAGTCTTTCTCTTCTAAGATGAAAAATTTACCTTGCCCTTCTTCCTTTAGCTCTTGGCAAGAGCAGTTCTGGGCATGACTGTGATAGTTTTGTGTGTTTGTTCAGAGATGGTTATAGTATTTGAATTCACTGCAGGGTCTGGGGATTACTAGCTGTACCCCTCAGCCTTTGCTGGTGCCTTCTCTTTCCAGCAGGCTACAGGGACAGGAGGATTTTCTGTGTGATGTGGTTGTGCCTGCTCTTCCACTGCAAACTACCCGGCTAAAGCCATGTCCCCTCCTTGGCCTCCTCCTGCTGCTTCCACTGATGCTCTGAAGGGAATTTTACTATTTTGTAAACCCTAGTGAAGGCCTTCTCTTGTAGGGCTGGGCATGCTCTGCCCATGTTCTCTGTGAGCCCAGGATCAGGGCAGCCCTGGCAGCAGCTTGTCTTTTCCACTGATCCCAGTTAGGATTCAGTCTTGGCAGGATGGAGCCTTTTGAGCTGCCAGCTGCAATAGGAGAGATGAGGCTTCAGGGGCAGCAGAAATTATTCCTTTCCCTCAGCTCATTTCTTGGATCTGGGTTGAGGATGGCCTCAAGGGTTGATCTGCAGAAGCCAAATGAGCCACACAGAGCTCAAACATTTTCATTCAGTGTCAGGCCCAGGGTGGGGAAGTGCAGCTCTCTGAAGCGCTGGGATTGCGGGTGGCAGCTGGGGAGGGGATGGAGGGAGGGATGGACTGATGGTATAATTCCACGCACTGCCTCACACAGCAGCAATTCCAGCCTTGCTGCAACTGCACACGTGGGGAGCCTTGAGTGCTGACATTACCCGAGAATGAAACCTAAGTTCATTATGGCTGCAGTAGTGGCAGGTTGGGGCTGTGCAGCTGAACCCCTCTCTCCCAGCAGTAAATGCTGCCTGGTGTGGCACTGCACAGCTCTGCTGGTGTTGACAGAGCTTTGCCACAACCTGCACCAGCAGGTAACTGGCCTAGGGCACTACCTATGGAGCAGCTGTGTATCTGATAGCCTGTGTTATCTTCCAAGCATAATATTAACACTTCACAGCTGCCTGGCCCTCCCGCTGTCTCCTCCTCTTCCTCCCCTACCTCCTGTCCCACCGCAGCCAAGTTGCCCTTGACTTTGCAAACACAAACTCTGCTTTTGCTGGCCTTGCATCCTTTCAGCTGCGCACCCTGAAAGTATCATGGGTATAGAAGACAGCGTTTCTGTTGAACTTAATTTTAAGACTAAATTCATGCAGGAAGAACTTAATAGTACTGAGAGCTTCTGTTTTTGAGCGGGCTGTCCAGAATTTGAGATCACGCCTGCTCTGTTGATGGAGTCATTGATGAAACAATTGTCTCTGCTGCTAATTTTGGGTTCTGGAAGCAAACCTTAAGCAATCATGAAGCGTGGAACTTTGTTCTGTGGAGCAAGTGTTGTGTGGATGACACCTTGGAGAGCCTTGGGCAGTAGGCAGCTTGCCTGAAGGCCACAGCTGTGCCATTGCAGTTGGGCTGTGCACACACAGCTGAGCAATGCCTGGTTTGTTGTGCTTCTTTGCTGGGAGGAAAGCTCAGCAGTGTCTCAGGGCATCCATCTCCTCCCTTTCTGTGAACTTGCACTCAGCTGCACTTAACTGCCACTATTTTGGGTACCCTTTACTCCCCAAAGGAGCAAACAGGGTAAGTACAAAGACAGAGGTGTTAAACTGGAAGCTTTCTAAACATGGCACTGGCCGCATGGAGGGACAGGGGAAGGTACAGGCAGATGGATTTGTGTCTCAGCCACCCACTGTTTAAGAGTGCACCGAGTTCACCCAAAGCCCTTCAGGCACAGCCTGTGACAAAGGATTCAGCTCTTCATCTGGTGTCTTTCTGGCACCATGTCAGGCATGTCAGGGTGTTGCCTGCCATCTCATGACTTTGCAGAGCTCCTCACATCCACTGGTTTCGAGACCTAAGTTGAGGCTTTTACCTGACATCTCAAAACCCTGAAAACATGGTCAGCCCACTGCAACAGCAACTTCTCCAACCGATTTTAGATTCCCTGAAATGCTGAGCTTCTCATGGAACGAGGCTCTGGTGTGTGGAGGGAAGTGAACTGTGTTGCCATTTAACTAATTAGCAGCTCTGTCTTGGCCAAAGCACACACGATGCACCAGCCATTTTTCAGCTGTTCAAAGCCTGCCTGCCTCTGCTGAGGCAGCCAGAAGGAGCCGAGAACCAACAAAGCACCAAGGAAGGGGCAGGACCAAGAGGGACTGGACTGTTCAGTCAAATCCATGTAAAGCTCAGTAACAGGGAATTTACAGGGAATCACTGCAGGTCACCAGGGGCTGAAAATAGCTAACAAAATTCAACGCTCTTTTTACTACTCAGCTATTGTTGCTTTTAGAATCTGGTTTTGAGCAGTTCCCATTCAGAAAAAATGAAGTCCCTCCCTGAGGTATTTCAAGTTGTCTTTCCCCCATGGCCCATTCTCCTTCCCCTAGCACTTCCTGAATTCACTTGCTTCTTTTGACATAGACTTAATCTCTTTAAGAATTCTTAAAGCTTCTGCCAGCTTCTCCTTTATATCGTTTTTAACAGGACAGTGTGAGGGTGGAGTAACTGCCAGGATGTGGGCATGAAGGAAAGCCAGGCTGAGGTGCCCCAAAGGATTTCAGCCTGGATTAGCAGTGAACAGACTGTAACTCACAAATGGGCCATGAGCTACCACAGCTGAGTTTCCAGCAGGCAGAAGCTCTGCTGTGCGTGCATTGTGAGGGTTGAAATGATGCAATGATCTGCAGTATTTGAGTGTTGTTTAACATGCATGAAAGTGCAACTTTAACTCTTATGGCAGCCTTCAAGAGAAGGAGGTGGTGGGCTTGGTGCTTTACTCTGTTTCTGCTCCTAGAAAAATGATGTGCTTATTTTAGGATTGATGATATTTGGAGCCTTAGAATCATTTAGGTTGGGAAAGACCTCTAAGATCATTGATGCCTTCTTGGTAGCAGGAGACCTGAGAGCTTTCCTGGAAGTTCAGATGGATGAGAAGGGGAATTTCCCTTAAGCTTTTTAGTGATTCAGGAGAGATGGACTTTTATATTGGTTTCAGTTGTGGTCACTCAGACTAGGAGGAAGAGCTCTGGAGGCCCCAGTTCTGCAACAAAAAGCAGTGATGTTATCTACAGCCACTGGGTCAGAACAGGCATGTGGGAGAAGCTGGGATAATGACAAGAGATGATAAATTATGTTAAACCCACAGGATTACACAGTTTAAGAACAGCCAGATTAAAATGAGTTTCATTCAACAGCAAAAAAAAATAGATTCTCTACAGTAATAAAGGCTATGACTGATCCCTTGTTAATTGCTGACTAATCATGCAGCTTGCAAAGCCTGTCTTGTTGCTTGTCCCGAGGTAACTGTTCATAGAACCTTTTGGGTTAAAACATAGAAAGATAAATAAAAAAAGATTTTCGAAGTAATGCAAACCACACTCCATTGCAACTAGTATTTATTAAAAATACACTGGACAAAAAAAGCAAGCCTCCAAAAAGTAGTCAGTTCATCAACATATATTACACCATGGCCCACCCAGCACCACAGAAACACAAGAGTGCTCTCAACCCATTTCTGTCACAAAATGTTGACTCACGTTTGGTTTATTACCTATAAATGTGCATAGTTTAAAGACTTGATAATGTAACATGAGCATAAAATGGCACCGAAGTCAGTTTGCTCTGCGCTTCCAGCCACTCTCAAACCAAGGAAGTAGTGAAATGTGCGTAAGAAGCGAGATGTGCGTGGTGCTCATGCGTGTGCTCAGTAGTCCCTGGTACGGCCCTGAGTCCTTTGTGTGAGCTTTACAGCATGACAGCACACTTCTCAGAAGCCAAAGACTCATACGCTCAAAGCATTGTATTGTTTTATTACTACTGAGTACATAGAGTTTCTTTTTCATTTTCAAAACTAGCTAGAGCCTGGGGGCAGACCAGGAGGGCAGGGTGTGTTGTGCGCGGTGACGGGAGGCAAGTGCTTGTGTCTGTCAGTTGACTTAGCAGCTTACACGCGTGCTTCCTTTACCTGGCACTTTGTTTTCATGCTGAGCAAAGGAAATTTTAGTGCTATGGGCACAGCAGTTCCACAGATGAATGCAATCTCTTGTATTTGCAGGATTGGGTGGGATTGTTGGTGCCAGTATGGCAGTGGGAATGACAGGGAGTCAAGACTGCAACAATGAATGTAGATTGTCCTGGTTCTGGACATGGGTAATTTTTGCAGGAGCCAAGAGGGGGCATGGCTAACAGCATAGGGGGTTTTTATGGGGGACCAGGGAAGGGGTCTCTTCGAGTAAGGGAGCAGCCTGTTCCCTAAATTATTGAAGGTGTTGCTGCTCATTTTCTTATTTGAATCATTGCTGTTTCCAGTAAATTGTTCTCATCTGAACCCACGATCTTTACCTGCTGTGCCCCCAATTCTCCTCTCCAGCCTGCCACAGGGAGAGTGAAAGTGGAAAACTAAATTGGGGAATACCATTCCTAAACCACATCATCGATGTACAGATGTTTATGGATTTTGGGCACCAAGCTTCCCAGATTTTTCCCTTTCAGCTATGGCTGTTATGTCTGTCACACTATCTACCTTATCTCTCAGACAACAAATAAGAATCAAATCAATTCACCTGCAATGGAAAGAGTGCCTTTTGTTGTGGTTGGTGTATGAGAGGTGTGAAGGATCTGTAGTAAAACCTATGAGGTCTCCTCATCTGAGACCTGTGCTTACTTACGTGAGCAGGATATGCATGGCAGTGTGGTGTGCTCACAGTACTTTATAACCTCCTAAGCTTAAGATGATTTTTTTGGTAGTGTCTTTGACCTTACTAGAGTTGTCTTCAATCCTGTGTATATGGAGGGAGCACCCTGAATCATGTGCAGCTTCATATTAGCCAAAAGCAACCAGTAATACCCTGTTTGGAGCACTTAAATTAATATTTGAAAAGCAGCCATTAATATTAACAAGAAAGTTGAGTAATTTCTTATCTAGGACAGTTAATTACCAAAGCTAATTATTGCTACATGACTGTGGCCACTGCTACATTTATGGGGACAGTTAAATGCTCCAAGGCCAGAAGACTTCATGAAAAGCAAATTAGAGAAACATGCAGGAAAACACTCTGGCAGAGCCAACAGTAACTACCTTAATTTTCCAAGTGGCCACTAGTATTAAAGTCTGTTTTTATCCATCAGGACTATGCAGGTTGCTGGTTACTAGGAGCTGCATCATAGAGCATTAAAAATTTGGAGTCTATTCGGGCTTGGTGTGACATCTCTTTCTAAAGTCAGGGACAGCTTAATACTTACTTCTGTGCATGGCAAAATCAATCCCTTAAGCATGCATACAAGGCATCCATGTATTTCAGTGCTAAGGTTAAAATGCTGGAACATGCTTCTAACATTGTAAAACTTATTTTCAGATCAGAAATATAATTCTTCCAAAGCCAGAAATCCTCTTTCTGCATCACGTTTTACAGAGCACAAGGCAGAAAACTGGGCAGCTGCCATTTATTTTTTTTTTTTCTTTTGAAACTGGTATGTGGATATTTCCCACTTGGAGGCGTCTCTCTTATGAGGAAAGGCTGAGGGAGCTTGGCCTGTTTGGCATCCAAAAGAGATGTGTCAGTGTGTATCAGTGTCCAAGGGGGAGATGCCACAAATATGGAGCCAGGCTCCTCTTGGTGGTGCTGAGCAAGAGGACAAGAGGCAGTGGGCAGAAACTGATGCACAGGAAGTTCCACCTGAACTTCTTTACTCTGCAGGTGACTCAGCACTGAAACAGATTGCTGACAGAAGTTATGGAGACATTCCAGTCTGGACACAACCTTGTGCCATGTGCTCTGGGTGCCTGAGCAGGGAGGTTGGACCAGGTGACCCACTGTTGTCCTTTCCAACCTTACCCATCCATTTTGGGGTTCTGTGAAGGGAAGCAGTAGCACTGCAAAGGGATGGGAGCTGTCCCTTGACTCTGGTGGTTCCATGTTTATAATCTCAGCTGTATGATGAAGTTTCCCAGCTGTGTTCTTCTCACTGTCACCCTCTAAATTCAATGAAGGAGGTCAGGGGAAAGATGGACAGACAAATTCTGAAGTCTTAATCCTTGACTTAAAAATACTGGCCAAATAACAGCACTTTCAGCAGTGGCTGCATTCCCAGAGCTCACAGTTGCATGGTATGATGATAACAGGTGTATTTCACAGCACAAAGGAAAAAAAAAACCCATAAACCAAAACTCTCTGTGGTATAAGCAGGAATCTTTTCTCAATCTCATCATGAGGGGACTGAAATGGAGGTACTGGCAGAGTGGAGAAGTCTGTCCTCTAGAAAATACACATGGTTTTCAACTGAGATAAGCGGCTCCACTGTTCACCCAGCAGTCAGCTGACTGAGTAAGACAATGCTGGAGGCATAGCGTTGCTGTGCTGTACACACCTGCTGAGGTCTCCAAGCCCACCAGCTGAGCAAAAGGACTTCTGGAAGAGGCTAAACAGAAGCAGTGGTCACTCAGAGGGCTGGAGGTATCTGGGTATTATCTAGACCCTGGAGAAGTCTCCCCTCTGCCCACCTGTCTTACTAAGCAGCTTCAGCTCTTGGATGACAATGTCATGAGTGACTGCCTTACACATGTCGTACACTGTCAGCGCAGCCAGGCTGGCAGCTGTGAGAGCCTCCATCTCCACACCTGTCCTCCCCCAGGTGTGACAGGAGCTGCGAATCACCACTGCATGCCTGGCCTCATCCAGGCTCAGAGACACCTCAACATGGTACAGAGGGATGTTGTGACACAACGGGATCAACTGGCTGGTCAGCTTGGCTCCCTGAATTCCTGCAATCTGGGCAACTGCCAGCACATCCCCTTTCTTCACCTGGTTTTGCCTCACCATCCTGAATGCCTTCTCACCCAGGAGGACCACGGCACCAGCAACAGCACTTCTTTTGGAATCTGGCTTCCCTCCAACATCAACCATTGTGGCCCGTCCTTCCTCATCAGTGTGAGTCAAGTTGTCAGAGGCACAGGGTACCTTGGTGCAAGATCCTGAATCCCTGGAATGGAATACAGATCCTGAACACGCCTCTTTGGGCTGACAGTCCACAGGAACTTGGCCAACAGAAGCAACAAGGCACTTTGTATCAAATGGGGAGCTTGGGTCCTTCTGGAAGACACAGTAGCCTCGGAGCTGGGTTTGCAGAATTCCTGTTGCTACGTGCCACTGTTTCTCTGTGTGAGATCCTGGCAGAAAAAGTTGTCCTGTGAGTTTATTTTTCATTGATGCTTTTCCCTTTTGTTTGGGTAAACTTGCTGTCAAAGTCAGCCAATGGCTAAATGTGTGGCCCCACCGTTTTGAATTTAGGGGGTTCTGTAGGCCATCTTGGCATAGTGGGAATGACATCAATGCAGGCTCTGGGGAAAAAACAAAAAGTAACATGAGAAGAACATCTTACTAACTGGAAAGCTAAGCTGCCTGTAACAGTTGAGAACCCTGTCAGAGCACTGCTTGGGACTTCCTGTGTTGCAAAAACTTCAATAAGCCTGCAAACATCCACTTTTTTCCTCAAGCTTCTTCTCTCTTATCAGTTCCCTGCATTTCCTGGTTTGCTATTACAAATGTCAAGACTCAGAACACTCATTTCAAGGTCCCTGACAAAAAGAAACAACTTTCTGAAAGTATCAACACCTTTTGGGAAACAGCAGCCAAGAAAGTTTATAGGAGCATCAGTTCTGAGGAAAAGTGAATCACAGCATCTCAGCATCCATTTGGGACCATCCCAACACCAGCCTTCTTTCAAAAACCTGGCAGGGTTAATAGGAAACTCTTACACTCAACTTTGCCTTTCCAAACACCTCCCTGCCAGCACAGGCGGCTGCACTTCCTCCTTTCATCTCCTTCTGCAGGGAAGGGTCATGCCAGCACTTGAGGACAGTAGGGACCAGAAGCACTGCAACTACACTGTCTACAAGCTCTGAGGGTGATGGGAACATCTCGTATTATTGCCAGCTCTTAACACATTAATGACAGCTGAAGTTTAAACACTGGAAAAACCACAGTTCCCTCACTGACAGACAGATTTTATATCTACTCAGAAGCATGTTCCAAGTCAAGCTGGCAGAGCTCCCAGCTGGCAGAGAGGAGTAAGCCCTCCTGCCCCTTTTCACCATTTAATCCTTTGGTTTTGGCATTTGCACTGAGCTGAATGCCAAGTGTGAAGACAGAAGGAGTCTCTTTCACATTAAAGTGAACAAAATAGTACCTATGAATTTTCTAAGTAAAGAAAGCAGTATAGAGGTAAGTGGCTCAGCCCTGGTTTAACAGCACCATTAATAAGCATGGTTCCCTTTTTCTGAAGCTCCTCCTCTCTCTGCTCTGAGAAACATGGCATTAGGTTGTGCTCAATAACCTCCTTTGGTAGCTCTGGTATTCAAGGACTCCGTTTTCAGCCTATCCACAGGTGCATCAAAGCCGCTTCCTGCCCCTCTGAACATTGCTGAGCTACCTCAGCTGCCCAGAAACTGTCCACATGACAGTAACATACACAGTCTGTGGGACAAAGGTCTCATTATTCTCCTCCATCTTTTTCCAAAAACAAATCCACCAAACTCTCCTTTGCAAGTTCCAGCCTCTACTAAAACAAGACTGATGCATTTAGCACCATTTCCATCCACACACTAGTCTAAAAGTACCCATTCCTGAAGCTTAAATCAACCATAGATTTCATTATTATAATCACTGCATAACCTAAATTCAGGCAAAGACCTTTTTTCATCTACAGCTGATGGCCTATCCACTAAAATTAGGATTCCTGCAATTTGAAGGCATGTGTTTACCTCAGGGGAATGGGATTAAATGGACATAAATGTACTGAGTGCATCATTGCTCTGCTTTAGAAGAGCACAGAAAATTATTTTTTTTATTCCTCTTTTGCTCTCTCTTTTCATAGTGGGGCCTAACCTGAATTTTCCTTACAAAATCCAGGAACTCAAAGCACTCTGTTCTTCTGGATTCCTTGATTAGCTTTAAAGCTGAAGCTAAACCCCTGTGAAAGTGTCTTGTTTTCAGGAGAAGCCAGATTGCAAAGGCAGACAAGTCCTGCTTTCCACAGGGTAAACACATGTGGGTGGGAGCAGGGAGAAGAGTTCGCTCAAGTAGAGTGGGAAGTAAACAGACAGCAAGAGGCAGTAATGACTGCAAAGCATCTTTGCTTTTCTGAGCAACCTACACTTCTTGAAGCTGTACCTAGTCATCCCTATTTGCAACCAAAGTGCTCATACACCTACAAAAAAACCCTAAAAAACCAAATGGTTTTCTACTGCACTATATATTGAAACCATCTAACAAATTCCATGTCCTTATATCCCATTACTGCACCTCAAGTTTCATTGTGTCAGCTTCCAACTAGCACCATCTCAGGCAGAAGAGAAGGCAGGAGATAGTTAAATTAATGAGGAAATTCCCAAAACTGAAGTGAACCCAGGAGAAGAACCACCTGCTGAAAGGAATATCTTGATTAAGGGAAATAATTTACAAACCATATAGCAAAGGATTGGACAACAGCAGTGCAGGGAAGATGCCAGGTTTGGCTTACTGGGTCTAGCAAAACCAATTAGTGATTTCCACAGCATTCATTAAATTTCATTAAATTAATTCCATACACACACTCCCCCACTGACTGCTTGCACGCCAGCATTATTTGAAGTTTGTAACTAATTCAAAACACAATTAGGAAATCTCCTAATGATTCTCCATGTGTCACAGTGGGATACTCTCCACTCATCTCCAGTCTCTCCATTGATGCGGTGACTGCCAGCAGTCAGTCTCAAAGGGAGATGGAACAGCTGAAGGAGGAGGACCTGGACAGGCTGCCTCTTTCACTGCATGTAAGACAATGTTAAAGCACTTTTCAAAACGAAGTTGGATTGATCTGCTCTGTAGACATCCAAACACTGCTGTGAATGCTAAATTTGGAGTGCGGGAATTCTTTCAAAGGCAACTTGAAAAATTATGTAGGTCCCAGTGAGCAGTCAGGAGTTTAATACAGTATTTTTTCATCTTAAAAAAAAACCAGCAGAATTTTTTCCTCATGCAGCAAGTCAAGACACATTTTAAACAAAGGGTCCTCCTTATTCTTTTTCTGGAACACAATGCAGCAGTGGCCACATACAAGCACAGTTTTGCACCAGTCAACATGGAAAATGATGGCCTTTTAAAGTGGGGCACCAAGAGAAAAACATTCCCAATGAAGACCTATGTTAAAGATCTCTCGGTGGATCCTATCTCCTAATAAAGGCAACGAAAGTACAAGCCCTAGGGGCTTGGTTTAAAAATAGAGTAGTTGTTACTATATTGCCTGTTGCAAAGACCTGCAAATTAATGGATGTTCCCCTCCCCCAGGATACCTGTTGTAAAATCTGTGTTTTAAGCTGCCCAGCAGCTAACCAGCTCCAAAACATCAAGAAGAGGATGAGAGTTTGGATTTGAAACATAATCTTTATCTCTTTCACCCTTTTTTTGTTTTTCCTTTTCCCACACCTTGTTGATAAGGAACAAGGAAACATCTTGCAATTAATCTCACAAAGCTAACTCTTGTAACCATTTCTTAAGGTCCTTGGAAAGCCAGCTATCTGACCCAATAGGTAAACAGAGGAATGGATGAGGTAAAATCACACTGAAGGAGATGTTAAAAATCAGTAAGAGAACCACAGCGGTGCAACATCACTCATGAACAGCGCTTCAGGCAGAAGGAAGAGCTAGCAAATAGCTTCAATAGACGTTCTTGGTTCATAGATCTTCATGGTTATGTTCTGAGACTTTGCAGCAATGAGAGGCCATTTCAAAAGAATGAAGCCCCACATCTCAGATTCAGAACTATTGAAGTAGGAACACTTGTATTTCTGTCAGCCTGATGGCTCTATATATGTTATAAACGAAGCAGAATTTCTTAATCCGTGGATAAAACTCCATTCTGCATCCTTTATATTTATATGGCAACATGGCCAAAGCTCACCTCAAACTGTCCTATAAGCAACTTTACTGTTCTACTTAAGTACAAAGGAAGCTGATAGGAAATAAGGTAGGAAAGTTGATTATCCCACTGGAAAATGTAATGAACTGTCATAATTCGAGAAAACAAAACCAGTGCTTTCAATTGGAAAATGGGGTAAGGCTTGGTAGGGACACTAAACCTTTCCTCCTCTTCCACTTCAGCATGTAAATTATTACTGGCTAATTAAGAAGCCCCTTTCTTTGCCTAAACCTAAGGCAGAAGCACAAGCTAGACTTAGAAGCCAAATCAACTCTGCTCCCCCAAAGACAGAAACGGAACAAAATCATTGCATGTTTTTTACGTACTGATTTGTCACCCACCAATCAGGACCATTGGCCGGTTTTTCATCTGGGAAATGTTAAACATGCCTAGAAATAAAATAAGGAACACATAAAAATCCCGGCTTTTTAGGCATTAAGTCATGCATCTGGTTTACATCTTTAGTTTTCTGTTCTTCACAGTGCAACCTGCATACTAGGAAAAACAAAGCTCAGTAAAAGACCAAGGGAACTGGAAGAAGAGGAATTATTATACAGCGCAGTATTAGTTAAAACTACACCTGTATGGGTCTATCACACTGCAGAACCCATTCCCAGAAAGCTTGCCGTAATGTGAATTACAGTCTACCTACTACAGAATTCAATCTATTTGAGACTATCTTGTCTCTAACAATAGTATTTGACTGTTCTAGTTTTATGGATAAGCTGTTAACAATTGTTCCAGTTCAAAGAAGTTCAATCACAGAAAGCCCCAGGGACAAGAATGAGATTAACACAAAGTGGGAGAAGAATGTCAGGCAAATGCTGCTGATGGCAAAATGACTTGAGTAGACTGTTCCCCTTGCTTTCCCAAACCATAAATAGAATTCATAAATGAAGGATCTACAAATAAAGGAACCAATCCCTCCATGCCTTCCCTTAGTTTTATAAGGCACTATTTTATCTGGGTCAGACCAATGCACTTTGCAAGTTAGTCTATGCTTAGATTTAAAAGCTACCTTTAAATTTGTTTCACGTTAGGAAAAAAGGGAAAAACCTACTGTTATTATTCTGTCAGAATCTGCAAGAAAACAAAAGGGTCAAAGCATATTTTTAGTGTATAGGGGACTAATCCATGATTATAAAGCCAGTTCATGTACAAGAGGCCAGCATTCCCAGCTGGAGCCAGATTACAAAAATTCAGTTAGGTTCAGATGTGAATGTTTATATCAATATAAGTCCAGAAGAGACAAATACAGCCTGAGACTGTGACTGCATCATCATGGACCTCCTGTCATGACCTTATGTAGAGCACTAGGTGAGTACCCACAAAGTCCTGCATGATGAAAAAGAGATTTGTCACTTACAGAAATATGTTAATGCAATACTTGGATCAACAGCTCAATTTAGTCCTTCTTTTACAGCAAACTAATTTTAAAAAAAGGGATCCAGTACAACTACTTAACTTCACACTTTGCTGTTGTTGTCATGAGCTGTGGTATTCGCATCTATTTGAGAACAAAATCAATCTGAAAGTCTTTCAGACAGCTTGGATTCTAACTCTCATGGAAGGTTACAAGTACCAGGACATTGTTTTCCCTACCACTGCTGTTATTTCTCGAGTACAACAAACATACCGGCATGCTGTTTCTTTTTTCTGCCCACTGCTGCTCCAATGATTTGAATCAACTCCTCCTCTGAGGCACCCGACCGTAGGTGATCCCTCAAGGACACTTCTGAATTCCCAAAAAGGCACACCTGCAGCCAGCCGAGGGAAGCAGAGCAGGAGAAATAAGAAAAAATAAAATAAATTACTTTTACAAGTATTTTGTACTAACCTCAGAGTGAAGAGCTTTGAAGAGGCCTACCCTATTGAAGGGAACATTTATGGAGATTGTTTTCTTTATCTCTCCTCATGTACACACAGACAGCCTGGGATGTTTATGCAGCCTAAGCTCGTTGGGCCTTCAGGCTGCCTCAGTCATCTGACGTTAGACAGCAGCACAGCTGCTGTCAATATCAGGTGACAATGCGTAAGTGCCAATTTTTAATTGAAAACTTTAATTTTCCCCCAGAAACTGCCAGTATCAACGTGGCAGGAAATGGTTATCCCTCCTTGTTCTACAGTCATTGAGCAAATGTACAGGCTGCTCTTGAAGGAGAAGAGTTACAAGTTGTTTGGGAAACAAGACAGGATCCTTGTGGAATGCAAAAGCCAAGCCCTCACAGCTGCTTGGACCCTTTTTTAATGGGAAATCATCTGCTTGTCACATGTTTAAGATGATTTTGAATCAAAGATTAGAATAAATGTTTATATTTACTGGCCTTGCAACTATGTTTTACAATTGAAGTTAACTATGGTAGCAAAACAGAGAAACTGAAAAAAAGGTGATGTAAGATCTCCCTAACAGCCTGGAAGATGGAACAAGAATACATACAGGATAAATAAACAGGCGCTAGCTGGTGATAATTATGCATCTTTACATCCCGGCTACTTTTAGGGCATGAATTTCAACTTTATTTTCACCGCATGAAATTGAAGAGAATCCTGTTTCACTACCAACCTACCTTTAGGTTCCCATCTGCTGTTATCCTCAGCCGATTGCAGGATCCACAGAAATGCTCTGACATGGAGGTGATAAAGCTGATTTGTCCCTGGAAATGTGGCACCTTGTAACTCTAAAGAAATGCAGATTAAAAAAAAAAGAGTCAAATACAGACTCCTAGCTTTTACAGATCCACTTGCCTAAAGACCAGAAAATCTATTTTAACATAGATTTTCTTCAGCCCTAAGATCATATCAAATGAAAAATAAAAGCAAAATCAGTTTATTCAGGTGTTCCAGTCTATTCTGCCCTGTTTCTAGAAATTCTCGAACTTGTTAAATGCTTGCTCTTGTAGTTATCAACTCACAGGTGATGCCTGTAGGGAGCATGAGCTAGAAATTCCCCATTTGGCACTGTATGCTCTAAAGCAATAGTTTTTTCACTGAACAATCTTCCATCAAGGTTGTTAATGTGCAGACAGACTGCCAAAAAAAGGGCTGTAAACACAGGATATAGGCCTGGCACTCTTTATATCTGACTGAAAATACACCTAGAAAACACATTGTATTTATAAAGGTACAAATTATGACTAGGACTTCATAAGCATCAAGTCTCATGCAGGCAGCTTGACCAAAACCCAAGAGTTACCACACTGAGTATTTATTATGGTTATCAAATATCAATGCTGAACTTGGGAGAATTTGGGGTTTTGGGGCAGGGATGACATGGGGGCTCTTTTCACATGTTCTCTGTCCAATCCGACCTTGGCTGTGCTGGAAGTCTCACAGGGTAATTTCTCCAATTCCGGCCATCGTTGTTTAATTGTATCAAGCATCTCTTTGTAGCTCACCATCTTCTTGAAGTTCCATTTATTGCCTAGAATTAACAAAACCAGCCTAACCTTAGACTGTGGATTTTATTTTCTTAATTAGCAGAGAACCACCTTCACATTCTCTGTAAGCGTCACTTCAGCCATAGGTGTCCCAGCCCCAACCAGTCCTTCTACACCTTATGAAGGGAAGAAGATAAGCTGCAAAAAGCTTCAGGCAATTCCTGGCTCCCTACAAGAGCTTACCAAAACCTCTGGAAACAAGTCTATGGGGTGAATATCCACCAATTAGCTCAGAATCTCAAAGCAGCGGTACTTACCATCAAAGGGCATGTATTCTATGAACCGCACATCGACAGGCAGATCCTTCGTGAAATCCACGAAGTCCAGCACTTCATCCTCATTGAAGCCTCGCATCACCACACAGTTCACCTGCAGGTAAAGCAGACACCTGAAACTGGTGAG
This sequence comes from Donacobius atricapilla, assembly GCA_013397315.1. Lineage (NCBI taxonomy): Eukaryota > Metazoa > Chordata > Aves > Passeriformes > Mimidae > Donacobius > Donacobius atricapilla. The sequence goes on from WBMY01005651.1 coordinate 1,287,070, forward strand.
CAGAGTATGGCCTGCACCCCCAGCTGCACAAGGGGGATGATATGAATTCTCCTCGTTACTTCTTGATGTGATCTTCAAGTTTTTCTCCAGTTTTACTAAAAATTATTCATGGGGTGGGGTGGGAGGTGAGATGGAACATAATACATTCTTTATCAGGTGATCTGTATGTATGGTAAAAAACAACAGTTTCAGAGTAAATAAACACTGGCTTTACCTTAACAGGACGGTAGCCAAGTTCAGTGGCTTTGTGGATTCCTTCCATTACCTTGTGAAAGCCTATGATACAGAAGGAGTGAAAAATAATTTTTATTATTTCAAAGCAGAATGCAAATAGTGGTTATTTAGTACAAGACAAAGAGATGACAAATAAAAACCAATCTGATTCAGTAGACAGGGCTACAAGTAAAAAGAGCTGCAAATAAAGACAATTTAATTATACCCCCCCTCACAACCCTCAAAGCCTACTAAGTTACTGTGCTCAAGTTATTGAGATCAATATTTAACTGGTATTTGAGTAACCAACAATAATGGTATATTTTTTTACATCTTTGGATATCCATGTATTATTAGCATATGATTCTGCACTTCCCTGTAAGTCAGCTTTAGTTGTGTTACATTCTTCTTAAAGGGAGTGGAAAGAATTTAGGAACTGCCTCTAGATCCAATGAAGAAAGAATAATAAATTAGTATTTATTTTATAGTAATGGCTTGTATCTTTTCTACAATGACAGAATTTCTCTGTTCTGAATCAGACAGCAATGTTGCTATGTGAATTTTAAAAGGGTTTTTCTAAAGTACATTTGGGGTGGAATGGATTTAGGAACAACAAAAAGCCCCTTGATTCCCTATTCAACCCTGGCTACAGAGGTAATTGGCTTCCTGAAGCTACTGACTACCCCTTAGTCAGAAGATCAGAGGCAGCATTTTTCAGGATCATCATTTTTATGACTAAATACATCAAATTAGTGAACAAAATGTGGCAGGGATTAGGGCATTTAAGAAAGCAATTCAATTGGCCTTTGACCCTTGAAAACAAATGAAAGATGTCAAAAACTACAGTGACTTCAAGCAATGAAGTGCCCAGTTTCATCCTACCATTTAGTGTGGCCTCCACCTGCCAGCTGCTCTCAAACAGAAAGATATAGTTAATTTATGGCATCTTTGCCCGTACACGTACCTCTTAAAGCGGGAAGAAAAAGAAAGCAACAATGCAGTTTTAGAATTCCAAGGTCCTTTAGGAAAGCCTCTTAATGATCTCATTCAAACCCACTCTTCTGTCAACTTTGTTTAAAGTTAAGACCTTCCATCAAGACATCAACTTTGTATTTTGTGTATTATTCCCTCCCTGCCATGCTCAGCAGCTGACAGAGAACAGAGGTGAGCAAGAATGAGACAGCAAACTCCAGAGCTCAGGGCACACATTTCTGGTGAGTGGGGGTGCACGGCTGCTCACCTCATGTTTGTGAATGCCGCTTCTGCCCTGGCAGGTTCTAGACTAAGTTTCATTCTTGTTCTGCACATGAAACTCAGGTATGAGACCAAACACTGTATGAGACTGAGCTCCTTCTTCCCAAGCTGTAGCCTTCAACAGCCAATACTTTACACATGCTAATAAAAGGGCAGTATGCCTCTGAAGTTTTGATGACAATCCCCATGCTGCTTCTAGTCACATGTTTTTCTGCACAGGTCCATCATCCTCCTTTCCTTATCTGTGATCTACTGGAAACTCAGATTCTCTAGTGAACAGATCATACCTTCATTACTCTGTAGGTGCTTTAGCAGAAAAAAGCAATAACTCAGTAGTATTCTATGTATACTTAATATGGGATGCATTCAAAATCAGAAAAAAAGAAAAGAGACAAAAATTTCACTTCACTGCTCTCTGGCTACTAAAAGCATCATAGAGCATAGACATAGGAAAGCAGAAGATACAATTATTTAATAAGCCAGTTCTAATGCTAATCCTGGCTGCACAGAGTGGTGACCAGCAAAGTTATTTCACACAGTGAAATAACTCTTGCAACTGTTTGAAGTTGTGGCCTGTCATCCTTCTCAATCACCACCTACTTGTGCATGTGCCCAGGAAGTTTCCAGCACCTGTGGTAGATCTCATTCCAATTAAGCAAGATTGCAGGCAGATTGTGGCAACAGAGATAATGATACACTGCTGTAAGCACAACCAAGAGCCATGAGTGGGATCAAAAATCTCTGCTACTGCTCAGAAAAATCTCATCTGTGACCACAGGATTACAGAAAGCAGAAACTCAATGTAACTAAAAAGGCCAGGAAGTAACCACTTCTCTTTCACCCAATGAAGAATTTCAATACTTTAATCATATTTGGTTTCTACTGAAGGCAGAACCTTAGCCAGCTTTATAGTACAGAGAACCTTAGAGCCATCCAGAAAAACCCTATATGGAACAAAACCCTCCAGCATTTAATCCTTACAGGAAAAAAGGCTTTAGGCCTACATTTAATGATGCAATTAAAGTACATCATTACCTCACTTTCCTTGTATGAAACACACAGAAAGAAAGAGACAGACCATGAAACAGGTTAGACCGGCTACCTGCATGAAAGCATTTTTCATTTATTCATCCCTTAGAATGTGGTAGATTGGAAAAAGTAGAAATATTACAGTACTCCAAAGTGCTTTCACACATCAGTGAAATCTCTGATAATCTCACAGTCATTTTGTCTATCCCAACCATCTGCAAGTAGAAGCAGATGCGATACAGGGCACCTCCACCAAAGATACATGTTTTCTACATCTTCTTAAAATCCTACATCGACTTTCCAGCAAAACAGAGAAATTATTCCAAGTTTCTCAAGTTTCTGGTAAGCTCCATAACCAGATGCCACCTTCAGTTTCCAGAGAAGTTATCAGCCTGTAGAAGTACAAGACCAGGAATTCCTCTCACCTTAACAGAGCTATCTTGCTGCCTCTGGAACTGGCACAGGAGACAGGGTAGCTCAGTAGGGCAGGCACTCTATTCTCTACTCATTCCATACCTGGAAATCTATTAAATAAAAATCCTCTAAGCGGGGTGGGGGGGAAGCAGATGTTATGTAATTTCAGCCTTTAACCTTAACAAAAGAAAAAAAAAGAAGAAACCCAAAGCAATAGAACTCAATTTACTATTTTTACCTGATATCTACTTAGAAAAAAAAATCTATGATTTGGAGACTTTCTCTCCTCTTAAAAATACTCAGTAATAGAAATTTTCCTTTTCATTGCCTATGCCGTTCAGTTGAGCAATTTCTCTCTTTGTTGGTAAAAGATATTTTCTTTAAAGGTGGAAGAGAATATTTATATTAAAAAAATTACCCTCATCCCCTAATAACCTTTAGTTTACTTTATAACGAGCACATTCCTAACAGCTTCTAATCAGATGTGAAGATCTCTGGCCTTGTAATTCAGGAAGCTGGAGGCTCAGATTTGCCCCTTCAGTGGCAAAAAGAAGGACTTGTTCCTAATGAATCTCACAAACCAGGTGATACTCAAACACAGGGAACAGAAGGAAAGAGCACAGTCAACAACTGTTTGTGATTAGACACTCCCAGATACCATTCTGGGAGCCAACTGTGCCATGGCACAACCAGATCAATGCAATAGCCTACACTGGAAGGATAATGCTCCAGTCAGCATTATGATAGGAACTGATTTCTGCACCATGACACAGAAGCCTGAAGTAGTGCTCCCACAGAGACTGTTGACAAGGACACCTTTCTGCACCTGCCAGCAGAACTTTGGTTTGCTACCAGTGATTCAAATGCTGACCTTACTTCTCACAGGAATCCAGATTTCTACAAGCCTTTTCCTACATCTAGCTGAGGTTGTTGCACCATCTGGTGGCTACATAGAGGTTTTGTCAGAATTAGAAGTTCACAGACTACTGAAGTCACATTGCTAGACAGGAAGAGAATGATACATCAAATCAAGTTTTAGTTTGGAAGGAAGCCAAGCATGAAGCTGAGATCCATGATCAGCTTTAGGATTCATTTAAACCAGAATCTCTAACACTGGGCATATCCAAGCATTTTTTAAATTTTACTTGCAATTTCTTGCTCAGTAGGAAAGAAGTTATGAAACCAACAGCCCTCCTCAAATTACCTCAGGCATGGTTTATGTTTACTCCTATTAAAAAGTAGTGGATACAGAGCCTCACTAACCACAAGTGAGACCAGTGCTAGCACATCCCAAATATAACTTCCAGAAACTGCCACTATTCATGACAAGAAGTTCAGTTCTTCTGGCATCTTTGTTCCCAGACGGCATAGCAGAAGCATCTGAGTTTTTTGAACAATATTAAAAAAGAGCAGCACACAAGACCAACACAATATTTGGAGAAGGTCCTCTTGAGAGCTATGACTAACCAGTTATAGGTTATATAACTAACCACAGGACTAACTGTGGTGAGTTGAGCATCTTTTACTTCACCAGCTCCAATAAAAGGGGCTCTACCTGCTAAGCAGTACAGAAAGAAGGAAGAGGAATCATCTAGTATAGACTACTTTTTCCAGCCTCAGAAGGATAGCTATTCACTTCCCTCCCAAAGTAACTGACTGTGAAAGATACAGTAAGCAACTCACTACATTCCTGCAAGTATTAACATAGTTGCCTTAGAAGACAAGTTTGTACCTTTCCTTCGGACAATGAACTCAAATTTAGCTGGCACCAAAGTATCCAGGCTGATGTTAATGGCATTCAGTCCTGCCTCCTTCAGCCGGGGCAGCAGTCTGGTTAAGTTGATCCCATTGGTTGTGACAGCTATGGTTTTCAGCCCTTCTAGCTTGTACAGTTGACCTAGGAAATAAAAAGTAAAAAGAACACTTTGAAGAAGTAGTTAAACTGTAAGTTACAGAGAAAACCCAAGAGATTTGCGAAAAAAAGAAAAAAGTATCACTGAAGGTGTGAAGAAAATGTGGACACTTCAGTGCTTCAGCATTCTTCCAGCTGTATTGGCTTAAGAGACTGATTTTAGCACAAATCCATTTCAAAAGGTATGAGAGAGCAGTTTAGTGCAAGTGAAACTGGAGGGAAAGTTTTGTTTTATTAAAATGCACACTAATTTTGTTCTTCATTTCTTAAATATCTACTTTAGTGTTGAAAGGCAACCTCTGATTTTGTGTATTTTCTTTTCCTCCATCCACCTTTGCAAACTGAAAGGTGGATGTTTATGTTCTGCAATAATAATAAGCAGTAAGCCATCCCTTTCACAACTGACACCTGAACTAACTGTTTATTTAGCAACATTCGTCCTACAATGCTTTACCAAAAACTAGTTCTAACCCTGAGGTAGCTGCCAGCAGTAGAACTTTTAAATTTATGAAAGAAATACCACATGCAGTCCTAACTAAACAGAAAAAGGTCAACATACTAGACTATTACAGAGACTCCAAGGCAACAACATCCAAAGGGACAAAACATTTGCACTTGACAACTGAAATATTTCCATTACCAGTGGTAGTCCGGCTGACTGGAGAGTGCTTACGCAAGACACTAAAAAATGGCTAACAAAAGAAAACAGTGTAAGAAACAGTTAGTATCATGAGATTAAGATTCAGAAAATAGCTGCCTCCTCATAAGCCAAATGCAGATATCCTCAGCATACCAGATCTCCAGAGATCAAGCTTTCAAACCTCCAGTTATCAGTACAATAACAAATAAGAAAAAAACCTCATAAACAACTCACAGAAGCAGAGCCACAGCAAAGTAACTTGCTTTGGTTTTATCTCCCTCCCTCATAGCCTCCACCCTAATTATTTAACAAATATTTGAAGAACCCTTACTCTTAAGGCAGCTGTAATTACGGCACAAGTATTTCTTAGTCCCTTCTTCCCTTACTATTTTACCTCTATTCGTGTTGATAAGGGCTTTATTTCTGCTTTATCTCATTTCCTAGCCCTTTTCAAAATATTCACCCTAAGCTGAGTCCAGAACTCTGGAATGGGTCAAACTAGGTCACAGCAAAGATGCTGAAGTTTACAGTAGCAGCATTTTGGAGCATGATTAAGAGCTCCATAAAGACATGAGGTAGTAGGGAAAGTGCAGCCTGTACTAAGAGAGATTTTTTTTCATGGCCTTCAGCTCTCAAAGTCCTCCCAAATGACCAAGAATAACCTCTTCCTACGAGTATAAGTGCTACTGGCTCAATTTTGCCAAAGATTATTTAACACTAGCTATCACTAGTAGCCTAAACTTTGTGAGAGTAAAGGATACATGCTGAAGTCAGAGGATAGTTTGGGAACATCGCTACTTTTATTTATAGCCTCAGAATGCACAAAATGCTAAACCTCCGAACAACTGGGAAAAGAAAGTCTAGGTGCCATACAGGCTTCATTGCTAGAAATGTAAAATGCATAAAGGTACTGAAAAAAACTAATGTCATTCTGCAGCCTAAAATGAAAAAAAAAATTTAAAAAGTAGCACCAGTTGATTAGGTCAGCAGAGGCAGCAGCTGATATCCATGCATCTTCCTCCTCATCAGACAAGGCAAGATACAGGATAAGGCACTGGAAAGACACTAATACACGGAATCACCTGTAGTAACAAATTGGACAGTAGACAGCTGTGAGAAGTTAAGAGATGGAGGCTTAACACTAACGCCAGCAAGTTAAGGACCAGCCAGAACACTCTACCAGGTGTAACCTTCACAGTGTCTTGGTTTCTCGGCTTGTTGACCTCTAAAATTAAAAGGGATGAAAGAGACCGCATAAATTTGTAACTCTCCTCGTACCAGTATTTGTTGACCTTTGGTCACTGCTTTAGCACCAATCAATACACAAGCAAAGGCAACTGACAAAAACTAACTAGAAAAGGAAACAGAACAGATGCTGTAAGTCCACAGCATGAACCTAAAACTTGTACGTCAAGCTTGAGCCATGAAGTAAACCATTTTAAATTTACGTTTTCCTTTAGGATTAGGAGCATCTTCTTAAATAGACCATTTTCTTACCTATTCTCTAACGGGATTTTCACCCTGCCAACCCCTTAATCAGGGGTTTTCTGTTTTTAAAGTCCTGTACCAGGGTTTAAAAGATGAGATGGAACCTGTGGTTCAGTTTTCAAAGGTGTTTATTCTATTTCTTATCTCAAGGTCTTACAGCAGTCACAGTGCACTGAAGAAAAAGCAGCTACAGGAACATGGACAGAGAGTCCAAGGTCATTTCAAAGATTTCTAATCCAATTAACCCTTAAAGTGTACTATATTTACAGTTTTGTACCAGTAACTATTACCTATTCTAAACACGCAATTTCTGCATCAAATCCATTCTACCAATGTCTCTGTGCCACTGTCACAGTAAAAAAATGGAGTAGATGGAAAAAAAGAAAAACAAGACAACGCCCAGAATTCTCCATCTTGCTCTAATCTAATTCCATAATAAAAACCCCAAACTACAAATTTTCACCCTGTAACAAACTAAACTACTATTTATTTTAAATCTTTGTTGTTTTCAATTCATCTATAGGTGTTAGAAGTTTTTTCCATAGACTAAGGTCAAAGACAGTGCTTTCCTAGAGCCCCAGCCAAGGTCTCAGATCCCCCAGGGCAGTTTAAAGGATTTTCCACATACCCTAGACTCCAACAATTCTCCTCCAATCATTTCCTTACCTGCACTTCTCCTGACTGTCTCCAGAAAAGGTGTGTATACTTCCTAACACATGAACTAACAAGTCTATCCCACACCACTTCACTCTTGAAATGGGTATAAAAAGTTGTTATATAAAGTCATCCAATATTCCATCCTCCACCCCATGGAAAATGATTTTGCCAGCGCAGATGTGTACTCCTCAGACTACTAATAATAAACAGCTATCACGGAGTTTATATCCAGTGCTTATTTAAACTTTGAGTATTGCAAAGGAGATGGATTCTTCCACTATCAGCTGCTTCAGAAAAGTCTCAAACATATGTTTTCAGCAGTCCCCAGGACATAATTTAGCTTTCAGCAAGTGTTAGATGCTGACTCATAGTTTATGTACGTGCATCTGTTAAAAGATTTTTAAAAATCTAAAGAACTGTAGCAGGTCTCTGAATAGCATGGTCTCCTACAGCAGCTTCAAATTACACCTGTTCATTGAAACAACTAAAAAACTTGAATTTGTGTATTAAAAAAAAAAATGGTAACAGAAATCCAGCATTAACATTTTTGAGCTTTATTGGTATTTCACAGATCATTTATAGTTTGGAGAAAGGCTTGCTGAAAGTAAACCAAACTTAAACCTCACCTCAATTCAGCACCTGAGATATTGCAGCCAGCTTCTCCAAAACCACCTAGAAAACCAGAGTAACTGTATTTGGCACTCACCCACAATATCCACCACATCGGGACGGATAAGCGGCTCTCCACCGGTCAGTCGGATCTTCTGCACACCTTCCTTCACAAACAATCGGGCTAAGGTGATGATCTCCTGGGTAGTTAGCAGCTCTGATTTTGGAGTCAGCTGAACACCCTCCTCAGGCATACAGTACTGACCTGAAGCAAAGATTACAGAAATACATGAGGCAAAAAATAATTTGCAACAATTCATCTAATATTGATGAGCAGAATGCACCATGGGCAGCTGTCTCTAATGGATGTCAAATGACACCAACTGCGCAAAAATTTTACAATCTCCTAACAATTTCTTGGTTTCCTTCAGAGGAAAACCCAAGACTAATTTGGTGTGCCTCAAAATTACAATGGATCCACTTTGAAGAAAAAGATGACCTTATTTCTATCTAACCTGCATTCAGAGACACCAAGTTCAACCGGCAAGCACTGGGACATCACCACAGACTTTCCAGATGTAATTGTGGGAATGTCTAGGTATGAGCTCTCCTGCTTACTGAGACTTTGGGCACACAAGCATCATTATCTAAACCATACCAAGTCTGATAAAAGATCTGTCACTTCCACCTGTCTCTAGCAGATCCCTAGGCTTGCTCCAGCCTTCTCATGCCACCAGTAGTTCAGCCCCAATTAGTTTTTATCTGTCCTTTATTGTTACTTTGTGAAGACAAGAAACAGCACAGGGCCAACACAGCAGTAATACCCTCACCCAAACCTTGGCCTTTGCACAATATGTGCAGTTTTGTGCAAGGAAAGAGCAGACACTTACACCTGAGGTTGCATTTCTCAGTCAATGAAATTCGCAAGTAATTGTGCTGCCTCCCAAAGCTGTCCATCAAAAAAGCAGAGAATGGAGCAGCATGTTCTAGTACAAAACGTCCTCTTCCTGAGCTTTGTAATTCCTGTTAAAAACAAAACAAGCAAGTGTTAAATATTTGAGTAGTTACCCTGTCAACTTGCTGTACAAATATCAACTTTGAACTCAACTGATAATTACTATTCCATTCTTCCCCACATAGACAGCTGCTCAAGGAAAACCATTGTCAAAAATGGCCATTTATTAAGTTTTACACCCTCCCTTAATCCATTTCTACCATTTTCCCTGTGCATTTTAAGATACCGGTCTTTGCCACAGGTGCTTCTGGCTTTTTGTGAAGAATAGAAGGTGTTTTTGTTCAACTGCCTGTCTCTTCCCAGAATCAATAAGCCAGGATCACCTATGCTCACTACAGCCCTTGGGTAAATGAAATTATAGAGAAGGGGCCCTTCCTGTGCTTCAGCAGAAGAGAAACTGAAGTTAATGAAATACTGCATCTCTGCTTGCATTCCTACCATATTCCATGTGCAATATTAACTTCTTGCTAACAGCAAAACTGGATTATTGCTATATACAATTATGTTTCATGACACCTTCATTTCCAACAAAGTCTTCCTGCCTAAACCCATATAACAGAATACTTCCAAAAGGCTTGTCTCAGTTAAAAATGACAAACAGTGCAGGGCATGGGGGAACTGGAAGAGAAATGTGTGATTCTAAACACCTGTTCAAACTGAATAAAAAAAATCAGATCTTTTAAAATTTCTTTATTAACTTTCATTAAGTGTTATTACAAGTGATTTCTGCTTACAGTTTCGGGGGGGGGGTTTAAGCACAATGTAATATATTCTAGAGCAACATGATTTTTAGGAAGTATGAGTATTTGTCCTCTAGAACGAAGGCATAAGAAGGATGAGGACTTGCTGGAGCAAGACCAGATGAGACCACAAAACTGCTCAGATGGCTGGAGCAGCACTCCCAGTAAAACAGGATGAGAGAACTGGATTTGCTCAGGGGAGCAAATTTGCTCCCATTTGCTCAGCCTGGGGAGGAGATGGCTTTGGGGATACATTATAACACTTTCCAGTACCTAAAGGGGACCACAGCAGAGCTGGAGAGGAGCTTCTTACAAGGGTCTGTAGTGATAGGACAAAGAGGAATGGTTTTAAACTTAAAAATAGTAGATTTAGATATTAGGAAGAAATTCTTTACTGTGAGGGTGGTGAGGGACTGGAACAGGCTTCCCAGAGAAGTTGTGCATGCCCCATCCCTGGAAGTGTTGCATGGGCTTTGAGCAAGATGGTCTAGTGCAAGGTGTCCCTGCCCATGGCAGGTGGTTGAAACTACATGATCTTTACGGCCCTTTTCAACCTAAACCATTCTAGGCTTCTATGACCACAGTAGGTATCAAAATAAATATCCCAAATAGTAGCTGCAAATAAAGTTCAATTTTATACCAAGTAACTTAAAAATATCAGTACCATCAATGCCAGAAAGGTTAAGGCAAGGTCTAAATGCAGGGAGTCCCATTGCCTTTAGCTCATGACTTTCAAATTACAATGTTATAGCTCTCTTTTTCTATACCTGTCAAGCACAGCTGAAACCACTCTGCTACTTTTGGAAAATATTTTGGCACCTCAAGTGAAACTTAAAGTAACTGAATAAACTCTTATCATAGTACTGCAGGAAAGCAAAAGTTCACCAACATGCTCTTATCAGCTGGTGGATACTTGGTTCAGGCACTACGCACAAAATATCCAAAACCAGCATAATTCAAACTCTGTATTGTATAGTATTTTCATCTACTACATCAGAGTTAAATTAAGATTTTATAGGAGGTCAATTTGGTAACTCAAGAACGAGGCCAGCTGCCTAGCATCACAAAATCAAGCAGAAAAACAAAACAATTAGGGCAATCACCTTCACTGGGTCCTCGTTAGTTAACCACATAGAGACATTTAACACTCAGCCATGGAAACTAGAAGACAAATAAAGGATTCCTGGATACACAGTGAATTTCATATCTACTGAAAAGGCACATGCAAAACTATTTCTGTATACGTGGTGTTCATAAAGTTCGCGCACGTGTGTGTGTGAACCAGATGCAGAATTGTGCCTCAAGTTGAAATTGTGCTGACTAGTCTTGATAGGCTGTAGCAGGGAAAAGATTAAATAAAGTTTGGAATAAAATTAAGATGTAGAACTAGGAACCAGACAAAATGACACAGTAGTGGGTATTCAAACTGCTTACCTAAGCAAAAGTCCTGACTCACATCCAGTGAAAAAGAGACCTGTGCAATCTCTGGGCATACTAAAATCAGAATGTATGGGATGATGCCAAGGGACTGGGCAGGAACACACATAGCCACAGCCAGCAGCTCCGGACTCCACAACCTCACAGAAGGAGCTAATCCTGCACAGGATTTCCCCACAGCCCTTGCAGAAATCTAGAAATGGCCAGCTAAAATGTTGAACCACCCAGGTATGCCTCCTCAAAACATTTTATGCTGAAAACATTTGCAAGAAATATTTGTGGGTGGGTGGAAGCCATAGAGGACCATCAGTGATCAAATCAGCCAGACAGCAAAGGTCATCTGGGGAGAGACCCAACTTCAGCTGCAGCAATTTTGTTTCCAGCTGTGCTAACACCCACCAGGCTCCTGCAAAACTTACAAGCAGGAGCAGTCGTTCTTGGCAGCACAATCTTTTCCCTAACCTTGAAACAATCCACTACACTTGATCCTAACAGCCTTGTAGTAAGACCTTACTCTACGAATATCCACAGCAGTGAGGAGCTAGAGGAGACAAAGGAGACACAAAGAAGCTGTTTCAAAGCCCAGAAAACATCCGTTTACCCCTGATAAAACTGCAGTAGTAAGTTTCCACAGAGTTGCTTTTCTGCCAGAAGAAAGCAATCTCTTTCACTGTTAGGGGCTGAAACAGCACAGGCGTATGGGGTGCAAGGCCAGCCCTGCCTTCCCTTCCTGCAGCACCAAAGTGTAACTGGCAACCACTCCGCAGCCACACCCGCTGCTCACACACTTTCCTTCACCTCCCCTTCCTGCAGCATGCCGGACAAATCATCTGGTTTTTAAACATCCTGAGAAAATGCTCCAGCCTAGGGGTGTGCGGGTTGCTGTAGAGCTTTGCACAGCTTTAGGTTACCAAAAAAATCCCAAGTTGGGAATCCCATGTTTTCACAGAAATGATGGCTCTGTTCCACCGCAACCCAGGTTAACTCAAAGAACCCAGGTAAATATCCAGACTTCATTTCTTCATCTTCCCTACTTAGAAAATTCACCCCTGAACAGAATAAATCTAAGGATATTTTAAATCTGCTAAACCCAGAAAAAACACAACACAAAAAAGTGGGTTTTTTTCTTGAAAACCATGCCGCTCTCTGGCATGGTTGGATGTCTGATGTTCACCTTCCTATTATTTTGGAAAAGTGTTGACATTTGAGATAGAAAGCACTCTCAGGTTTATTAAAATTATCTGAGCCCTCTTGTGGGAGCCCTCCTCTCCTGTTTCTTTCCCAGTAACTCTATTTTGCATCTTTTTCAGGATTGGGCTTCTTTAACACTCCACTTGAAGACAGAACAGTATAAACCTCCTGCCTCACAGTTTTAGAGTGTGAATTAGAGGGAGGGAAATAAGGGAAAAGTTGTCCTCCCTGGAAGAAAGGTGGGGGCAAATGAGGGACACACTAATGCTTTTATGTAATGAAAGACAAAACTGCATCCTTTGAAAGACAGTAATATGCTTAAAATAATTTCCTGTTTTCAGGAAGCAACCACCACTGGAATGAGACACAGGAGACAGTTCTGCTGCTGTTCTGTCACTCATCTGCATGGCTGCTACAGGTAAGGTAACTAAAGTAAGAGGAATAACACTGCCCTTCATTAATTACTCTAAAGTGAACTGTCAAGAAGCAGCATTAGAACAACAGGCACTCAGCAATAAATTGGTGTCAATAAATTTTAAAGTTTCTGTTGGCAATAACTAACTCTTGCTGCAAAGTAGTGGGTTTTAGAATGGGGAAAAGAAAAATGTTTTACACTGCTACTAGAACTTCTTTCCATCATTTTCTTGTTGTGTACAGAAATGGGTTTGTCTGGGAGGGAAGAACGGCAGGAAATGGAATTTTTAAGCTATTCAGTTTCTGACCAATTAGATCTCAGCACAGAGGAATTAGAAGATACCCGTAAGCCAGTACCATCAGCTTGAACTCCAGCAGAGGTGGATCCTGTACTACCAAAACTGTTACTGCACCCAGCACTGACTCATATTTTTATCAATACCACAGAAAAGGCCAATTATCAGAATAAAGGAAAACTCAGCTACCTTCCTGGTAAGTAACTCAGGGCAAGGATTCTCTCAGTTTGTTGTGCAAGTAGGGTTCTCTGAAGGGGAAGAATAGGTTGAGGTTGAACCTTGTCACTTGTAGCCTTTGTGAGAGCTACCGAAACAGAAGAAAGCAAATGCCTGCTACAGTTCCCAGGCTACAGGAAAAGGGTTATTCAATTCCCTGAAGTAGCAAAAGGTGGATGGTTGCTGGTATTTTAACATATCATTGTCCAATTAGATAAAATTTTCACTCAAAAGGGATGTCTATAACCTACAAGTTCCCACTCCCCTCTCTCCACAGTCAACAGGAGACACTTCTGCACATGGGAGGAGTATGCCCTGTCACACAGTGTACTTTATCTGATCCATGAAAAAAACAGTTTCATTCTCTGGGCTGTCAATCCCATGTTCTATACTAGTACTGGAAGAATGAGAGCTTAGATGACTGCACCTAGCAGCTATATTTTGACAAGCTGTCAACCCTTCAGACCTGACAATTCACCTGTGATTTCCAGGAGAACTCTTCTAACAATGCAGAAAAATTGGAAGCTGTCAGCGGAGGTATCAGTAACCACCAGGAACACCACAAACTGACAGATACTACAATGGCTCTGTTAAACACAAGGGTGCAGACAACAGAATTCTTATCTACTAATCAAGCCGAAGATCAAGTACTATCCTTGCTCTACTCTTCCACCTTCACTTCATCCCCAGTGATATTTGTTGTATAAAAGCGTAAAGCTTGCAAAGACTTCTGGGACTCCACAACCTGTGTACCCATGACACTGTTGGTGCTGCTCCTCCTGCCACTGGCTCTCCAAGCTCCTGCAATCCTGCTGGGTTTGTGCACAGCACTGCTGTCTCAGTGTAGTACCTAACACTGCTGCAGCCTCACAGACACAACTCAGCAAGAACTCTTCTCTTTCATGCCTCACCTTTAGCATCTTAAGTCTGTAGGGAAGTGGTGACATAATGTCCTTGGTTCAACCTGGAAATCAGACAACCGCAGAGGCTGAAATGGGTCTAAGCAGGCCAAGTGCCAGAATGAGGTCTGAGCTGAGAAGTCCAAGACAAATGTTTTTGTGAGGGCTCAGCAGCTGCTGCCCAACAGCTGACCCCAAACAGCAGGCTACACTTGTGGGTACTGGCACAGAGAGCACTGCCCAGGGACTGCCACTAGCTACCCACAAAACAGAGCAGCAGCACACAGAGACTTTCAGACATGACTGGCTGAGAATGAGGGCCATGTGAGGTCTTTCTGGGCAAGCTGGACTCTCCACTTTATCCCAGCACTGAAGGCTTCATTGTGGCCACAGAAATTTTCAGGTGGTTGTGTTTGGATTACAGGATCTACACGAGCAGATGGAGAAAGATGAAGTGAAACTTTGTATCAAGACCCTTACTGGACATGATGCATNAAAAAAAAAAAAAGCAGTTTTCCAGTTTTGTAGTAGAAATAGGTCATCCTACCTGATCGTTTTAATTCAAGAATAGAATCTGGACATATATTATCATGGGTACAAGATGGCAGGATGGCATCAAACTTTGTTAACTGTGAACTAGTCAAAAAAACATTCCAAAGAAACACTTGCACACAACTGAACAACTGTGAAAATGCTGCTTTCAGAGCGCCTGTAGCTTCATGCCCTGTTCTAGTCTTAGAAAAAGGAACTCCACTCTGTGTATACCTCTGAGACTAACAACTGTATCTCAAAAACCAAGATTCAAACAAGTAAATTGCTCGCCACACACAGCTAGTACAGTAGCTGTACCAATCCCACTGTTTGCAACCTAACCAAAAGACTTACAATGGATGGCCTTGGACACAGCCCCGCAGTTGTGGGAGGCCAAGCTGAACCACTTGAGTTAGAGTTCTGCCTTCCATAGCTGGAATGACCATTTTAAAGGGGACTTAAATATAATCTAGTGCTCTCTTCTCCCCTTTGCACACACCTCCTCCCTGAAACCTCAGGAAACTAAACAGAACCCATGAATACTTGCAGCTCCAGCACAGAAGACAGTCAAGCAATATTCACAACTTTGAATGTTTTACATGTTTGAATGTTCTCTCATTTGAAAGCACATATCACTGTCCCCTACGGCTGTAACGCTAATTGCTTCTCTCTACAGATGAATCCCAGGAGAGACTGAGAACAGAAAGGAGCAATGTGTGTATTATCACTGTATAGTTGCTAAGTCTGCAGTGCCTTTGCTTTCACACTAGCTCACTTCTCAAGCCCTGCAGAATATGAGCCAGTGCCCTGGCACACTTCTCATATTTACTATGCCACAAATGTGCATCCCCCACCCCATTCTTCCAGTTACCGTGCCTTTTTGCCCCTAAGGAGAGGTAGGGCTTTCAGATGGATGTCGTAATTAATCTCTCTCAAAAGTATTCCTGAATGTTTGTTAAAACTACCCGATGTAAAGAAAGCAGTGAAAAGTAATTCTGATCAGAATTTATAAAAATGTTCATGTCCTAGGAAAACAAACAAAACAAATTCAATAACCTTTCTAGTTTTCTGAGTCAAGTAAGCATTCAATAAAGCAATGCACAAATCCATTTGGTTTCCTGTAGATAAGTAAGTGGCAGTAAATGCATTCAATTCTGGAGACACGGAGTCTGTCACTAGTAGCTTTATCTTATTTTTTGTTCGTTAAAGCCTGCTATGCAATTGCAAGTAACTCAATAAATCGTGTCCCAGCTGGGATTCCTCTGTTGTGCCATGCTCTATTTCTGCTACACAGTTACAGAACCTCTGCCCTCCTGCGCAGCTTTTTCTCCTGCTTTTGGACACCAAAAGACCGAATCCAACCGAGAGACCAAAAGTTAAGCCGGGAGAAGCTGTATCAGGGCAACACCTGAGCTGACTTTGTGCCAACCTGAGCAAACAGGTTCAGTGCGAAGTTCGCATGCCCATCGGAGCACAACCACCGAAAGCTGCCTAACCGCTCGGGTTTTGACCCGGGCTGATCAAAGAGCGTTGTGTAATCTCTCCTTCGGCTGGGCAGGAGCACTGGACCGGCTCGGTCCACGGGACCGGGTGTCCCACGTACTTCCAAAGTGAAGGGTGACATTTCAAAAAAGGAAGGACACAGCATTATGTATTACTATGTTTTGTTGACTTTTCCCACCCCCCCTATACATAATCAGGTCATGGTCACCGCACAAATCACCGGTCGGTCCGGTATACGTTGCAAAATTCTCTGGACGGGCTGCAATCCTCTGGAAGTCCTGGCAGCCCCCGCCCGCGGTGCCCGAGCTCCCCGGCC
>WBMY01005651.1:1303924-1338983 GCA_013397315.1 Donacobius atricapilla
GGGCAGCCAATGGGGGCGGTGGCCGGCGCCGCGCTGCACGCCGGGAGCTGTAGTTCGCGCCCCGCAGCCCGGCGGCTCCGGGGACTGGGGGGAGGTTTCCCGCAGGCCCGTCGTCAGCGCCGTGTAGCCCGGGGCAGCGGTCTTGGGCGAGTCGCAGAGTCACGGAATATCCTGAGTTGAAAGGGACCCACAAGGATCATCGAGTCTTAGTCTTAGCCCTGCATAGGACCATCCCCAAAAGTTGCCCCATGTGTCCAAGAGTATTGCCTCTAAATTTCAGACAGGCTTGGTGCCATGACCACTTCCCTGGGGAGCCTGTTCCCAACCACCCTCTGGGTGAAGGACCTTTGCCTAATATCCAGCCTAAACCTCCCCTAACACAGCTCAATGCCGTTCCCTCAAGGTCTGTCCCTGGTCACCAGAGAAGAGATCCGTGTCTGCCCTGCTTCCCCTCACGAGGAAGGTGATGGGGTCTCCCCTCAGACTCCTCATACAGCTTCCCCTCAAAGGCCCTTCAGCACCTTTGTTCGTGACACAAGCCCCATGACCCTCAGCAGCAAGGGCAAAGCCTGCACTGACAGCTTTTGATCTCTGCCTTTCCCCACCCTCACCTCAGCCCTCCAAAAGCCAGGTGCAGAGCCTGAGCTCTGACTGCTGGATGCCTTCAAGGGAAATGTGGGCACTGAAGAACTTGCATGTGGGGTATGAATCCCAGCAAGGCTGCCAGAGGATTTGGAATCGTGAATATCATTAGTTGGGAAATATTTCTGGTGGAAACAACAACTCTAGTCCAGCACCAGTCTCAAGTAAAATCTGTGCAATCTTGTCAGAAGAGAGGCACAGGGACTAAATGAGGCATAAAGGATCTGACGGGTCATAAGAAAGCATATTTCAGTTTTCCTGCCTTATATATTTTTTCCCATGCCCTCAGCATTTCATAGACAAGGGGCTTGGTGAAAAGCCCAGTATTCTGCTGCTCACCGTCAGGTGAGGGTCTGCAGAGCATGGTTGCCCATTTCCAAGCTGAGCTGGAGGCACTTGTTTCAACAAGCTCTACTCATAGAAGGAGTGCTTGGCTGGGTGCTCAAATTCTCCCTGGTTCTCTTTCCGTGAATCATGTCAGCTATTCTTCCAAAAGACATGTGATTCCCTTAATGACTCTTATTGCTCTTAGACTGAGAACTGTGCAGCTGTTAAAACTCATCATTTTATATACCATGCTGCTCTATGATCACACTTCCATTCTAAAAGAATTTTGTTTTCCATTACAAAATTACTGTGTCAGAGGTATTTCATTTGCAGCTACTGATTGAAAACACATTAGCAATTCTCTGCACAGTCTTAATCCTTTAGTGTTTGACCTGTGCATTACTTGTTAATGTTTGAGTAACTAGGCCTTACTATTGCTTGTGTCAGCCATTATTTCCAGACAAAGTTATGTGTACTGGTACAGATTCTATTGTTTAGTCAGGTTATAATTAAATCTTTGCTCTGTAGCAGAAGCCCTTATTCCACCCAATTCACTCTAGACTTTAGACTTTATTCAGTCTTTAGACTGATTACAGACTAACAGGAAAACTTAATGCTGTATTACTATTTTCACCCCCAAGGCTTAAGCCATTGGAAAAGAAATACTGACTTGACTGATCTGCAATGTGGCTAAATATCCAGTGTGAAGCCATGTGCACCAGGGTGATGTCAAGATAACACGTACACAGACAAAACAGTAGACAAAATATTGGTTCAAATTACAATTTTCAAAAGGTGCAGAAACAAGTTTGATGTTGACATTTACAGTAGCTTTATCAAGTATCACTTCTCCCTATAGAACTGGAATAACTGTAATTAAAGGATTTTCTGGATTTATTTGAAGAGCAAGTGATATTGACAGTTGAAATACAAAAGCCATTTAACCTTCATATTAAATGTAATAATTGTTCAATTTGGTGAACTTCTCAGTTGCAAAGGAGGTTTAATTAGATGTGCTATGAATAAAGATGAAAATTTGTTATAAACTCATCAAGAGAAAAAAAGAAACTATTGCTTGCTTCTTCAGCATCTTCAGTCTAGTTGAATATGGTGGTGCTCAGCATATCTGGAAAGGTAAGAAATTAATTTTCTTTGCATACTTGAAGCCTTATATTTTTTTGGTTTTCAGATTGTACAAGTATAGGCATGTTTCATTAAACCAGCATAAAATTAGCTTTTACACCTCCAAAGGCAAACTGTTACTCTCAGAAATATCTACAGCTGGTTTTCAGAAATACTTGACCAGCATTAAATGAAGCCACGAAATAAGTATAATGAAATAATAGCATCTGCATAAGACAGGATTTTGTTCAACTTCACTGGGGTACTGTCATGTCATGTCAGGTCACATAATGTGTCGTGACGTGTCACAGCTCATGAAGAGTAAGCACCTGAGATGGCAGCTGAAGGTTTGATTTCTTTGTTTTTTCCAGCAGCTATCTGAAGGACTAGGAGCCAGAAAATAATTAAGGGTCTGAGGTTTGTGTATCTACTCCAAGATGCTGTGCGGTGTCACACACTTGCATTGTAACCAAAGTTGGATGTGACACGCTGTCCTGGCAAAATAATGCCTGTCTGCTTCTAACTGCAGAGACCACTTCACTCTACTGAGGCTTGAGACATTTAGTTGAAGCAAACTTTTGCCTCTGATGTTTCAGTTGTTTTCTAGACATCATAAAGACATTCACTTGTCTTTGCCACAGGGTAATTATTTAGTCCAAATTCCAAAGAAAGGCATTTCCTGCCCTTCCTGGTGCTACCTTCCTTTCTGACTTCCAGGGAGCCTAGATTAGTCCTGTCGTATTTACCTGCCTATTTGTTTCAAGATTTTGCTGAATTCACACTTAATGCCTTAGGGCTGGGTCTCCCTCAGCACATCCAGCGTTTAGCTAACTTTCCCCAAAAGACTCAGCACTGTGCCCTCTGTAAAGATCTGTGTGCCTGCCAAGGGGTGTTAAACTCACGTGGGCAATTGAAGGGCAGAGTCCTGTCCATATCATCTGGGAGCTTATGCCAGAACAATATAAAAACATAAAGTGTTGGACTACTTCCAGTGTTATTCATGCTTCAAATAAGCACTGAACAAAGTTTTAGAGATATGTTCCTAATAAAATAATAATGACTTAAAAGTCTCAAGAGAGAGTTCAGGCTGTGAGCTGGATGCATCTGCCACACTGAATCACAATTACCTCATTGTTGAAACGAGGCATCCATCAGGAGTTACTCAACACCTTTCAGAAACTTTGGGCTACATGCCTGAACAGAAACCAGGGCAAAGTGGAAGACCTGATCGTGTCCTCACGAGGAGCTGGAGCACAGTCAGGACTCATGCTGGGACTGCCGTTTGGAAAGACTGCACAAGTGTAGGCCAAGGGAGGACCTCCATGTGCAGCTTCCTGCAAACTGAGCCTGAAACAACAAAACTTGCAAGACACGCTCACTGTTTTGTCTATCTCTTGCAAGAGCAGAGCAGCAGAACATATCCCTCTCCACATTTGTTGCTTGTGAACAGCATAGGCCCTTCTTAAACTACTATAAAGAGATTCACTGTCAAACTGCAGGGCACGTGTGAGGTACGAATGACTACCTCAGAATGTCTCAGAGTTGCTCAGGATCATCATGGCATTTTTCAGTTCAAGGCACACCACTGCATATTGGTTCTTGTCTACACCTGAGAAACCCTAGGGAGCTGATACAGCAATAGTGTGCTTCCCCCATTACAAAGAGGCATGAGAGCCTTTCGAGTGCTTCCTCCTGGTAGCTGACACAAAATAACATCTGCAGTTCTCTAGAACATGCTGCTTCTTCCATGGAATTAAAAAGCATGTGTCGCAAGCCACATAGACTTACAAACAGGGATTTGGTAAATACCACTGCCAAGGCTGCCACAAAAACAGATGCACTCTCACAGATGCAGAAGAAATCAGAACAAATTGAAAATAATTTGTATGGAAATAGCCATGCTGGTTAGAAAATGTGTGTCAATGCTGTCTTCTCCTTTCCATCCTTACCTTCCATGTGCTGGAGAAACCCTCTCTTCCCTCATCTTATTATCCCCCTCCTTTGCTACATTTCCTTTGATATCATTCATCTTCTGCTCACAACCATGAGAAAAGAAAAAGAAATTTAATATTACTAAACTGAGTGTTGAAATTGTTTGCATTCTCTGTTTGAGCAGTATGTAGTGGTATCCAGTGTAAACGGCTGTATAATACTGAGAAATTCAACTGATCCTACACATTAAAGCAAAGAATATGTTTACTCTTCTTTGCTTTTGCAAAGCAACACAATAAGGGGATTAAGGGAATTAAGAAATGCATAAAAAGCACAGGTTGATATAATTAAAAAAGGGGAGAAAAGGAAAGAAAAGAAGGGCAGAAAGGGAGAAGAGGAAAGAGGAAGAGACAGAGGAAGGAATGGAGGAAGGGAAAGATTTTTGAGGGGAGAAGAGAGGGAGGGAGGGAAAGATTTTTGAGAGAGAGAGGGAAGGAGGGAGGGAGAGAGAAAGAGGAAGGGAGGAAGAAAAGGATTTTTGATGTGAGATTGACCTTATAATTTATATTTATGCATGACCATACCCTTCTCTCTTGGCTTCCTTCCTTTACATGAAATATCATCATCCCATCTACAGTATTACACAATTTAGCACTTTGTTTGCTCTCTCTTTTTCTGGGGTTCTGTGCAGGACAGCTGCAAAACTTCTGTTTATCTGGATCAGGCTTGCACAGTTCCACCCTTACACAACATTCCTTGTAAACAGGCTGTTCATGGGCTGATAACACTTTTGCTGGTCTAATTGTGTGCTTGTTGCATTTAATGCCTGAGAACTGTGAGAAGAATGAATGTAGCGTCGCAGGACGACCCCATCCGATCAAACTGGCATAGACATAACCAAAGAAAAGCTTAGACAAAGTCATACATTGTTTTAGCCTTACTCTGGGTAGGCTTCTTCTGCTCCAGGCAGCTCCAGGTGTAGGATTGCATTTAATCTTTTAGCATGCCCACATTTTCTTGTATTTGACTGAATTTAAGGGCATGGTAAAAGGAGGTACCTGAGTTAGAAAACACCAGAAGACTATTTTTCCTTTCCTATAGAGGACCTCTACTTCTGATGCTCTACCCTCTCATTACACAAGTAACTCCCATTGCTCCCTTCCATGTTAAAGAAATCCTACTTAACTGTATGGACTGAAGTTAACTCTCCTGGTTGTATGTGATGGTTCCCCATGTAGCAGCACAACTGACACTCCAGTAGTCAGGCACAGGGTCAGAAAGATAATTCACAATACTGAGAATTCTGTAGTATTTTGGACAAAAAAAAATCATGGTCCTCCATTTTCCTTGAAGTGCAGATCCAGTTTTTGGTTGTCATCTACTCTAAGAGAAGGAATTACACCCTCTCTGCTCCAAGAGAAACATACTGGTCCTTAAGCATTATGGAAAAAATAAGAAAAAAAAATCTTTTCCAATACTGGTACTGTCTTGCTCTCTTGAAGCTAGTCCCTGTATTTGGAGGAGCAATTAATTTAGTTAAACAGCTGGACATATGATCTGATGAAATGGGATCAGCGTTTCTCACTTAATTTGCATCAAAACACGAAATTTTATCAATAACAACAAGAAATCTTCTCTAAATCCTAACAAAACAATAAGCAAGATCACAGACATTCAAGACTTTCTTGTGCTGGAAGAGTTTTATGTGACTTGGAAATCAATTAAGTTGTGCCTTTCAAAATTAGGTGATAGTGTTTATAGCCAGGTTTTTAGCTTACCTAGGAGAAAACTTTTTTTCTTATTATTTCTTGGCTTATATTGCTGTAAAAAAGGAGGCCAATTTCCAGTCAGCTAAGCATCTAATCAAGGTAAGTGAATCTGTAACAAAAATCACTCTGAGAAAGTTAATGTTTATTGGAAGAGATTTACCATGTTAAAAAATCAAAAGGCAGAAAACTAGAACAAAACGAAAATTAAAAAAAAAAAAAAACCAAAACAACAACAACAAAAGAAACAAAAAAAACCCTCACCAAAAATACAACAATAAAAAAACCAAACCCAAAACAAAATGAAAACAAAAAAACCCACAACCAACCAAAAAAACACCCCAAAACAACAAAACCAAAAATATGAGGTCATCTTTTTGGGCTGTTGGCAATTTTTTACAGATGGTTATATCAAAGGCTTTACTTTTCCAGATGCTGTTAAGTCACTTCCAGATTTAGCATCACGCCGTTACTTCTTTGTCATTTCAGATTCCTTAAGCACTTCAGTTCTTTTGAGTTCTTGCAAATCACAATAAAGAATTGTGATTCTATAAACCAAGTCTCACTGACTATTTCCCTCATTTACATCTTTGGTTATGATATTGTAAAAGAAAATAGAAAGGAGCTGTTTGTGTATTCACTCTGTTCTCTCATCTTCTCTGCCCAGTGTTTTCAGTACTGCCAGATCCTGAGATGTGTTTCCAAAAAAAAAAAAAACAGGTGAAAATGTGACAATGCCTTGGAGGAATTTAATTTGAGTTTTTGAAGAGAAGATCATTACTTTGTTATGCACTGTTTAGTCACTTAGGTGGTGGAAAAGTGGGCCCAGAGAAGAAGAGAATTCTGCTCTCCTGATTCCTGCCACTCACTTCCACATCAGTGATTACAAATAACCTCTTAGATAACAGAAGATCAAGCCATTGAGTGGTAGCTGTAGCTGTCTGAATAATGGCACTCAAACTAACCTCAGAGAAGCCATCATGCAGGAGGTTTTGAAGGTTATGACAGCTATGCCCCACTGCAGTAGAGAGGGGTAGGCTTTATTTTCTGTCATAGCTGTTCTTCTAAAGCCTTTCACTACAGTGGTAACTGGTCAGCCCTTGTGGCTGACCACTGGGCCTCTGAAATACTGTATTGTGGGGAAATGAGATTTGGTTATTTATATAATGGGAAAAAGGCATGCAGGACACTCTATTGGCCTTATATTTCCTCGTGGATAGTGAAGTGTTCATGGCAATCCCAGCCTTGGAAATCTGGTCTCCTGACTCAGTTATTTCAACCTCAAATTCTGTGTGTGGAAAGAAAATTAATTATAAAACTAAGCACAAAAGTGGAGCAGGCTGATTTCATGCTGACCTGAATGGGCTCTTTTTTTGCTGAGAAGTCTTTTCTATCTTAGCCAGTGGAACACCTTTACTTTTTTTTTTTAATCTTGACACTTTGAGTCAAAGGGTTTTATGTCACTGTTCTTTGCAAGTTTGTTTTTTCCTCTAAAAGAAGAAAATAGCTTTATCTTGATGAAATCCTCCTGTTCCAAAAAGCATCCAACAAAGTTTGCCAGAGCTGGCCTGACAGTATGCAGCTTGCTGTTGTGCAAGTCCTTCATCTCCACATGCAGCACTCATGAGATACCCATGAGGAAAGTTGAGCACTACAATTGAACACATAATGGCAGAAAATGAAGAGAAAAAGGAGAAAACTAGCCCAAGGCAGAGAAGTGGGACTGAGATATCCAATTTTCATGTTTACTTTAAATTTCAGATATAGCTGAAAAAGACAACTGCAGTTAAGAAACCTGGAGCCAAACACTCCTAAACCTGACCTTGAAGTTTCTAAAATGATTTTGCTCATTTTCAATTAATTGTAATTGTTCTGTTAAACGTTCAGTGTGTTTTAACAAGAGATTGATTTCTCCATATAACTTCAGCTGTCTCTGCAGTGCAACACAGTACCTTCTGAAAAACAGTGAGAGTACTTAAGACTCAAAGGAAATAAGTACAAGAAAGACCATCGGTCCCAAGATACAGAGGGAATTAGCTGAAATTTCCAACACTGGACACCCAAATCTATCCTCTTGGATAATAATATTCCATTTTATTTTATTTTTAATAACAGAGTTATAGGGTATTCCCCTCAACAATCAATTCCTATGTTAAAGTTGCAAAACCAGGTACTTAGAACAAATAGCACCAGATTTGGCAACTATCTCTGCACGCTCTTAAATCATTCCCTTACATACAAGTCTTTCTCAATGTGTATGTGTCTTCTTATCTTTTCCATTCTCTTAAATTCCTCTTAGGACTTCTTGCCCACTTGTCCTGCTATCCATCTTCTTTTCTAGCCTCCTTATCTCTAATTTTCTAATTCCCTCCTTTAAGTTCCTTCCCTCACATCTACTTGCTTTGCATCTGAAATGGGGGAATGAGAGAAATGCGTTATCATGTGGGGATCTGTTAGTGAGCAGAAACAGATAGTTGTAGACGCAGAAAAAAAAAATTAAAACCCACTGCAAATATCTGCAGGACAGCCTTGCTGTCTGAAAGGTTAATGCATTTCACTGATTAGGAAATTTAATTGCAATCCTGTGAGGTCCCACTACTGTCACTTGAAAAAGTGATATCTCTTCTAACTGGATTTTTCTCTTGTGTGCAACCCTGTCTCTGGTAGAAGGGATTGTTTATAACCTTGTTACCTGTAATTTCAGAAGACCACTCTTGGAACATTAATTCCAGTCTGCAAATTTGACTTTCCCTGTCATATCTTTTGTTAGAATATGTACACCAGTCTCAATGACAGTTAATAACAGCAACAAGGACTGTTACTGAACAAAATATCTTCCTTACTGGTTCCCTTCTTTACCCTAAGTTTTCTAAGGTATCTTGATTTAAACAGTCTGATCAAATTCTCACATTTCATTATAGTAACCTAATTTCTTTTATATTCACTCACTTGTATGAGTTTCATTATACTTTTTTTTAATATATTGGACAAAATAATGAAGAATATGAAACCTACTTAGTTCAGATTACTCCTTCAATACTGAATTTTCAACAATATATGTCTTTGAGACAAATATAAAAGTAACTCTATGTATCGTTTCTCAGCAGTCTAGAGGAACTCCTTTTTCAGTTTACGCATCTTAAGAAAGGTAACTGGCTTGAAAAGCAGCTTGTGGTGTCAGCAGGGTTTCCAAGGAGTAACTCTACTCTTTACAAGCTAGAGAACTGTCTCTACTGCACAACACAGCAGGGCCAGGACTCTGCTAAGCTGAAGCTGATGGAACAGGTACAATCACAGGGTACATACACTGCCCGGATCTGCAGAGCTACCAGATCAGATCAAGAGAAGCACAGACATAATGCCACAGCACCGGCATCCTAACAAAGATAATTTATGTGCATGCAGGAATACACTGATTAAATTGTTCTGCTTCTGGAGCTACCACTTGACTGCTAGCCCAGGAATTGTTGAATTCTGCTTATGTTTTGCTAGCATAGTTTTGGAAGGAGTGACAAGATAGCTGTAACATAGACCAAACAGTCCTTATTAAAGATGTGAACTAGGAATACTTGCTTAATTTTACTGCAGTGCTTGCTGCTGTCTTCTCTCATCTTTATGACCTGGCATGTGGGATCCCCCAGTCCCTAGCCCACTTGTTATGTGTGCCATTCATTTATTTAGCTCCTAGGGGTGATGAATAAGTAATGTTGAAGAGAAACTGCCAAATCACTGCCGCAGAGCCAAGGTGTATCCTAATGCTTCACTGCTCCAACAGCTAGGTATGTGAGAGTCCAGGGCAGGGAACAGAATGTCAGTGTCTGCATCCTTCACTTCCTGCATTAGTGATGTGATCTAATGACCTTGCAGTCTAGACCTACTATACCACATCAGACTGCAGGACCTTATTCTGTGGGCTTGTACTTTGAGTAGCTATCTAGACATATTCTGAGGAAGCAGAAAGAGACTGACCTCCTTAGTTGGTGCTAGCAGCACACGGAACTCCCACAGGGGAGAAAGATCCAAGCAAGAGCAGAACAATCCCTGCTAAAATCCTGTTAGAGGGAAAGACATACTGAAGTCTTTGTGCTATAGCAAGCACTCTATGCCCATATCAGAGGACTCAGTACCTATCCTGAAGAATGTAGTTGTGATTTAGAAAGATGCATGATGAGAGAAGGGCAAGGGAAGTGGGGGGGAGACATAAATGGAAAAAAAAGGAAGAAAAAAAAAGTGACCTCCAAAGCTGCAGTATCTGGAGATAACCCCTGTATTTCCACCCAACTGGAGTGGCACCACCTTCTGTAATCTCTAATAGTGAGTCATGACTGTTACTTCCATGTAATGTGTTTGTGCTATCAAAACACTTGACCGGCACAGAAAGTTCTAATCTAAAACATATCCTTAATAGAGCCCTCCCTTTAAGGTAATTAACAGGCAAGCAAAATCAAAATGAAATGAAGCCCTTGTTACTTTCACAGGATAAAACAGAGCTGTATGATTGAATGAAGCATCCTGATTTTTGTCTCATTCGAATACGTTATCTTTGGTCTGTAAACCTGGGTGCCTTGAGAGAGTATTTGGTCTGTTCATGTCTGTAGTGACATTTTAAATGTTGTGAGTGTTTGCAGTTTTTCCTGCCACATATTTCCTCTTCTTCTTTTTATTTTTTTTGGTCTGTTGACAGTGAGTCATAGAGGCTCAGCTGCAGAACAGATCTATAAACTCTCAATACCATTAGACATGGCACATATTTTGATCAGCTTTCTACATGACCCAGTAATTTCACATTTTCCAGTATTAAGAAAGAAGAAAATCCTCTTCTTCACCTTGGTAACTGGTAGGAGATTAATTCTAAGATACCTCCTTCCAAAAACTTAAGTTCAAATTTTGCCTTATATATTAAAAAAAACATTCTTTCTAAATACATTGGCTGCTGGAAATATCTTTTCTGATATGAGCCCAAAAAGTATTTTTTCCTTTTGAATACCATATCATGTTGGTAGTATTAGACCAGTTATGACTAACTAGTTAACACAGTATCTTCTATCATTTCATGACTAAAGAACATGTATGATATAAAAATATGACCTGTTGTTTTCTGTGATTTAATTTAATCTCATTTCTAGTACTTAGGGCCCCATGCTAATCCAGTGTTTTCTCTTCCTTATCTATTATTCAGTATCTCCTATGGTTTGTTAATCACTGCAAAGTGTATGCAACAAATTTCATCAGAGCACCAGACTACAGAGCCAATATTATTGGTGAAAATATTTAACCAGAGAAGTCAGAAGACGGATCACGCAAAACTCCACCAGCCACCTCTTTCTTTGCCTTTTCTTTCAGCAAAATTTTCTTTGTTGTTTTTACATAGTGTTTCATGAGCTGAGATCAAACTAATCGATCCGTTGCCTGAATCACACCACTACTCCCTTTTTATATAGAAAATGCAATAACCTATTCTCAAATCTCATGGAACCATTTAACACTAGAATGGATAGCTTTTTAAATAACTTTGCAACCAGCCTGGTATCAACTATTTCCCTGTTGAATATGCAGTTTCTATATCTATTTTTCATATTAATATTCTTGCCCTTACTGCACTTTCCATAAGACTGTGTATGTAGAACAGAGAGCAACATATTACTGACTGTTTGCTCATATACCAGTTATCTTTCATTCATCCTATCCTTTTACGTAGCAGCCCCACTTGTTTAATGTATTTGTTTTTTATTTATACAAATAAGCAACGTTTTTCCATTTATTTTTGTAAACACTTCACATTAATGTTTTTCAACTAACTTTCTACTTTCATTTTTGGATTTCCCAAGATTAACTTTTTTTTTCTGGTGAAAGCTTTCCTTCTCACAAAACTCTTATTCCCAATATTCTTGTGATTCTTATCCTCAAAGGTCATCCTTATGGATTTTTCCCCTTGACTGACATGTAAATGACCCAGTTTGGGTAACGGCTGTCCAAACTCATCGGAAGCAATTGTGTCATGTAAGGTACTACAGGAGTAGGTACATGTTGGGGGTTAGATTTGTTTTCTTTCCCAATAGAATTTTTTCCCACAAAGTGCTAGGAAACTAATTACTGGGTACTTATGAGTGCTTGACCAAAACAATACAAACGGCTAGGAAAGTGTAGCACCAGGTCTACACCCTTTTTTGGTCTCTGAGAGGTTTTTTCTCTCCGAGGGAAAAAGTGATACCGCGAGGTTTTGGGCAGGTAAAGGGCTGGCGTGGGGACAGCTTTGCTCGCTTGCTCTCAGCATCAGAGAGAGAAGGGTCAGGCCGCTCTTGCTGCTGGAAGAGGTTTTTTTTTTCATTGCCATCACCGGGTCAGTTCCTGAGGAAATCTCCCATCATCTCCTCGTGTGCCCAGGAACTCTGAGCTCTCCTCCTCCTGCCCTGCTGGGCTGAGCCGGCCCTGTCCCACTGCCGCCGCTTTCCTTCGGCACCACTTTGGATACGCTGTGTCCCTGCATTGCCCGGCCCTGCCAGGACATCCCTGCCCTTCCAGCTACCACCGCGGAGCTTTGGTACATCCCACCCACCAGCCTGGGATTCTCCACCATTCCAGCTTGGTGCTCTCAGAGCCCTGCACTGAGACCAGACTGCCCCGGGCTTTGTGAAACAAAAGCCCCTCGAGGTTCCTGGTTTTGTTTTATTAATGCTGTAGCTATTGTTTGTTTGCCTTGTTATACATACTAGTAAAGAGCTGTTATTCCTATCCCCATATCTTTGTCTGAGAGACGATTTAATATCAAAGTTTTAATAATTCAGAGGGAGGGGGTTTGAATTCTCCATTCCAAAGGGAGGTCTTGCCCTCCCTAGCAGACACCCGTCTTTTCTAACCAAGACAGTACAGAACAGCAATAACAGTTGTCTTACTTCCATGAATAAATCACTTTTCATTTCTTAAATTGGAAAAAATCTTTTCTATTCAGTATCTTATATGCGTGTGCTTCAGTAAATTTATCACTCAAAATTTATCCTATTAAACTAAATGATTAAGGACTTTAATTTAAAATAATTTCACTAATGATCAATATAAGCAGTTATTTGATTATTTTATAATATCCATACAAAAATGAACTCTAATCAGAAGCAAGTGTTATTGTTTTAGGGACTTGTGGTAAAAAAAAATAAAAATCTCTTGATCAACAGATTAAGAATTCTAGAACAAACTAATTTAGGTCCTGTTGATTTTTCAATGGGGAGTGTACTCTGGCATTTTGGGCAGTGTCCGCCTCTAACCAAGATTCAAAATTAGAGAATCTCTTCCCAACTCTCATGGCCAAGTATCTACTTTGTTAGCTTTTCCCTTGGTTTTTTTGGTGGTGTATTTTTGTTGGTTTTTTGTTGTTGTTGTTTGTTTGTTTCTTTGGATTTTTTTTTTTAATTAAAGGAGATTCTGGTAAAGAAATGTGGAAAAAATGAAATATCAAAGTAGTTTCTGACAACACAGAGTGCAAGGAAAAGAAGGGAGGGACATGACATGTTTCCCCATACCCTTTTCCTCAACTATGCTGTTTTTTAGGATGCTCTGGCACATTGCTTCTCTGGTCTGAGGAGGCAGGAGTCCACCTCTCTGGCCATGCTGCCCAGAGCTGTCAGGATGTAATCTTGCATTTAGGAGGATGCAGTAACTTCCCTAAGCTTTAGAAAAGCCTTTGTGTACAGTGCAATTAAGGGAAATCAGCACCTAAGTTTACAATTCATTGGAAACAATGAATTGCAGAGTAGTGTTACCTCTCTGGTTCAAACACCTCACCTTGCTATGCTGCGAAAACATCAGTGTGCTTAATAAAAATTTCATAACACTCTGGTTAATTGCTAATATAAAACTTTCGGGGGGAGAAAGATTGCATCTTGTTCATGTCTGTGGTAGTGTTCTTTGAGGCCTGGAGAATGAGATTGAAGATGCTGGTACTATGATCTCATTTTCACCTGCTTTTCCTTCCTTCAGCTTCTAAAATAAATCTTCTGAAGTACCAACCAGAGGACATGTGGAGGAGATAGCTGCATGCTGAGAAAGCATGGCTGACTGTGCTATATCTGTCGTTTTGACTTTTCTACAAGATTTTTGATAATAGTACAAAAAGAAGCATCTGTACAGTTTATAAGGCTAAATAATTCTGGGCAATGGCATAAGTGAATCTTCTGTGCATATTGAAAAGAGACAAGAAAGCTGCCATCTCAAATGCCATCTCTAGGGAAAAAAAACCCACACCCAAGCTATTCTCTGTTCTCTAAAGCGTGTACTGCATTTCCCTCAAAGCCATCTTTCTAAACTCTGCCTGAGATGAACAGCAACAAAGAAAAACATCAGCCTGCTGTTCTTTCACCAAATATAACCATTAATGGTATAATGATCATTCATGTCATGAAGATTTTTCCATTACAACTCAAGCATCTTTTCTGAATGTAAGTGTATCAAAGGTCACCAAGTTCATAAAAGACCCATTTTATAGATGTCAAATTCTACTTCTTTTATGCCAAGGTTTCTGGGAAACATATAAAGAAATGAAGATGTTAATATATTTAATGTGTCTCCAGACTGCTCTGTGGAGCTGACCAAATTGCAAGGTATTTGATTTTGTTCAATGGCTATAGAAATATCCTAGGAAACAGAATGAAGACTGTGGCTAAGACATTGGCTTAGATTAACATAGAAATTACTGTATTTTTAAAGAAAAAAGACAAAATACCCTTCTGTATAGAGTAAGAATGTTCCTGTTGACACCTATATTGAGAATATGGTGTAATTTCTTGTTTAATTGTTCATATAAACTTGAAAAAAAAAGTGTTTGTCTTTATAGAAAAATATTTTTCATGTTTTTGAGAAACAGTAGAAAAGAAGAGACAGTTTGGTATGCTAATTTGTCAACTTTTTTTTTTCAAAATGCATCTGTAATTCCTACTGTAACTCCTGTAGATTACTGTAGTTTCTGTAATTCCTGTAAAATAAGTATATTTTTTGGTGGTTAGTTTTAGATTCCTATTTTTTTTTCTGTTTAGGGTGACAACACAATTGTACAATTTAACAGACAAGTAACTTCAGGAAGTGTTCTAGTTCAGAAGGCAGAAATACAGTTAGGATTGGCTCAGACTTGTACCTAGACATGAGCCCAAGACAGCTGAGTTCTTTCCACCAGGTCAGTGGCTGTAGGTCAGCACTAAGGCACCATCCTATAACAAACCAGTGAGATAATCCAGAACATGCAGAAGACTTGGAGCAGGTCTGGGGAACCATGGATGAGATGGTAAGTACATTTGTAGTAAATAAATACATATCCTCCTTCTTAATTAAGTGCTAGTGAAATTAAAATGGTGGGTTTGAAATGAAAAAATAATAAACCCCAATTGTTTGCAGCTAGGTGGTGCCATAGGCTTATGCAATCCCAATCAAATTAGGGATGCTTTTTAAGAGGACTTCCATTCTACACATGATGGTGTATGAAAGCAGGCTGTGATCTAGGAGTCAGAAACTGCTTCAGGGGATGGGTTTTGCTGTCTAGTACTGCAGGAAAAGTAGTCACTTCAGAATTGGTTCCTGTCTCCTGACACCCTTAATTCAAATAGAAATTACAAGACCTGACATGTAAAGAAATTCCGTATGAGCTTTTCATCAAACTCATGCATACAGGTTCTAAATATGAAATAAGATCTACCAAAACCACATGACACTTAAATGGAGTTGAAAAATACAAAATTCTAGGAGAAATCACAGACACTGATAATTCAATTTAACACTTAGTATCTTCAGCTAGAAGGGCACATGGAAGTAGATGCTCTAGTGATTTCCTCCTGAATAAAATATTCAAATTTTATTATTTACACTTAAATAGTAATCCACTTGTTTCCTTTACTTTTCCTTGTCTCCTCTAAACACCTCAAAAATATCAAGTGTTTAGCTGGGGGAAATGGCAAGCTAAGTACATTTATAAGACTTATTTTCCAGATGGCATACTTTCAGACCACTCTTGAGAGTCACAGAACTAATTTAGATGAATCCTTCCTGTGCTTCCTAACAATGTAGATTTTGAGGTCAACTTCTAATTTTTACATTACTGTGTGGCACAGTATAAATGATACAGATTACAAATGCATTATCACTACATGAAAGCATTTGACAGAGCATCAGAACTGTGTACTCACTAGCTTGAACCCAATAGCACACAATTACTGCAAAGCAGTGTTCAGCTGAAGTAGGCGATGTGGTTTTCTTGAATCTCTTTCCATAACACATGCATCTGTCTAGGTCTGGTTCATTTTGCCGCTTGCTCCAGTGGTCACTGCAGTTCACATGGTCACAGTACCATCGCGGTGCCTCGTGGAGTGTGTCTCCTCCGCCTACCCAGGCTAGCCCTGGCACCGCAGCAGGGGTCAGGTACGGCCCCGTCTGCTGGCAGACCGAGCCAATCCACTGGGTTTGGAGCCAGCGGATCCACTCCCAGGAGTAGCTTAGGATGCGTAGCGACCACGGCAAGCGGAAAGGAGGACTCTGACTGGGGGTGCAACATGAGTTTATTACAGGACCCAGATGAGACCTCCTCACCTCAGACCCTCTGCCCAGACAGAGCCCCAAACAGGGGGTGACAGCCCCTTTTATGTGGAGGTGGGGAAGGGGAAGGGATGAGGGAAACACCCATGGGAAGGGGTCAGGGAGTGGCCCAGGGAATGAGGGACACCCTCAGGGGCCAATTCCCTTGGGGAGGAGGGGAACTCCTCTGGCTACAGCATATCACTCGACACCCTCCCTAGAGCCTTCCAGAAGCTGGGACAGGCCCCGGAGTGACAGGCAGATCACCAGAGGAGGGGATTAGGGAAAGGATACATGGGTTGCTGGGGAGATAACAGGGTACAACTGTTAACCAATAAAACAAGGGGGTGTAAGGGACAAACCATTCAACCATACAAAAACAAATAACAAGAGCACGCCCCTACACAGTATCTTTGTAAATTGTGCATTAACAGGAAAAGGGACTCCAGCTGAACTGAGAATTGTCTACAATTTAGGCACTGGAATATTCGGTGAGCTATTGAGACCATCTAATTTCAAGCACTACCTGAAAATTATGCTCCTGTTTTGTACCACAAGAAGGACCTTTATAGTGTCTAACCTTGAAATCACGGAATGGATTAAAATCTTTGAGTTCCCCCTGCACTAGAAGAGGAGAACCATCACTCCAACTGAATTTCTTAGTTGAGTTGCCTTTCCTCTAGTTTATGCATTTCATTCTCTTCTTATGATGGAGAGCTGTGTTCTTTCCTCTTCTTTCTAATTCTTTTACCACCCTCTTCACTTTGAATCACCACACCATGTGAAACTGTATCATCAGCAGAAAAACAGTTTAGCTTACTGCAGGTGATCCATTTTTTAGTGTTCAGTACACTCTACAGTTCAATAAGTACAAGTCGTATAAGTTACAGTAAGAGGGCTGTTCTATTTATTCTGTGCTCTTTGCTTATTTGTGCCTTGATTATACAGTTTTTACAGTGACATTTTCAATGAAAATGTGTGCAGAGCAATTGTATGGAAAATTGTAACCTACTGCTTATCCGTATTGTGTCTTGTTTATTTTTATGTCTTTACCAGTCAAAACTCACCAAATGTAGAGAAACAACTGATGCCATGAGAAACTCCATTATTATTATCACCACGGGAAACCTTAGCCAGACAGGTTAGCAGTAGGAACGAGGAAGGTTTCTATTAATACTTCTCCTAATCACACTTGCAAGCTAATGTGTGACAATCAGGTACCCTGACATCTTATTCTGAGAAGGCTCAATCCAGACAGTGGCTTTTACCTCTGGAGACGTGGTGCTTACAAACCTGGGAATGCAGCCCTTTGTGTGTCTCAGTAGGATGGGTTATACATCTGTGAGCTGTGGCAGCCTGCCCTCCCCCTCTTTTCTGTAGCAACTCTGCAAGAATGATCTCAGCCATAGCCAGAACACACAGTTCAGCGCTGTGCTAGCAATATGCTGGGCACTCTTATACAAACATCCGTCTTGGAGGTAGCAGGCTGATGAAGCGTCAAGCAGAGCATGCATTGAGCCCTTCTCAGAGCCTCTTCGTCACTGTGTAGCCATCAGAGGAGGATGCTCTTTTCCTCAGCAGGACTGTTTTTCATTGTCATCACACAGCAAGACTGGTCAGATGGCTGGGTCATTGCTTATGCCTGGTCTTTCATAAGCTTTCCATGAGCTTTTGCCAGCTGATTTAAAGGAGTTAATTGTACTGTAAGGCTGTTGGTACAGAGTAGGAGTTGGTACAAGGTACCCAAGAACAAATGGACAACAAGGGCTATGTTCTTTTGTTTTTTCTTGCAAAGAAAAGAAACAGAAAAGAAGAAAAGAAAATCAGGGAAGTCTGTAAATGACATTCCTTGCTTCTCTAAGTATGATATTAGAATAATTTTAACTCATTTTAATGGACCTGGCCTAGTGCATTGAATCATTTCAGCATAAAAGTAGTTGATTTCCCTGCCATAGTGCAAATGTCTGGGATATCTGTAAATATTAGCTTTCAGAGCCAAGTTTCAGATACCCAACAGTATGTACACTGTTGCTATAAATAATGATACAAAGACTGATTGGAAAATACATCCCTTAAATAAATCAAAAGCAGTCCATATATCTGAATGCCAGATACTGTTTTTCTCCAGCATTAAAACTTCAAGGCATGACAAACATAACTTGCCTCCCTCTATCCAGCATTTGGGATTATCACACTCTGCACAGAATAAGTAGAATGGAGACTCAAGAGTTCCTTTGTATCACATCTTGCCCACATCACAGAAGTGTCTGTCAAGATGACCAAGGCACTTTTATGAAAAAGTAAATTAACTGAAGGCAAAACTCCTCAGCCTGTATTTTTGGGCTGCAGGAATACAGTAATAGGCAGCAACAAGGTATTGCACTTGTCATACCTGTTGTATCCTCCTTGGCCCACAAGGACAAATATTTGAAGTCAGCAGTAATGGAGTAATTGAAAAACTTTCAGGGAATGACTGCTAAGAAGGTAGAATCAATTTCACATCTGTAGTGCTTCAGAAGACCAACAAAACCCTGCCAAAGGCAGTTCTTGCTTGAAGGAGGGTATGCAAACTCATAGAAACAAACCAGAAAAACTACCCCAAGAAAACAGGAATGGAAAAACTAACAGTTGCTTACAAGATAGGATTCACAAAAAAGTGACAACTGTGTAATTTGTACAGAGAGCCAGTTTTTCTGCCTCCTCTAAAATATTTCTAGAGCAGCAGCAAATATTCTTTTGTCTCTCTGGCACACCAATTGAGAAACTTTGAAGTTATTTCTCTTAAAAATCTTTTGTATTTTTCCTCCTACTAAAGCTCTGGGTTTCCAATGGACTGTGCAAAAACATCATGGAATTTTAAACACATATTTTATAAACACATTTGGAAAGTACCCTCCATATATATTTTATTAATTTTGACTTTATCTCTGCTACCTCAGTGCAAGAATTTTCTCTACTGTCATGTGACAGCTGAAGATTGTTTTTTATCTTTCCATCTCATCAGGTGAAAAAAAAAATTCTCCTAATATCCTTGCCTTCCTGGCTTTTAATTTCTGCATGCTTCTACCCAATTTAAATTCCATAAATCACTTGAAATCACATTTACATCAAAAACACTCCACAGGATACCTCTGTATTGTGTTCATTCATCAAATACTCGCCCACTCCATTTGGAACATACACTATTGAGTTTCTCTGTCCTTTCAAAACATTACGAGTTAAAGAGAACCTGTTTTTTAAAGTCCAAATGTTTTTGTGTTTTCAGCAAGACACTTCACATTACTTGGATGGTTTCTCCTGTTTACCAGGAAGGTTTGCATCAACTGGAAATGAAAAGAACATCATGCTTCAATGGATTGAGATGGTGACAAAAATTAAAAGAGACATAGAAGCTTTTCAAAGACAGTAATAAATGGACCCTTCTACCACTATAATTTGAATGACTCTGTTAGAAGGCTAATGTATTTTCTGTGCCCAAGCCCTGATTAGGATTTTGTTTTAAAGGCAAAAACAATAATCAGGTTTGAATGGTCCCTGGTCTTTTATTTTTCTTTTCCTCCCCCAAAAAACTCCATGACAGTAATTTTCAGCATCGCATATTTGTATATGGCCTTCCCTTCTGCCCCCACATTTACATCATGCTATGTTAAATTCCCTGGGATCTGTACACCCTAGAAGTGCAATAATAAGTCAATGTTTTATTTATAAGTGTGGCAAATGCATATACCATTCTATTATCTCAGCTGGGCTAGTTCATTTCATTTTACCTCATTTTGTATGTAACTCTGAAGTTTTGTTTCCATCTACCCTCCAATTTTAGCAGCTGCCTCTAATCACATTCTCTTTTGCTCTAAATTTCCTGTGGCTACGTAAGAATCCATAAGAAGCTTATCAGAAGCAATTGTTTGTGTTCCTATTAACATTAATCTTTTGGCAAAATTTTACTTTTAAAAAAGAGGATTGGTCAGTGTGGCTTCAGCTTTGTACTGCATGTTAGTTTTAAAATTACCTTATAGTGCGTCTTCTATCCTTGCCTTGCAGTACTTTGTTATTCAGGTCCAGGGATTTTTCTTTGCCTTGCTTGTGATTTGCATTTTTCTTTTATGTATGCAGTACTTTTAAAACCCCTGTCATCTGACTGAAACAATTCACAAACTGTTTTAACCTTCCCCTCCTGTAGACTACAATGTTCATCTCCATTTTGAAGGTGGAAAGTATCAACAGAGTGGAGAGCAGAGGATTGTCCCTATAAACCCTTGGAAGGAGGCTCATGTGACCAAATGCATTGATCATGATCCTTATTTTTCACAATGGAAACATGGACCATCAAGAAGACAGTACATAGAATTTGCTGACTTTTTAAGGAAAGATTTTCAGTGAGCTGCTGTCAATAATGAGATGATCAACAAAAGAGGCAGCAGAAATGAGAACTGCAAGTAAGGGAAAGTCTGCTAATAGCCATCCCTATTTTATTTTAATAGAAGAATGACACAAGAAATGACTAGCTGATGTGACAGAAAAGGATGAGAGTATTCCAGATTCAGACAGAAAACAAGAAGTGCAAAACAGAGTACAATAATTTAAACACATAAAAGCAATCTGTAAGTCAATAATCAGAAGGAAGAGAAATAGCACCATACATAACTTTGTAAATTCAGGGTATTTCCTTATTTTTATGTTAATACATCCGATCTTTTCCTTATTGTTTATCTCTGGATAAATGGCTGACACTTATATACAAGAGTGAATGAATTTCACTGTTGAGTATTCTAGGAGTCACCATTACCTGTCTTGGAATTCCCCTGTCAAAGCAGATCCTCATCCAACATAACATGAAATGAGTCTCTGTGGAGTCACTTGTTGCATATTTAACTTATACTGTTATCTGTTACCACAATATTCAGGCTGGAATTGAATGATTAAATATTCAGTCTGGTGTCTCTAATCCATGTAATTCAAAGAAAAAATAAATTGAAAGAAAGGAGCAAGGAAAAATATTTTTATCTAAGTACTGTTTATTCTGTACTATACAAATCACTTCCTGCCTTTGTTAAGTGACTCATTTTTAACACTGAGCTGTTACAGTCATGCTGCTTCATGCTCTGTGTGGTCAGGATCTCGCTTGTGTTAGTCATGGAATCTCAGAGAGTGGAAGTGACTGAAATCCAGCAATGTTCTCCCTGTAAAATAGACATTTATTAATGTATCCAAATATGCAATGAGAGAAGGGTTAAACTTGATTTTGATGCAAATTCAATGAAGTCAAGGAATGACTCCTGTGCAAAATCAGCATGTAGCTG
Source organism: Donacobius atricapilla (assembly GCA_013397315.1). Classification (NCBI taxonomy): domain Eukaryota; kingdom Metazoa; phylum Chordata; class Aves; order Passeriformes; family Mimidae; genus Donacobius; species Donacobius atricapilla. The sequence continues at coordinate 1,325,562 of WBMY01005651.1, forward strand.
GAACAGGACCTCAGAGCACTGATTATTTCCTCATCAGATCAAAGTTCCAGAGTACACTGCGTTGCTATTTGGTGACCTCTTGCGTCAGATTCCATGCCAGGGCAAGTTAAGGGGTGTCAGTAGGATTTCACACAAGTTGTAATGATAGGAATGCAGATTTGCTGACTAAAACACATTCTACATCAGGTTGTACAGCTTATTGATGTTGAAAAGAACCCACAGGACTCTTTTCAATCTATCATATGAGTGTATGGGTGTGAGTGTAACAAACCAAAAGCATTCCAACCACCACCTCTCATACAAGTCCAGCTAGCTGGAAACCACCCTAAGATTGGCTTCTCCTTTAAACTACTGATGAAGCAGATTTCACATTTCTAGACTGCCCGATGTAGTACATTATTACTCTCTATCATAGTATGCAACTCCTTATATTCAATCTAAATGTCCGCTAAAATTAAAGAAACCTTTTCTCATTTTCTGGTGGTATATAGAGAGAATATTTTATTAATTATAAAGCTAATGTCTCTCTTTATATTTTTCTAAAGGATGAAAACAAATGCAAATTTTTTAAAGATTTCCTCATAGTAATTTTCTCAGCCTGAAATGGTTTTATTTTGTCTCCTTCATTCCCTTCATCACAACAACTACCTTATTTAAGATTATCAGTGTTTTTGTGATTGAATGTAACATGTTGGATGAATATCATATTTATTATGAACAACAAAAAAAAGGATTTGATTGACTTCCTCTGCCTGTGGTTGGCAGGATTATAAACAGAATGGTGCAATTTTTGAAGGAAAGGAAGAAGGCAGCAGAAGAATTAGTACAGGGATGAAAACACTTTGCTATACTTAAAAGCTGTATTCCAAAAATATCTATTGTGAAGAGTCATAAGACACATGTTAAGGATAACCTGATTTTAATCTCAGTGTCTTTCACTTCCCTCAAAGTATGAGGAATACATAAATTGGTAAGGTCTGACAATGCAGTATCCATCTCTTTTTGCAGTTGTGTGATCTGATGTATGCTGAAGACCTTTGCTCTTCCATTTATGTTTTTGACCTATTAGGTGGTCTCCATTACACACTGGAGAGATTTTATGAAGGTCTCTCCTTCACAGACAGACCTGTTACAAAACCTACATACAAGAAAAAAGTAGAATTAAACCTTTTTTCCGTTATCTCTGAAACGTACAGGCCCTTGCTGTTAGAACCAAGAGATAACTTTAATAGCCAAAGTTAAAAGTTATCTTGGTGCCAGGGACTAGGAGGGGGCATCACTTGTAGTTAGAAGGATTGACATCCTTCCACAGCCATGGGGAGAAAGTCTGATGAAGTTTTTTCTCTCTTAGCTTGTTCACTCCATGAAGGAAAAACACATTTGTTCTGGATTCTGTCTAGGATATGCCTTTTTCCAACACCTATCCTGGAATTTTATAGATCCATGGATTTGTGTCATAGGTACCAGTTACCCTTACATGCACAGGGGCTTTCAGGCTAATATATGAGCAGATGATATTGAAGACAGGATGATAGTATTACATGCACAGGCAAGCCAGCTGGCTTTGCTTTATCTGAATTATGATGATGTATCTACCCTCACAGTTTGTTGTCTGTGACAGGATTGGCCTTGAGAAATTGGCCTGTTTATCCCACAAGATAACAGTGCTTTGAATTTCCATACAGACCCACATCTGAGGCTTTCAAAGAGCTTTACAAATGTTAATCCATCAAGTATCAATGTAAGACACTCCCTGAGGCAGGCGTTAATTACCTCCATTTCACAGAGCTCAAGCAAGAGAGGAAAGGAGAGATCCAACCACCTTATTTGTAAGGTAACACAGCAAATCAGAGCACAATCAGAGAGAGAATAAAAGAGTTTTGACACTCAGGTCTGCTGCAGAGCTCTCTCCCTTTCACCAGTTTCTATGATTTTTGTCTTTAAAAAGATGAAGGGAATGAATTGGTTAGATTTTGGCATGAGGTTACAGAGAGGAGCTGAACAGAGTCTTGCCTCGTGGATTAAGTCATCAAACTGCTACCCCAATATCATTTTACACCCCAAGCTGTGGGGGTTAAAAAAAAAATAAAAAAAAATCCACATGATTTCCCTAATAGATGATGTAGGACCAGGCCTTTATGCTTCACCTGAAGCAAGCAGCACATATGTCTGGAGTCAGTCCATTCGCATGACAGCAAGACTGCCATCCAGAAACAACGGCGTCCATCTAACCTCTGCTGTGAGGACCTTCTAAAGCAATCTCTTTTGATACAGTTGTACAACAACGTTATGACCCCTTTCCCACAATTCCACTTTCCCCGTGCGATTATCAGCAGTTTCATATGCTTCAGAGGAGGCAAAAATGTCAGAAACTGACATATAATGTCATATCCTTTTACAAAAAAGAAAACAACACAGTTTTAATGAATGGGTCTTGCTTATCCTTTCCTAATAGAACCGTTGTAATGTTCTTCTCCTCCAGTGTCTGTTTCCATAATCTTGTGGAAAAGTAAATACACGTGTGCAAACAACTTTAATTTTTTATCCAAGGAGTAAGAAATTGCCCTACAGAGCACCTATTTGAACCTTCACAGACACATTTTTCAGGACTCCTCACACAGCTCTGTCAGGGATAAAAAGATGCGGCTTCTTATCTGAAATTATTGGAAACTGATTAGCAGAGTATTCAAGTTGTAGTTAAAAGAAGAGGACACTAAAATATGTCAGTATTAAGGATATGTACAAGTCTTCCTCAGATAACTGCTAGATAGGCATGAATAGTTGTGGGTAGGATAGGTAGGAGTACTCATACATGAGTATTCTTGTTCAGTGATCATAGAAGGGCTTTTTAAAAAAATAATTTTGCCAAGCATTCTGCAGCAAGGAAACAAACCTTTTTCTCAGTTTTCATCCTGGCAGAGGCATTCAGCATTAAAACACACCTCTTAAAAGTGCTATTCTTCATAATAATTCTGAATGATCTTATTCTTTATTATATCTGTCACTATTTTAAATTTCTGTTTTCCTCAAGTAGCTTTCCTGTGATTGAATTACTAAACACTGCACTGCTAGAATAACTTTTTTCTTTTGGGTCAATGTCTGGATTTATCTTTCTTCATCCTTTTAAGCATTCCTGCTGCCCCAAATACTTTTCACTTTGAAATTAAGTCAAGCACTCTGGTTCACGCTGCATTGTGTCTCTTTGAGGTATTTGCCGTCATCAGTATCATCATTGCCATCGACCAGGACTCTGTAACCTGAATGAGACAGATATGTTCCATCTCCCACGTGCTGGTTTTTAACACGGCAAAGATCAATCTACTGAGAGAGACATTTTTATTGGAACAACATTTGTTAAAATTACCTATTGGAAATGCAAATCTACCTTCACTTGGGAATTCAAGGACACCCGTCTTTTTGTGTATTATTTCACAGAAAGATCACATCACTGACTTACCCGCTTCAAGAACAAACTGCTCTTGAGAAAAGTTGTACTAATTGCTTTTAATAAAGTGACTCTGGCAGAATTAGCCATCACAACTCTCCTTTAATCCGCTTACCTTTTCCAGGTCATTAATTTTTGATATACCTTGTCCCAGAACCACCATTTATACATTTTGACTTTGGGAACCAGCAAATAGCACAGTATTTGTATGTTGCCGGAAAAGCAATGGCCAGCAGCATTTTGTGTGGTCGCTGGAATCCAAAGTATACCAGCCATGACTTCCTTTACATGGAAACATGCTCTGTCCCTGCATGATGCATTTGCTAAGGGGCTACAAACTTATATGCATATTAAGCTGTTCACTGTCTGATAAGAACATTGATCATGTATTTGTCTTTCCTGTTAGTTTTAGAGGACTTCTGATACACAAATGCAGTTTTGGAGAATTCTGCATATACATGGATCGGAACTCTAACCCTGTTCAGACAGGCGTCTCATTTTCACTGGTGTAACTGAACTCGTTGTAGATCTCTCCAGGAGTTGACAGCTTCCCCACTAGCTGCTATGCATTATTTTGATGATCAGTTCAGACCATGTCTGCAATATATGTCAGGGGGCTGCTGAGAAAAATAGCATATAATCAAGAAACTGAAGTGTGCTGTAATAGAGACACAAGAGGATTGAACCAAGATTTGGCGTACCTCAATCATTTTGCCACTTTTTAATTTTGCACTGGGAAGTTGCAATTCTAATAAAATGCTTTACACTCCTTATAATGTGGAGATCTAATTTACTATCAAGAGAGAAATGTACTTGTTGCTTTCTTGGTGATGGCATTTAAATCAGAGAACCTGTGGTTTATTTTGTACTACATTAAAACATAAGGCAACATTTCAAGGCTGGGAAGAGATCTTAGGGGAGACGATGGACATAGAAGTGACAATTGGTTTCCATTTATTTTTCCTCCCTGCTCATCTCTGTTCTATTTCCTTGCACTAAAATGTCTGTTTCTACACATGAATTGCCTTTCCTTTCACCTCAGTTTCTTTTGGAATTTTAATTTGTACTCGGGGCCCTCTTTCATATATTTACTCAGCGCTTGGCACAAAGCTCTGATCTCAGCTGGGCCCTCTGGAAATTAAAATTTTAACTATTGCCTGCAAGATGCAGAGTTCAAGAAGAAGCTCCTTCTAGTCTAGCTCTAGGTCAAACATTACCCTTAAAAAAACAGATAATAGTCTGCAAAATGATCACAGTTAGCCAAGGTATTTGCACTTATATGGACAAAAATAAGTATTTGAATGATATGTGTGTGACTGTGGCAGCTACACTTAATCTCCCGTGCTGCTGTACTCAGAGGTACAGTTCTTGTGGGAATGAGCAGCGTTTTCCTATTGTAAACACTCAATTTTTAATATGTGCCATTAAAAATACAAGGAAAATGGAGGCATGTCTTTGTATCCCGTTCATGGCTTTGTATTCCATTAATCACAAGGGTAGTCTTCATTTTTACTGCTCCACTAGGAAAGCTCTGATTTATCACAGTTTGTGAAAGGATGCAAAGAGCAAATGATCCCATCCCTGCATTCCCCCAGCCCGCCTGGTTCCTATCAGCGTCACCTAATGGTGATAATGAGGGTTAGGCAGAAACACATGCAGAGACACTGAAGTTGTGTGCCTGAGTCCCAAGGGCTGGCCAGGCTCGGAACAGGTGGCAGCGTTCTCCTTCAGCGTTGCTCATCGCCTTCTCCCTTGCCCGTAATTCATGCCCGAGACTCAGGCATGCAGATGCAATTTTCCCGGTGAACCACTAGATGCCCGGAGATCTCTTTGGTTCAACATTTCTTTCAACAATCAAAGCTGTTACTAGGGTGAAGAAAGGAACAGCATCTCAGCTAAGCCATCAGAACAATAGCATGTTCACTGGTGGGGAATATTTTCCAGATTAAAGTAATATCTGCCTTATAAATCTATTCAGTTCAAGCACTGAAAAGGAAAGTAGTACATGTCTTAGGGAATTTATCAATATCTCTGTTGAAAGAAGTTAGATGGTTCCCTAGGGCCATGCTGAAAGAAGCCAAGAAATTAATATTACAGAGATGGAAATCACTCAATTGCCCCAAATAATAGACAATTCAGCAGAAATACAGAATTTCTGGCAAAGGTGTCCTCAGAAGAGCTGAGCACAGTAAGAAAGAGTTAATACAGTCAAATTCTGGTATTATTGCACAGTGGTATAAGCTAAAGTAATGCCACTAATCTCAGTGAAGTTATTCATGCCTACATCAGTGTTAAATGAAAGCAGAATATGACTCTTGAAGTACCAAACTAGAGCTGGATAAAAGCTTAAGCCCTCAAGGCATGGAGCACTTAAGTACTTGCTGGCCTTTAATTCTGTGCAGGGAGACCCTTGCTGACTAAGGCAGGGCACCCTCCTACTTTAACAAGGATAAGCTTTGCTGTGGTGTGGCCAAGCCCTTCATCACACAGCAGCAGAGGGTGGAGGGGCTGTGATTCACTGAGCCTGCATTGCCAGCCGAGGTGATCTGTAGCTACCGTACAGCATGCTTGTCCCGCTGCTGAGACAGAACTGAGTTGATATATCTACTTTTTTTTAACCATTAATTCATCCTCAGTTTACACAATGGCCTGTTTGGGATAGATTTTAGTGAGGTAAGGATATGAAGCTGGCAATTTCTCAAGAGATTTAAATGCGGTAGATGAGTATTTGTCATGTGCCCCCTCATCCTAGGTTAGAAGGTTCTCTCTGAAGTAGTGTGGCAGAGCTCTCTTGACTTCCTTTAGCTTTCTCATGGTCTGAGCACTGTTTAATGAAGGAGCATTTATCTTTCGTAATATAGGTGCTTCCACCCAGCCTATTTCAGCTGTTTCCACACAGTAAAAGAATGTTGAGTGACCCATTTTTTGCAAAGTGGGTCTTGCAGTGATCAATTCTGCTGCCCAAAGATACCCAGCAAATTAATACCAGAGGTGGAAAACCAGCAAAACTCTCAGGACTCCTTAACTTTTCACTTTGAGTGCTACATGACCCTGCTAAATTAGTACTCCTACAAAAGGTTGCCTCATTTTATTCTATTTTATTCTATTCAGAGTTCTCTGAAGAGCTCTGTGAAACAGCTTGGGGGGATCATCACCACAGAAGAAAACACTTCTGATAATATAGGTAAAACTGTTCTCAACAAAACAGTTATTCCTCTACAAAAGCAATCATCATATTATAAAAAGAAACTTTGTCTCCTATTTCAAAGAAGAATGATGAAATAAACTTATGTGTGCCAAGACTTAAGGCACCACCTCTCCTCCACTCTCTTTTTTTCTGACATTAGGATGCATTTGCTCCAGGCTGCAGCTTCAGGGTCTTGTAACACCTCACTTTTCTTGGAAACTTCAACAATAAATCCCAATTTTTTTTCTGAATTAGCTCAAAGAGAAGAAATTCAATTAGGTGCAACATTGTATAATCACTGTAATCAGGCTTGTATTGTGAATTTATACTTTAGGCTTCCACCCACCTGGATTCTTCTCAAAGTCTGACCTTTCTGAGGGTGAGGGCGAAAGCAACTTAGTGACCTGAAGAGTGTATTTTTTCTGTCAGAATGTACTATCTCTTTGAGAAGTGTTACATTGGAACTACCCAGAGAGTGATTAGATAATTTACAAGTTGCTTTGGATGCACAGATATTATCTATTTCCTAAAGAATTCTTCATTCTGAGTATGAATGCACTGAAAATCTGGCTAAGCTGAGCCCTTATACTTGTAACATATAGAGACTGGATAAACTCTATTTCTATAGAATTTTTAGGTTGGAAAAGACCCTCAAGATTACTGAGTCCGACCATTAACTTACCACTGCCAAGACTACCTTTCTGGTGGGTGTAGAGCATGACAAGGTCTCCCCTGAACCTTCTTTTCTCCAGACTAAACCACCCAGGCATTTCTCATAAATCCTGTTTTCTAGACCCTTCACTGACTTTGCTCCTCTTTGGCCATGCTCATTTCCTCACACTCAGGGATTTAGACAAAAACTGTTCACAACCCATCCTCCCATTCCCTTAATTTTTCCCTCCAGTTCTACTGGTCTGCTAATTTTTGTTGGGTTTTTTGGTTGATTGGTTTGGTTTTTTGGTTGATTGGTTTGGGTTTTTGGTTGTTTGTGTGGGGTTTTTTGTTGTTGTTGCTTCCTTTCTTTCTAAATTACTCCTCTCCCATAGACATTTCAGGGAGCTACAAGGCAGAGCAACTTCATGCTCAAATATCAGCACCCTAGAGAAGACACTATTCTGTAAGTGCAACCATCAACAAGAGGCAGAAATAGAGTTTGAAGTCACATACTTTTATCTAAAGGATTACCTCTGATTAGAATCACTGCAGTAAAATCTTAGCAGCTCTAACCAAGAAAATCAAATAAAGACTCACCTTTTTCCTGCCCCCCTTCACTCACATGGTACTGTAGAAAATAATTTTGCCATTCTCAAATAAACCACTTTGCAAAACCTGTTGCTGCTGTGGAGGACCCCATAGACTGTCGAACGGCTCTGATGAGCAGAGACCCTGCTAACTTCCTTCTTTGGGATTTCATTTGACTATAGATACCTGATTTTATAAGAGCAAAAGCCAAAAGAGGGGTGTCGCCCTGATTTTTTCAGCCTTCTCTTCTGTTTCACAATTTCATGTTTTGGGTTCTTCCTCACTCTCTGGTCTGTAAACACAGACAATGTTATTGTATAGTTTCACGGAAAGTTTTTCATTCCTGTTCTTAGAGATATGGACAGCTGATGGACAGTTGTCTTGACCAATGGGATGAGGAGAGGTGTCAACCTTCTCCCCCAATCCCTGGCTTTTGTAGAAATACTATATATGGAGTCAGACTTTTAAATAAAGTAGTTCTTAGTTCATGCCTTCTGATCAAAGTGTGAGTGTGTGTTTGTGTGTGTGTGACGAACTGCATCAGGGGACTTATTTCAGAGACAGTGGGTTTTTCCTGCATCAAAAAAGCAAAACCAGTAGAAGCAAAAGAGACGCAAATTTGGTTTTATACTCTTTACCACTAGGAAGGAAAGGTTTGGTTTTTTATTATAGCTCTTTCCTTGTGAAATGAGTCATCAATATTTATAGATTTTCACTTTCAGAGAAGAAGATGAATTCTCAGACACTCACAGGTATTAATGTCAGAATGAGCCTTAATAGTTAGTCTGTGTGGCTTTCTGTGCCCCAGAAGGTTTGGGCTTCTGCTCCAATGTGAGGCGACTCTGGAATCAGAATAAGCTGTCATCTTGTGATCTGATTTTATTTTTAAAGGCTTCACTCAGGCTTCAGCCATTGGCATTTAACTCATCCTAGAGTGTCCTGCATTGTGTCCCCTGATTGTGGTCTGGTCAGGTAGAAGCCTTTCTCAGCTGCACTTTTTTGCACACATCTGTGCTTCCTTAAGGGTGACTTGGTAAGTCTGATATCAATAAATATGAGGACAGAGTCCAAGGTTTTATTTTGGCTGGGCATCACTGAGCAGGACTCCTTACCTGGCAAAAGGTTGGAGTAGGCACTGCTCTTAGGAACTTTTAATGTCCACAGTAACATACCCTGCATAAAGCATCTAACCCATGCCTGTTCCTTAGCCAAGCGTAGCACAGCCATGATCCCTACTGTATGCCAAAGGCACGAAGGAGAGAGCATTTCTGCCTCTCTTTTTAGTGTCTCTACAAAAGGGAAGTAATTAATCTTTAAACAAGTGTAGGAAAAGCAGTCTTGGAGTATCTGGAAGTGCAGGTTCCAAATAGTCTCACAAAGTGATTTTAAAGTGAGCACAAGAGGGTAGGATGAGGATAAATATGTTAAGATGAAACACTTTAGCAGAACAGCAAGAAAAGAGAGCTGTTAGGTTATGGGCTGTGGTGGAGGCTCTGCTACGTATGCCATCTGAAAAAGCAGACAGGACAGAGTGTTACTGAGTATACCGCAAGGAACCATGCTGTCTTTGGAGGGAGCCTGGCTGTTACCTGGTTTATGGTCTGCTTTCCTAAATGCTTCACGTGGCTATTTCTAACACTGACTTTAGCAAGGCTTGAGGGTGTTAAATTCCTCACAAAAATAACAGGTTATTTCTTGTCAATGATTTCAGTCCCGTTTTTGTGTCCATGAAAGATCCATTGGATTTTTTAGTCTAGCAACATGCAGGTGATACATTACTTTACCTGACTGTAGTAGACCACTCTTTGTACTCTTTGTGAAGGGCTGCTGTGCTACTGGTTTTTGGCCATATCTGATGTAAAGTGCACCAACAGAAGCACCTAGTACCTCCTGGCTCATCTGAATGGCCTTGGAACCACCCCCTGCAGCTGCCTGGGGACAGTAGAGCTGCCACAAGTGGAAGGGGTGGGTGCACTGCAGAGCCAAGCAGCCCTATGGAGCAGAGAGCAGCAGGGATGCTATAGTTCTGCAACATTTCTTCTGCCTCTCCTGGGCAGGAGATGGCACGTGCTGCAGGCACTGTGATGCCAGTACTCTGGTTAAATATTTACAGTTCATTTACTAGAGAAACAAGGGAAACTGCAATATGGTTTATAGGGAAAATTATTTTCCAGCATGCAGGTTAATTTTTAATTGGTCAGATTTCTCCCACCCTTTTCTCTTCCACTAGCTATTGTCCATCTTGAATCTCCATTTTTAATTCCCTTTTAATGTGCTTGACTGACAGAGGAGAAGGATGGGAGGTGGAGTTAAAAGCTATCTCACTAAACACTTCTTGCTTCTCTGTGGCAGGCTTGGTTTTACTTAAGCCTTCGGCAGCAGACCCCACAGCTCCTTAAAGGATATACCCACTCTGCTACAGTACTCCTCTAAGTTTCAGGCTCCTTGTAGACTGTGCTGCATTACTTCCTACCTACATGGTAACAATAACAAAAAAAAAATCTGTGATACAGTCAGTAAATAAAAACCCATTACAAATAGGCCAATTTTGGAGCTATTTAAAATATGGGCTGCTGGTGCCCTGCATGGCAATATATATACACAGAGAGCAGGATTTATGATTGCTTGCTATGTACTTTAAATATCATGAAAACAGTCAATTTCGCTTTGTTACAGCCTAAATCTATCTTGACAGTTCCTGTTACAGCCTAGTTCCTGTTGCAGCACCAGTCCCCGAAAATGGTACAGGCTGTTTACTAAATGGACTTACTAAGAGCTTCTGGTATGGACAGTGGTTCTTAGATTTGTTTCGCTGTTTTTTGTTTTTTGGTTTTTTTTAGAATGCCAGTAGATGATACAGAGCTTTAGAATTAATTGTAAATTAAGGGACTGCGTGGGCTAAATGGAAGTTCTCATCTCTCTGTCTGTGTATCCTAATATGTATGATTTTGATTCTTCCTTCACAATGTTATCTGAGCAGTTCTGTGGAGGAATGGGCCCCCTATAAAATGTGCAGTATGTGCTGATCCTGTCTGAAACTAAATTAATTTTACCCTATCTTCCCTGTCTTGCTCTCTCTACCTCCCTCCTCTGAGATAGTGCTGTAAAACGAATCTGCAGGCTGCAGTACACAATAGACAAAAAGGAAAGGCGCTGTTTGGGTGGTACCGAGGAAACATCTTGATAAAGAATATTTAGTCTGAGCACCAGATACATCTTGTGTGTGGTGAATTGTGGATTCAGAAGAGTCTCCAAGCACATCTTGGGGCCTAAAACTACAGACTATTGAATGTCTTAACTCTGTGCAGCCCTCACAAGATTATTGCCAATTGAAGAGCAGAAACATTGACTACTCCTTTTTTTCTTTTTTGAGAACTTCACAAAAGTGAATCCTGTGCCCAAGTGATGCATACAAGGGGCTTCACTCTAGTGTTTACAGACTGCACTCACAACAGTTTTCCTAACCGTGATAATTACACAACAATCCTTCCAGAATGTCACTGTCAAAAAGATGTAGGGCTCTGCAGAGTAAGCCTCTAGGGAGTAGCTTGTGTTGGGTTAGTTGCCCTGATTCATCTGGAAGCTTTAAAACACTTTTTGAGTAGACACAAGTAGATTTCTACATTAGACAGAAGTGTCAGCCAGGAGAAAGCTTGTGAATCTACTCTCTGCAGCATGGTGAATCCATGCTACAGTGCAGAGAGGCATATCACAATTCAGCATGCCTCAATTGAAGCGACTTACCTGTCGCCATCATCTATGATTTCTAGTTGTCTTCTCTTTCATCTTCCATTTGGTACCAGGAACAGAAGAGGGTGTAAGGAAAGTATAGCAATCTTTCTAGCCACGTTCTGCTACTTGACATTACGGATGGCTGAATCTGGTCTTCATAAACAGACCTTTACTGGTTAGGTAAATCTACAGAGAGAGCAAAGCGACCCATTAGGAAAGTCCTCATGTGCCCATCCAGAGGCATGCCAGCCACATCTCTCTGAATAGAGGATGACCATGGCCTGATAATTTTGGCAGTCCATTTAACACTGTTATCTGTGAATCGGGATTCTGCAATGAGTAATGTAATTGTCAGAAGGATGGACATTTGTAAACAACACATCTCTCAGGACAGCATCATCCCTATTCAGAACTGGTAATAAAGACATGAAGGTTTCTATGCTTCTTAGGTTATGTAGGTTATCATATCTGGTTAGCAAGCAGACAAATGTCCTCATCATCTATATAAATGTCCAATTCTTTCTTCAATGATGATAACATCTTAGATTTCACAGATTTTCACAGTGTAGCAGATTTCATAGATTCACTTTAATTTCCTTTAAAATGTTTTTCTACAAGAAGTTATTGTCTTTAAGGTATTATGTGTCATTTTTGATAAGATAGCTTCCCTCCATTAATCAAAAGTCCATAGCATCTTCCAAGAGCTACTTGTACAAAAGCAAATTTTCAGAATGCTTCTCCATCATAGATTCTCAGTTTAGGCCAGTGGAGCGCTGAACTAATGCCTGTGCAATTATTCTGTGAAATGAGTTTCTGGAAGGCACTTAGCGAAGGCAGAAGAGCTCTTAGCAAAAATCATGTCTTCAGCCCTGTAATAAATTCCTGTATTCTTCGTGTTACTGAATTTATAACAGGTGAAATACTCAACTTTTTTCCACATTACCAAAACTTCATTGCATTTTTAATTCGGATGTAGCATAGTGTTTCATTTTCAGTTCTCTCTAGGAACAAGAATCCTCAACATTTGTAAATCTGAACACTTTGTTGCAATGACTCAAATGTGTCTTTCATTAAACTGTATTTCCTTTGAGTGCCGTAGTGATGAAGATATTTTCTAGAGTGGGAGGAGAATGTATGTCTTGCAAATCTGTTTGCTTTCATTGTCTACACACATTGCAGTTTTCCTAATACTGCTTTTTTTGGTCGCCAAATCGTGTTGATTGAAAACTTCTTCTCAGATCTTCTTTTTTCTTTCCCAAGCTGGTGTCCACTGTAATACCCGCTAATTGTCACCCCTGTTGTCAATGTCAGCAGTGAAAGTGAAGATTAAGTGGTCAAGAAAGATTAACTCTCTGGTTGCAGTGGGTCTGTCTCAGTGGGACGGGTACATCTGAGTGGTCAAACTGAATAGCGATTTGAGAGTCAGAGATTTAGGTGGCTTGTCAGGAAGAAAAAGAAGTGCAAAAAGAAGCAAAAAAAAAAAAAGCTGTGATAATTAGGGAACAACTAGTAGGATAAAAACAATAAAAAAACCCTAGCCCATAAATATGGTTCAAGGATTGAAGGATGAGACAGAGGGAGCTACTTTTATGTAGCCTAGGAAAGAAATAATACAGCTAAAATACATCAGCATATATATATATACCTTTATCAGAGCCATGAATATTTGCACTATCAAATTAAGGAGAGGTTTATAGGTTTAATGGAATGAATGTCAGCTGCTGGGAAATACTGAAGAGGGATGGCTTTATAAGCTTGATCATGGAAAGTATTAAATCTAATATCCTCAGATGTCTTTACTTGTGCCACTTCCACC
>WBMY01005655.1:1332-24496 GCA_013397315.1 Donacobius atricapilla
TTCGTATTTCTTAGAATATTCCATTCATGTGTCCTGCCCTGCCCCCCCCCCCCCCCCTTTCCTCTCCCTTTTCACTCACACTTGTCAGCATTTCCCCCTCAGGTTCCTACCCTTTTCTGTCCTCACCTGTTTTTTTTCCCCACTCAAACATTTCCTAACCTATTCCCCTCATGTTTCTCACACTTGTCACCTCACATTTTCTGACCTTTTACCCCTCACATTTCCCACATTTTTTCAGCCACTGGTTCTTGTCAGTGACTGTTTCTCTTCAGTAGTTGATGGGCTTCTCTCCCTTTTTTTTCCTGCAATCCTTTACTCAAAATAATGGGNTTTTTCCAGTCACGTTTCTTGACACTTTCTCTTCAAGTTTCCGACTCTTCCCCTCATAATTTTTGGGCATTTTTCCTCATGTTTCTGCTATTTTGTCCCCTCATGTTTCTCTCCTTCTTTTCCTCCCGCTGTCTCACTCTTTTTCCCTCATGTTCTTCACGTTACCACTCATATTTTCCACCCTTCCTTCACTCCCCCCTCTGGTTTCTCNATAAATAAGTACTCTGAGCAATAGGTGAGCATCCACTTCTTCAAGTCTGTCCCATCTCCCTTTTCATCACACCACAGTCACTATGACTCCTACCTAGAATAAACTGGCTGTGGTGCCTCCTTAGGTTGAAGGATGCCCATCTGCACAGAAGACACTTTTGGTCTTTTCTTGGAAAAAAGAAAAAAAGAAACTTTTTTATTTTAAAATCATCAAACCCTGGATTTTTTTCTATTTCCACCTATTTCAATTGATTTGAGATTAAAGTGCTGCCAGCCGAGGTTACAAACTGGCTTGTGTATCTCTGTGTGAACAGACCAAAGGTGCCACACTGTGTCAACTCTCCGGGTGTCTGTTAATGTCCTTTTAAACAGATGGCTGAAATGGCGACTCTGCTGGCTCCATGCTGCTGGGGGGCAGGGGCTGGGCCAGGAGAACATGCTGAGAGGTGCAGACTCCGCCCCGGCCACTGTCTTGGGCGTGGTGGCTGCAGAGGAGACTGGGGGTGGGATGTGCTTCCCCGGGCACTATTTCCCATCTCTTTTTCCCCCAGGCTGGGATTTGGAAATGTTTCTTCTTTCCTGGGTTACACTGCTTCATCTTAGTACATACACAACTCACTGTCTCACTCATTTTACTCTAAGAAACAGGAATAAGAGGGTTCAGATGAGCATCCAAATGTTCCCTGACAGCTGCAGCTTCAACACACAATCATTGCCTCTACTTTGCTTCTCCAGCCTTCTCTCCCCCATAGCCACACCCATCACTCAGCTTTCAAAGCTTTCTATAGGATATCCTCCTCTGCCATCTCACATTCATTAAGACTGGCTCTGGCCTCCAAATTCTCCATTAAGGTGACTTCTCCATGGAAACACCTTAGCACACACTTCTGCAGTTTCTCTTCATTTGGAGAAAGCCACTACTGTTACCAGATAAGGAGGAGAGTAAGATTATTCTCCAGGAGTTGCATAAAAAATACAGATATTTAGTATAGCATTATGTATTTCCTGTAGCCTTTTAGAAGTCCAGTTTGGAAATGCATTTTACAAAACTATGTGCTGTAGAGCATTTCATAGACAGCTCCATCAAATCCTCTTTTTCTTTCTTATAAAAAGGCAGATACATGCTTTACAAAATCACATGTCCTAAGCTGAAGCCAAATGTAAGACCTTTTCCAGGTGTCTGTCCAGATGGAATCCAGGCATTCCCTGCATAAGCATGCCCCTGGGAGTTGCTACCATTTGACAGCCTTTTGCCTTACGTGCAGTGGATGATGTTGGTCCAGTTCCTGCTCAAGGCTTCCCTATCCCAAAATTCTCTGCCTTAATTATCACTAACTGTTTACCATCCTTCTTAGAAGCATGAATAGAAAGGCCAACGTCTGAATAAACATGAAGAATTAAGTTGCCTCTTGCCCCTGGAGGTGAAGCCTTCAGGACACACTGGACACATGGGAGATCAGGGGATGTGTGGAAGAGGGGGATGGGGAAATATGGGAAGTCCTATGAGGATTCAGCGACAAGGAAGGCTGTCTCTACACTGCCATCAGCACCACTTTTGGGGAACTGGCAGTCACTCAAAAGCAGCCCCACACCCTGGAATACTGTGCCTGACCAAGAATATACTGACTGAGCTTGACAGAGCCATCCATTCCGAGAAAGATGTTACAGGTTTTGACATATTGGTGGATCACACAGTTTGAGCGAAGAAAATCCAGTCCTTGCAGGCACTGAGATGGAAAGCAAAACCATGAAGGTATCACATTACTCACTTCTAGAAAGCAAACACTGTTTTAGGTGACTACTATCCTTTTTGTCTGAGGACTGTGAGAAATCAGTATCTTTTTCTTGGCCATTAGTTTCAAATCCTGCCACCAATACCTTTGTTTTTACAGGCAAGAAATGCAGGGCAGACATGCTTGAGGTAAATGTTTAAAGAAGCAAGGTGGAGAACAGCAAATACGAATACAAGAGAGAGTGAGAATCAAACAGCAGGAGATAAGAGTACAATAACAGAGTACAGTGAGTGCAAGGGCACTGGCAGGCAGTCCACTGAATAGCCTGGAATAATAGTCTCTCCAGGGACAAGAATGAGGATTGGGCTGAGGGCACAGGGTTATAAACAAGACAAATGGGGCAGATCTGAGGGTCAAGGTCCAATAGTGATAGGGAAAAGTGGTGCAGAGGGGTGACTAGGAACCGAGGGGGAACCAACAGGATAAAAGGGGTGGAGTACTGCAGCAAGATAGAGCCAGTGGTGGTTAAGGGAAGGAAGAACATTCTAGGAGGGGTACATATATGGTGAACAATGGCTAAACAGGGTGAAATAAACAAATCAATAGAACAATGAAACCAAAGACATATTGACATGTGTCTGCAAAGGCCCACGTGAAGAAAGTTTTCTTCACCCTAATCTGGAGGAGTCTTTCTGCACCGTTGCATTGGTAGCTCCAGAGTTGAGCCATAATTATCCTGGTGGCAGGCCCCTGGGCTTCCACAAGCACCTAAGTCTTCCCGGCCTGCATAGCAATGGAAAAGTGTCACCTGGGCACAGCACTCTCAGGCAGCACTTTGTGCACCACTCTGTCACCAAATTTTTGGGATAATAAAGCTCTCTAACTCTGCCTGCTTGTCGCGGTGCCTTCAGAGAGTGTCTCTCTGCTCGCCCGGGCTAGCCCTGGCACCGGTGCAGCGAGTCAGGCATAGCTCCAGCTACAGATAACTAGAGCCAATCCTGTGGGTTCTGAGAACCGTTGACCCACTCTTCCTTGTGGCACAGGTTGTGTTTGTGCGACACCAGTAAGGAGGAAAGGAGACTGGGTTGGGGGAGCCAACAAGTTTATTGGAAGGCCCGTATGTGGGACCTTCTCACCTGAGGCTACAACCCAGCCCAGCGCAGAATCCTGCATGAACACTGACTCTTGAACTGGGGTGGGGAAAGGGGAGTGAATGAGGGAAAATCCAATAGGGACACACCAAGGAGTGGCTCAGGGCATGAGGGACACCCTTGGGAGCCAACTCCTTTGGGAAGGAGGAGAAATCCCTCTGGCTGCAGCCAATCACTCGATGACTTTCCCAGAGCTTTCCAGAAGCTGGGTCAGGTTCCTGAGTGACAGGCAGCTCACCAGAGGGAGGAGCAGGGAAAAGATAGATTCAATTTCTATGGACACCGGGGAAGGATACATTGAGTGACAGGAGAGAGGGCCGGGAACAACGACACACAGGAAACCAAGGGGAGTGAATAGAACAAACCATTTTAACATATCAAATAAACATAAAAAATCCACACTGCTACACCTGCTCAATGTTAGAAAAGAGGCATTACTTTATTTTAGTGCTGGGCGCATGGAGAATCACTTCCTAACACATGCACACCCAGCAATATCAATTACTAGTTTGTATCCATGGAACTAAGACACGTTCGTTACTTTTCTGAAACTCGCACGATAAACATTCCCACAAAGTACTTGACATATTTAAATCACTTCCCCCAAATTATTACCATTTAGAGTAGGGGTCTCTTAAGGGTCTTTGGTGGTCATTCGATGATCATCGTACTCCTCCAATTCTGCTCCTGTGGTCAAGAGCATCCTAAAACCACTTTCTTCTCCTTGAGTGCATTGTAGCTGTTTTAGCAGGCCCACTCTCTTTATTCTCAAGGGTAAGATATCCACTTGCACAAGTTAATCATTGGTATGAGGGAATGCAGGACTAAGCACTATGTGTTAAAGTTTAAGGAATACACAATTTGTTGCAGGTAAACACCTCCCCAACATCTTTTGTTCCTTCTCTGGGAATCAAACAGAAGCATTTTGTGATCATTAAGCCCACTGTGTCCAGCCCTCTTGTCACCCACCAGCCCTTCTCCCTTCACAAACAGCAGGTCCAGCAGTGCCTTCCCTCACTGCCTCAGTCACCAGCTGTGTCAGAAGTTCTCTGTCACACACTCTAGGAACATTCTGGACTGTTTGCTCTCCACTGCACTATATTGCTAGCAGACAACACCACACTGTTCCATTTCCTGTACCTACTATCCATAGGCACCTGGGAAGCGGGGGCAGTCACAAGGGGGACGCATCTGCTGTGCTTGGCAGGAGCCAAAACCCTCTCAAGTCACAGCTGCAGGCCTCTGAGATATTAATTCTGAAGAATTAAGGATTTTAAGAAAGTTTAGATAATAGTTAAAGTAGATGATGCTGAGTTAGCTAGACAGATAAGCTTTGTTCGTAGTTAACAGAAGTCAGATCTTAGATAAGCTATCCTGGATCTAGTAACTCATTGCTTGTTAATTTTATGTTTATGTAAGCTGTGCTTGTAATGAAAAACAGAATGTGATAAACAGATCTCAGGAACACAAAACAATAGCCAATATTCCTCCATGCTAGTGTCTAGGTTAGAAAAGACAGGTGTCTGCTAGGGAGGGCAAGACCTCCCTTTGGAATGGAGAACCCCCTCCCTCCCTCCAAATTAGTAAAACTTTGATTTTAAGTCATCTCTCAGGCAAAGATACGGGGATAGGAATAACAGCTCTTTACTGGTATGTACAACAAAGCAAACAACAACTACAGCATTAATGATAAACAAAACCAGGAACCTCGAGGGGGCTTTTGTTTCACAAAGCCCAGGGCGGTCTGGTCTCGGTGCAGGGCTCTGGGAGCACCAAGCTGGAATGGTGGAAAATCCCCGGCTAGTGGATGGGATATACCAGAAGCTCCATGGTGGTAACTGAAATGGCAGGGATGTCCTGGCAGGGTAGGGCAGTGTGGGGATACAGCGTATCCTAAGCAGTGCTGAAGAAAAGCCGCGGCAGTGGGATGGGGCTGGCCCAGCTCCAGCAGNTTGCCAATTACCATGGCAGAGAAGAGGAAGTGACAAGGGTATGAATATGCATTTGTATTTTGTGTACTCAACACCTTTGTAAATAAAAGGTTTTGTAATCACCTGTGATCTTTGCAATGCACATCAGGGAGCTAATGAGACTAGCGTTTTTATTCTGGGTCCCACTCACATCTGGCACTGGAAAGAGCCATCCTGAAATGGTTGTCACCACCTCCTGAACTCTCTCCATTACTTCACTGCAATGATCAGATATGCCAGTCTGGAGAGAGGCTCACCTGGCTTCAAATATGGATGCTGCCCAAAGAGAAAACAACAACAAAAATAAAGGTCCTATTGCTGTCCAAACTCAGTGCCTCACAGGATCAAGAGGGATTCCCTGGCTCCCAGTAATATGCAGAAATAGGATTGAGAGGACCTGCACCTCTGCCTTCATGTGCAGAACCTTGCTATTCATAGGCAAATACAGCTGATCAACCAACTAATCCATCTATCAAGCAGCAGTACCTGGGACATTGCAAAAGACAGGTGGCAGTTCCCATTTCCCGTGATTGGGTCAGAAGCTGAGACTCATCCTTAGGAACCAGCTTTCCTAAGCATCTATTTTTGGAAGACATTGTCCCTCCTGGGAGCTTTGGCCTGAAAGGAGATTTCTTGGTTCACCTGCTGGACCGCTCCCTCCAAAACCATACAGACATGTCTGTGCAGCAGCTTTTTGATGTTGCTCTGCAGTGGTGCAGAAAGGAGGCTTGATATCTGCTGGACGTGAGGACAACCATACTGCTGAAGAGCAGGAAGGCTGCCCAAGAGCTGCTTGAAGTCCTGCTGCCTCCCAAGGAAGGTTTCCCACACCTGGCCTAGCCCCTTATGGCAGCCCAGCTAGAGATGACCGAGAGGAGCCACCATGTCCCAGCACCTCAACTGCTGCTCTTCATTGGGGGTCCCAGAAGTGCCCCAGATGCCCCTGTTCCCATCCATGGGAAGCAGAAAGAGCAGCACGAGGATCTTGAGGAGGCTGTGGGAGACCTCTTCACTCCTAGCTGGAACAGAAGTCAGGTTGAGTTATGTGCTTAAAACACTCTGAGGGAGTATGTCAGGAAACCTGTGGGATTACAGCTGCTATTTTCCAGGCACTTCCAATCTCCTCTCCCCTATAGATCAGCATGCTTCAACTTGCCAGGATGCTGAAACAGTCAGCAAAGCCTGGGGCCAGTCTGGCTGTTCTGGGTATGTGACAATTACTCCATCTCATCCTGGCAACTCTTTTAACTCCACCTCAATGGAATTCCATAGATAAATACACCGAGAGTCTTCATGTACAGGTAATGTTGGCTTGGGGAAGGGGTCAGAGAGAGTTGAAACACAATCTTCAGAGTTCTATCCTTCTTCACATGATAGGTTTTGGAGCCTGCAGTCAGAGATTTCCATTATTCACTAAACTGCCTGAAATTCTTTTTTATGTAGTCTACCAGGACATGTAAATTCCAGTATTCCTCATACTCTGCACTCAAGTCATCCTTGTAGCACTGGTGTTGCTCCAAGGAGACTATGGCTACGTATTATAATCTCTGTCTATGTAGGGACAATTTAATTAGTTACATTTACTTTTGAAAATCCTTCTACCATACATTTTTGGCAGGCACTGCCTTTATGGAGTTGAGTGAACAGAGTTGGAGTTCTGAGCTATATTTATGTCTAACAGCAAAGCAAAGTTAATGATAAAATTTCTTTCTTCTGCTGAACAGCAGTTACATTGCTGACCTTTCTACTGAGGCACTTGTAATACAGCCCTAAAAACAAACTTGAGAGGAGTCTGAAACCACAACAAAAACCCAAACCACCACATCTGCTCTAAGGAGGGCAAAACTCATTAATGCTTAAAGCCACTGATGTGTAAGGATCTTTCCTCATTCCCTTCGAGACCTACAGGAGGCCTGACTGCCCCTTGCTGATGTCATAACTCCAACAGAAGTTGGGAGCAGTTTCCAGTGTTTCACCACACACACACACATATACACACTTCTCCCTCCCCTCCTGCACTGCAAATGCAACAAGGGATGCAACACCAGTGCTGCAGCTGACCCTGTGCAACTGCACTGCAGGAAGGGAGGGCCCTTCCAGGCCTAACCTACCTTGGTGTTCATCTCAGCTCTGAGCCTTGGAGGCCCTACAAAACCTTCTCAAACTCATCATTTCAGCACAGAAAGATGGGAGCCAATGTCTTTACAAACAACTTGATGCTCTTTAGGAGAAATAAGTGTTTATATCTTTGAAGTGGGTCTTAATTTGACTACAGTTTGAACTCCTGAACTTTAGGGTAATAGGACAAATAGGTCCATGTAAAGTCTATAGCAGAGTCCAGAGAGCCTGAACTTCTGAGCTTTGGAAGAAAATGACAAGTTCAACAGTGAAATTTATGGCTGGCAGTTCAGGAAGGCTGTACCTTCCTAGTACCTCAACCAATGGGGAAAGGAAGAGGGCAACATTCAGCCACGAGTTTAGGATAAAAGGAGGCTATGTCCTCCAAAACCTCAAGAGAGACCCCATGGGGTATGGTCTAGTAAGCTCTCTCCCATTATTTGAAAAAAGTTGCAGGATTGCTCTGTCTCCTTCATGGACACTAGCTTTTCAGAGTGTGGCCTTCCACCCACTTCAAACACAGGGAAAAGCTTGCAACTGTTCCTCATTGTGAGTGGCAACGTTTAACTGCTATTTTACTGGAATGAAGTGGTCTGGTTGTTGCCTTGATGATACAGGGAGTGTAGAGGCAGTACAAGTTGCTTTAAGTCCTGAAAAAAAGCAGAATTTTGACCCTTGTGATAAGCAGATCTTTAAAAAACCAAAGAACACCAGCTGCTTGGGGTTGAAAAAGTCCTTCAGGGCCTTGTTCTCATAGTAAATTACTTGGAAGAAGCTGCATATGTCAATAATAGGGTTCACATGACCTTCTCCAGAGTAGGCAGTCCCTGGTTTTAGAAATAGAGCATGGCTGGAATATCATACGCTATATTCATAGCATGTCCAATACAACTTGTAAGAACAGCTTTGCTGAGGGCGTTTCATTTCCAAAAGTGCATTTGCCAACATGTCTCAGCCCATGTGAAAGCTTCAGCATAAGCACCAACTTGCAACACAGTATGGATTTCAGGAGGATCTGAATTATCTTCTCTCCTTTCTCAAAAACCAGTGGCTCCCTACCTAACACAACAAATGCTTAAATCAAATTGGTGTCCAACTTGCTCTGGGCAGATCTTGACCACTGGCCGTTATCTTGAGCGCTAGTGCTGCACACTGGGCATCAATTAAGGCTGTGTAGTTTAAGAATGCTGTTCTCTAATTTAGTATTTACACTAAAAACAATACCACATCCCCTGTCAGATCCCCTCCCCACTCCAGTTGAAAGAAAAAGGTAAAGATTCACAGGTCAAGATAAAGACAGTTTACAGGAAACAGCAACGAGGTAAGAAAATTAACAGTAATGGCGCTGATATAATAACAAAAGGTATAAGAAAAGAAAGAATTTGCACAGAAATGCCCTGACAATACACACAGGTCAGACTGCTCTGTCCACCATGTTTTCTCAACCAAAAGGGACCCCCTTGCCCCAGAAGAAAAAGAGTCATGTCCTTCACCTCTGGCAAAGACCTGAGGTGGTCCTGAAAGTGAAGTGTTACTGATTAACGTCTGGCACCCAACCAAGCCCTGGCTGCTGCAAAAATTAACCCTGTCCTGACCAAAACCAGGACCTGTCCTTCAGCCACACAAGTATCTTCAATTACATCCTCTAAAGTGCCTTTGTCCATGATTTGCATCACCAGCCAGAGATCGTCATTAACAAGTGAGGTGCAAGAAGAAAATGGTGGTCTAGAGAAGAATGTGCACAGGTGAATTACCTTATTAAAAAAAACTACAGTTGAATTTTGTTTCCAGGTCACTTGCAGTTGAAGAAAATATAATGGAGAGACATTCCTTTTTGGCTAGACATAACTTGGAATCCGTACTGTCTAAGTAAGGAAGGAGATTATTAACATGATTTCTCCATATATAGGTCACTTACAACTAGGGTGAACAACCAGGGCTGCAGGATTAGTCACAGTGACTCAAAGTTGAAAAAGACCCCCCCAAAAACTCTCAGTTGGAGCACTGCTGTTGTTCAAGTCTGTAACTCACAAAGAAGCCCCTCAACACTTGCCCAAGTTCATTAGTTCATACACTATTTTCAATTATTCCAGCACAGTTTGTGTAGCTGGGTCATGAAAAAGTGTATCATGAAAGTAGTGATGAGGAACACACCTAGTGCTAGCCATTCCATGGTGCAGCTGCAGTGCCAAAGAATAAAGACTCTTTATTTTCTTTCACCTTAAGAAAACATTTGTCCTTCACAGGATCGCTCAGACCTGGCAGCACACCCTTCCAATCAAGTGGCAAACAATCCCATGTCAGTTGGAAGAATGATGAAAATCAGACTATTACACAGGCAGAGGAAAGGTGAGAGTTCTGTTTGCATTGACAGGTCTAACTTTTGTCACACCCCTAAACACCTTTTAAGTGTCTTCACTTTTTCTATGGAATTCCAGCCTTCAGCCTTCAATTGGGTACCTTTTTGCTAAGGACAGATTTCGGCATTAAATGCCAGCCTTGCTGGGGAAATGAGTATACACCTTCGAATCAGCTCCAACCAAGCTCCACAAGTCAAATCGGCAAGTATATTTCACCAAAAAGAATATCTCAAAAAAGCAGTGGTAGTCCATGTCGTTGTTAGACACACAAACACACACACACACACACACACACACACACTCTGGTGAGAAGGCATGAACTGTTTATTACAAGATTTGACTCCACTTTTATAGTATTTCTACAAAGGCCAGGGATTGGGGGAGAAGGTTGACACCTCTCCCCAACCCATTGGTCAAGACAAATGTCCATCAGCTGTCCATATTGACGGGATTTTCACCCCGACGTTCCCCTAATTAGGGGTTTTCTGTCTCTCAGAGTCCTGAGCCAGGGTTTAAAAGATGAGATGGAACCAGTAGCTCAGTCTTCAAAGGTGTTTATTCTATTTCTTATCTCAAGGTCTTGCAGCAGTCTCAGCACATGGTGGGAAAGCTGCTACAGGAACATGGACGGAGAATCCAAGGTAGTTTTTAAAGATTTCTAACCCAATTAACTCGAAAAACATACTATATTTAG
This sequence comes from Donacobius atricapilla, assembly GCA_013397315.1. Lineage (NCBI taxonomy): Eukaryota > Metazoa > Chordata > Aves > Passeriformes > Mimidae > Donacobius > Donacobius atricapilla. The sequence goes on from WBMY01005655.1 coordinate 11,899, forward strand.
TTTTGTGCCAATTACTGTCACCTATTCTAAACATGCAATTTCTACCTCGAATCCATTCTACCAATGTCTTTGTGCCACTGTCACAGCAGAAAATGGAGTAGACAAAGAAGAAGAAGAAAATGAGACAATGCCCCTAATTCTCCATCTTGCTCTGCTCTACTTCCATACTAAAAACCCAAAACTACAAATTTTCACCCTGTGACAAACTAAACTACTCTCTGTTTTAATTTTTTGTAGTTTTCAATTAATCTATGAGTGTTGGAAGTTTTTCCCATGGACTAAGGTCAAAGACAGTGCTTTTCTGGGGTCCCAGCCAGGGTCTTGGACTCCCCAGGGCAGTTTGAGGGGTTTTCCACATGCCCTGGACTCCAACACATATCTCTAAGAACAAGAATGTAAACTACCTTGAATTAACAAAAACACTGCATGTGTGAGAAAAAACCTAAGAACTATGAACTGTGAGACACACAGAAAGCTGAAAAAGCAGGGCAACAAGTCCACTTTTTTTAATCTGGATTAAGGTACACATCAGAAATGAATAATAATTTATTAAGATTAATCCAGTTACCAGACATGAACTTAATCAACATTGCCACCACCAACAAAAAACTCCCACCTTATTCAGAAAGGAAAATGTAATTTGTTTAGAACCACATACTATAAAGGCAGAACAACATCATACATTAACATTCCTATGTATTTCACACCCAGTATTAAGTTGGTTTGTTGGGTTTAACCTGTAATCCCATGAATGACTATGTACCTTAGAAGGGCCAGAAACAGGATGTTCAGATATATATGAACTGAGAACTGTAGTGGTTTTCTTCTTATTGCTATCTTTACTGACATTAAGGTAAAATATTCAGGGTTTATAGTGAAAATGCAGATCCTACTGTGTAAGGAGCAGTGACATGGAAAAGGAATTGTTTACAACCAGACTGGTTAGGGCCTGTTTCTTAAAAAGTTTGTTTCAAGTACCACAGAACCAAGTTCTGACTTAGTGTCTTGGGTTGCAATGCAAGATGTAACCAAAAGCATGTATTATATTCCCAATCCGTGGAAACCTGTTGAAGAGGTTTTTTTCTCTTTATCTCATAACTCTGGAGGGGAGGGGTGGGTGTCTTTCTGTTAATGGGCCAACTGTTAAAACCAAGGTGGAGCAGTGTTGCTTATCTCTTCCATGACCCATCCTCCCTCCAGGGGATATCTTCCGTTAATGGGCCATTAAGGCTTACTGCATAACTGATAACATCATATCATCCCATTGTGAGATGCTCCACCCAATAGGAGGAGCCAAGAATTTCTGCCTGGATAAAAACCTGACAGTCAGAACACCAGCAGCTGGTTCTCCACTGGATTCCCAGAGGAAGACTGGACCCATCTCATCATCACTGGACCCTTTCTACAGGATCATCTCCAATAGAATCACATCTGTCACTCCAGAAGGACTTACTTTGGACTGCTTCCAACACCCTGACTAACAGGGTGTCAGGTTGTATTCTAACTCTGTCAGTGTTTCTAGGATTTTTGTTTGTTTGTTTGCTTGTTTTTTGTACTGCTACATTTGTATTTTTAATATTCCTAGTAAAGAGCTGTTATTCCTATTCCCATATCTTTGCCTGAAAGCCCCCTTAATTGCAAAATTATAATTTGGAGTGAGGGGGTTTACATTCTCCATTCCAAGGGGGAAACTCCAGCTTTCCCTGGCAGACACCTGTCTTTCTACACCTAGACATTTAGAACAGAAAGTGAAACAATGCAAAGATTTTGGGCCAAATCCCCATCTCCCATGCCTCAGCCTCAATGTAGAACCAAGTCCATGGGGATATTTTAATATGACACAGGGAAATCTGCTACAAAATGCCAATTATTAAATGACCATTGCATCTGAGGCAGATATTGATCCAGCAAGCTAATGCCACACTGATGGTCTGTAAAGGATGTCTATCATTCCCTAGCAGAACACCATAAATGGTGTTCTTCCAAAACTTCCTACTTCCCAAAAAACTCTACAGATCTTGTCAAAATATAGACTACAAATCTCTTGCTTACAAGCATCTATGAAAGACATCTCAAATTTGTTTTTCACAGGATTCACCTGTAAAACAGTGCTTTACTATATATACCACGATTGTTACGAGATAGTACTTGCACAGACCCAGATCAACTGTTTAAGTTCAGGACTTAGAACAGCAAACAATGCATCTCTTTGTGTCAGAGACCGTCCTTAAGCATTTTCACACCACCAATCACAAAAACAATTCAATCCTGTTGTCAGTGACTCCGATCTACTACAGCCTAAAGATCACTGCAGACAGATTTTACGCAAATGTTGAGATTCAACAACAGTAACAGTGCTGTTATAATAAAAAAGCAACCCCACATTGGAAGTAGTAATAATTAGAAGCAAGCAATAGAGATCCTTGATGCACCAACTCCAAGTCACAAAAAGCTTTTTAATAATAGATTGCTTATACACGTACAATATTTCATTCTTAATGTTTTAGTTATTGAATATTTATACACAGAAATGACCGACTGCATCACTAAATACATTCTTACAGTATTACAAGAAAAACTCCAGTTTCCATTATTTTATGGGATCTTTTCTACTTTTGTAGTGATGTGGATTTTTTATGTTTATTTGATATGTTAAAATGGTTTGTTCTATTCACTCCCCTTGGTTTCCTGTGTGTCGTTGTTCCCGGCCCTCTCTCCTGTCACTCAATGTATCCTTCCCCGGTGTNAGGTGAGCAAAGAGACACTCTCTAAAGGCACCGTGACATATTTTCAAGTACCACAATGAGCATTTTGCTATTCAAAACTTTATGCTATTGAGATGGGGAGAAAGGACTCCATCAGCAAGGTTGTAAAGTAGGTATGTTTATTCAGTGCACTGGATGCATGGGGGACTGCTCCACCAAAAATGTGCGTGCCAAACAGAGCAGACACTGTCTATATACACTTAAGATCATATATAGTTATGAAAGTTTCAGCATCCCCTATACATATTCATGACAGTTTCAACATTGCCTATACATATTCATAACTCATCTCCCCCTACTCTCTCATCATATGTTAATCAGCCTTTCATCATTCAGTCCTTGCGCACTGTCTCCTGGTGGTTTTGGGCAGGGGTCGCTGGATGAAGTAAGTAGTCATCCTCATGATGTTCTTTGGATGAACCTGGTCTTTGCACAGACACTCTTGGTATCTGGTCATCCTTCAAGGCTTCTGGCCACAGTCCAAACTAAAGATCCAGTTTTTACCAGTTTTTAGAGCACTAGTTCCTGCTTTATCACTCTTAAACAAGAGGTGAAATTCTGTTGTTGCATAGCAAGGGACTATCTGCTCTTAACCCACTCGATTACACAGCAAAGTGAAGTTTGAAAAGCTTAGTTATAAGTTCCCTATATCACTAGCTATTCATAAACCATTGGGAAAGAAAAGTCCTAAAACAAAACAAAACTAAATCCCAAAGCATAGAATTAATTAATCCAAACAACATTTTGGAAAGCCACTACTATCTAGCTACAAAAAAATGCTCCATGCTCCACCTCTCAGTAATATTTTGTTCTAGTACATTAATCAAAATTATTCATATTCAGCAACTACTCCAGCAGCAAATAAACCCACAAGTCCATCAGAGATGAATCAAAATATGATAGAACCTCCACAGAAAAATGTACTTGTTTTCTAGGAACTGCATAGAAAAATGTCTCCAAGTTTTCTTCACTTAAAAGTCTGGGTGTAAATCCAGGCTTCCACTCATGATAGCCAAGAATTTACTGCCAGGGTGAGCACATCAAGGTCCGACACACAGAGACACAGGGACACAGACAAGGACATGGACATGGAACATGGACACAGACACAGACACAGACATGCACTGCTGGACGTGCACCCATCCCTTGCAGCCCCACTTGGAACTATCTTCCTCCTGAGCTGAGGACAAGAAGCGACTGGAATACCCTGAGCACTCTGGTTTCACCAAGGCATCTGACAGCAGAACAAAGCGAGCACAGGTTGCAGCTCTTTTTGTCCGGAGCAAGCCCCAAGGAGGTTCTACATCCTGCAGCCTTTGCTCTGGCTCAGCTCCTAGTGCAGCTGGGGCCGTTCTGCCTGTGCAGGGCCACTGCCGGGGTGGCGACAGATGGGTGGTGAGGGGCTAGGGCGGTCCGGGAATGGGCAGACATCCTGGGAGAGGGGAGGGAGGCTTGGGAGAGCAAGGAGTGACTGGGAGAGAGGAGAGAGCTCTTGGGGAAGGAGGAGATCCCAAGAGACAGGAATGAGCCTTGGAGCAGGGGAGATCACAGGAGAGGGGGGGGGAGATCCGGAGTGAGGGAGATCCCTTGGAGAGGAGAGATCCTGGGAAAGGGTGGGTAGCCCTCAAAGAGGGCAGAGCTGGGGAGAGGGGTAAGAGCCCTGAGAAGAGGGAGGAGTGATTGGGAGAGGGGGAGATCCCGAAAGACAAAGAAAAGCACTGGCCACAGCTTTGGAAAGGAGGAGCGTGGGACAAAGGGTGGCTTGGGACTGGGGAGAACCTGAAAGAGGGGGGGCAGCCCAGGAGACGGGGGAGAACCTGGTAACGTGGGGAGACCCTGAGAGAGGTAGGAGCCTGGGAGAGTAGAGAGAGCCTGGGAAAGAGGGGAAAGCCCTGGGAGAGGAGAGCCCAGCGTCAGGAGCCCGGTAGCAGGGGCTCCTGCAGCCAGGCCAGGAACCAGGAGAGCCTGGGATCAGGGAGTCCTGCAGCTGGGCTGAGAATGGGCATGGGTCAGTGCGTTTTGGGAGAGCGTGGCTGCGGGACAGGTCCAGAGCTGTGGGCCCGTGGAAAGGAACTGCTCTGCAGCCCCAGAGGCAGTGAAAGCACAGCCCTGCCCAGGGAGGCAGCATGGTGGGCACTGGTCAGGTTCCAAACCAGGCAATGTCACTGCTCGGGTTCCCAGTCAGGTGATGGCACTACTCAGGTTCACCACCATATCCATGGCAGCTCAGAGCATCAGTCCCTCCTTGAGCCCAAGCGTCACTTGTGCCAGGTGCACCAGAGCATCGCCTCTGTCTTGAGAACCAACGAGCAGTGCGGGGCAGGGACTGCAGATCTCCATTGGTGGCAGGAAAAAAGAGCAAGGAATCTTCCATGGGAGAATAAATGGAATAGGAGTGAGGAGTCATCATGAAATGTGTTAATATACACTCACAGGATACTATTGCTGTTGGCTCAGAACATGAAAAAGAAATGGAGAGAGATATATCAGAAGCTGGTTACAATGTCCAGGGTCCAGTTATTTGGATAAAATGCTACACAACTGCTGGAGAGCTGTATGGATGACTAATTACCACTTGCCAAGTAATCTGGACTTGTATGGGGCAGCACAGTTATCTCTCAAAAATTAGTCAGGAGCCGTAATTTAAAAAATCTGAAGAAAGGTTCATAAACCCACATTTTAATGCAGTTGCTGTGGGTTTGATAAATGGCTGCTTTTACACCTTGATTTTCCTAAAGGTTTGTGGGGTTTTTTTTGGGTTGGTTTTTTTGTTTGTTTGTTTGTTTGTTTTTTTTACACATGCTTGCAAAATTTGAGGATCCTTTTATAAGGGATATGGAAGAGACAGGCCTTCAGTCAGCAATATGTCAGCGGAAGACAGCTGAACTATTATTACTGAGGGGAAAACAGCCCTGAAATAGAGTTGTGAGCCCTGGCTGATATTTAGTAGAATCACCTTAGGCAGGATCAGTAACAAGGTATTGAAGAGTGAAGGGTCTAGTCCTTTGGTGCAGTACTGTATGGACTCTGGGATCACAACACCATTCCAAATAGGTTGCCTTTCTGGCAGAAGAGGCTTCCATCTGCTGCCTCTGCCAGAGGCACTGGGATGGGTAGAGTGAGCCAGGCTTGGTCAGCTCGCAGGGTTATGGACATTTGCCAGAGAGGGGCTGCAACAAAACAAGAAGCCAAAAGCAAACAAGCTCATGGCCTGATTCCAGAACAGCCCAAGCATCCTTTGTCCCTGTTGGCAAGACAAGAAGGTGCTTGATACCTTAAAGGCTGCTTAGCCCTTTGCAGTGCCAGCCCAAAACATCAGGATTTACAGGAGAAAGATGTGGGGGCTTCTGTGGGTTTTTTTGCTCACTGGGTGGGAATTGCTTCAGTTGCTGTTTTGAAGGTCTTGCCTGAGTTGTGTTGTGGTCAAGACAGAAGTGACGACACAACACTCTGCGTTCATGCGGCAATAGTTGAATTTTATTAACAGCTATTCTCCTTATATTGCTTTGAAAGTCCGTGCAGTAAGTTCTGATTGGCTAAATTAGTTGCCACCTGGCTAACTGGTCAATGGCTGCCTATGTCCCCAGTGGCCTAGACCTACTCCTCAATGACACAGACTGGTCAAGTTATTATAATTAAGGTAGTTATTACATTTCAGTTATAAAATTATAATTAGGATTAATTATAACTGTTAGGCCTCCAGGCCAGCTGTTAGCCACTACAGGGTTGTCATCCTAAAATACAGCAAAAAAAAAAAAGGCTGTTCTTTTGCTGAATGAAGCCACACTGTATCTGTCTTTCACAAAGGAATACAGAAACACAGATTGCCTACTGAAATTATTCTGCTCTCTTCTGAATCAGTTCACTACTCAAGCACAAGCCTCAGGCATACCCCTCTATTCCATCTCTCCCATCGGCTCAGAACTGCATTGTACAGTGCTTGCTGTGTGCCAGAAAGCACAAAGCAACCCCTGAATATTTTTGCAAAACACTCTGCATTTCACACCTTTGCTCTGGCTCAGTGCAGAACTCCAAGACACAGGTGCCTCCTCCCAGAGCTGTATGAGGCACTGGCTTCCACACATCTGACCTGACAGATCTGGCCTGCCTTACAGGAGCTGCCATGCCTGTGCTGTGCCCGCAGCCCGGGCTCCGTGGCACTTGTCCTCGCCAAGTCGGACCCACGAAGGGGCTGCGCTGGGCGAGTGTAGGGCAGAGCGCAGCCCCCCCCTCAGGCCATGCGTTGCTGGTGCACTGCGGGCATTATGGCAGCAGTTGGCAACTGGCATCATGGTGGAACTCCCATTGCCCACCCGACTCAATGCCAGCACCTTCCCCACCAAGCTGTGGTGCCCGGTGAACAGGTCCCACATCTGCTCCATGTGCTGGGACAACCAGGCCCAAGGGCTGCTCATCGACTCATGGACTGTTCCTTCTTTGACAAGGAGCTGCTCAGCCAGGCCAACGCCCATGGGTGGGGGCATGGAGAGGGAGCAGGGGCAGCTCCAGACTCTTTCCAAGCCACACACTTCAACAGCTTTGTGTGCCAGCTCAACCTCTGTGGCCTCCAAAAGGTACCGGGCTGGGTTGGCGGAGCTATGCTGGGCTATACCAGGGGCTGGCTCCACTTCAGGAATCCCAACTTTAACTGCGACCCCTCCCCAACCTCCTCCTTCACATCAAGCACCTGACCAGGGCCAACAGGCAGCAGCTGGTGGTGAGGCTGGAGGTGCACAGCCACCGGTCCAGCAGCTTCCAGCAGCTCCACATGGATGGGCCACTGCCTGCCTTCACTGCTGGGCAGCCACCCAGAGCCACTGACACAGGGTGGAAGCTGTGGGTGTGGAGGGTAGCGTGGGCTTTGGCCATGGGCAGTGCCCAGCCGGGCAGGAGCAGGCCCTGCCCATGGTGGAGCTGCTCAGCACAGCTGCCCCAGCTGGCACAGGGGCTGTCCTTGGGAAAGAGAGCTGTGCTAGCACAGCCCAGGAGCTGTGCCAGCCATGCCAGGCTGCTGGGGGCTGTAGGACAGTCCCGCCGCAGCTGTGCTCACCACACCCTGGCCCACTTGGCCTGCAGCTGTCCCAGCCCTGCACCGTGGCTGGCACTGCTCTTTGCCTGGCCCTGGGATGTTTGCGGAGCTCTCTGGGAGTGCGTGTGAGCCAAGGGTTTGGTCGTGGTCAGACCCAGCAGGAGGGAGCCTCCTGTACCTCTGGGGCAGAGGAGAAAAGACCTGGCAATTGGGCTTCTGGCAGTTGCCTCCTGCCAAGGAATGGCAGAGGGACAGTTTTCCCAGACAGCTGCACAAACAGGGGAGAGCTAAGTAGACAAGGAACTGCTTGTTGAATAGCTCCAGAACATGGTGGGGTTTTTTTCTTCTTTCCCACCCTGCTTGGGAAGATGAGAGCTTTTGTCTTCTGTGACAAGAATGCAGTTGTTGCTAAGTGAAACACACCCAAAAGCCACCTTATCTTCCCTTTGCTTCCTCTCTTCTTCCCCCACTGCTACACAGCACTCTCATACCAGGACCTTGATGCTGCCTCACCTGAGGATTCAGAGCTGCCTCCAGGCCCTTTCAGGTAAAGTACAGGTCCTCAGGAGTTTGAGGTTTTCCTGTCATCTCCAAAGAAAGTGTTAGCCACATCTGGACTTCTTGGGGTTTCATCAGAGGAAGCAGGCACATGCAAATTTCAGGTCAAATGTGAGCTCATCATTCCACTGGTACACATGAACCTTAAATGCCTCTCTGAGCTCTTTGTTCCACTGGTTTCTGTAGATCATCACAGCACTTCCATGGCCTCTCCAGAGAGCAGCAGCAGCACATCCTCAGAGCAGCACTTGCCAGCCAATGACCTGTTAGTAGGGAAAGAGTGTCTACCCTTGCTTTTCAAATGGGAGCTGGCTAGTGACCCTTTGAAGTGTTTTTCCACATTGCTCTGTCATGGGTAGATCTCAGGTTAGAAACAGGTAGAAACTGTAAAGTAGCCTAGGAATAGGGACCTTAAAACCAGAAAGATTCTCTGTCTGCTTTTCCTATCCTTCTTGCGGATTTGGAGGGTGTTCTTGGCATTTTCCAGACAACATCTCTGCTGAGGTGCAAGGGGGAGGTGAAAAATATTGCCTGACAAGTGGTAAGGGTCAGGTGAACTCCCCTTTTCTCTGAATGAAGCCAAACTGGAAAGTGATAGGATATTGAAGATGTTTAAGACTGTCTACCCTGCAAATCAAGCGGTGCCATTGAAATGAGCTCTGTATGCCCCAGAACAGCTGCAGCTGTAGAATATGGACACACTCACAAGGTTTCTTTTTAGAATAAACTCCCAGTTTAATTTCAGCATGCATGTCCGAAGATCTGGGCTCTTCCTGTGTGAATCCACTTTCTGTGGTCTCTTGTGATGAGAAACCCAAGCAGCCAAATCCCAAAGCTGCTGGGAAGATGCAAAAGCTGTGATTATAAAGTGTTTGTGTGTGTGTGTTTATCTCGGTTTTGCAATTCATATTTTAATCTACGTACACATCAATTGGGATAAATATTTTTTAGGAGGAAGAACTCACTCTTCCAATTCCCTGGGAAGTTTGAATACATTTCTGGAATTGAAGTTGCTGTGTGCTTCCTGTGATGTTTGATCCAAGGCAGCAATAGAGCTCTGCATCCCAAAGCCATATTCTGGAGCTTGGCCAATGTGTTTGAATTCTTGCAGCCTCACCGGGCACTTCAGCCCCCTGTGCTCCAGCTGGCAGTGCTGGTTATGCAGCATTGACAGCCCACAGTTGGGTATGGAATACTCCTGGTGAAGAGAAATTGCTGCCATTGGATCTAGACCTTGTGCTTGAGACACTGGAGGAGATGCTTTCGCCATCCCTGCCTGAAAGAGCTCCCTCTCAGGTAACTCCATTGGACAGGGATAAAAGGGAGAGCTTTTGAATGTTGTTGCATTGCTGAGAAGCAAAGCATTCTTCAATTCAGCTGTTAATGGACAGGGAAGGATTTGCTTGGTAAAGCAAGATTTCTGAAAGAGGAAATGAAAAAGTCTCCCCTCTTAGTCAGAATGAGAAGTGTGAGCCTACATTGGTCAAATTTGGGTGCTCGTTTCCCTGGGAAGAATCCCTCCTGCAGGGAGGAGACATTTGTGGTGAGGAAGTGGAAGCTTTGTAGGTTCTAACAGGCTTTGTTTGATGGGAATAAAGACAAGACTGTTTGGAGAATTGCCACTGAGGGCAGTGTGCCATGCAGGGAGGGGCATGCCAGAGGTGCCTCTGTTCCAGCAGCAGATGTGGGCTCTGCCTCTTCTGGGTTGGAAGGCCAAGGCAAAGCAAGGGTTGGGCAGCAGCTGCTGCTGCTGTGTGAGCTTTGTCATGTGTGTAGACACTCCCAGAGCCGTGTGTGGGGATGGGCTGGAGCTGCAGCTTCTTTGTCCTCTTGTTGCCCGTACGAAAAACGAAAACACAAACTAACAGAGTGTCAGTTTATGCGGTGCTTTATTCGGGGCCCCGGGAACCTGAGGACTAGCGTCCCAAGTCAGGATTCCGAAGACCCTCACTCTCTATCCAGCTTTTATACCTTTTTACAACTTAGCCTATGTGCAGAGCTACACAATTTTGGATTACATAGCGGTTACATTCATCATATTGATAACAATTGATAATCATCTCATTGCTATAAATTCTACATGGTTGCCTAACTTAAAAGAATAGTTCATCAATCCCCCACCACCAGAATAGTTCATCAATCTCCCACCACCAGGCCTAGTTACATTTTAATCTTATTTCTGTTTATAGTCCTAAATGTTCTGCATGCCCGACTAATCTTTCTAATCATTATTCTTTCCTTCTTCAGCACATTCCTTGGCCCAAATCCTCAGGTCAGCCAGTCCTCTTCTGGGCCCAAGCAGCTGGTGAAGCCTTAGCCTAACTACTTCTAAGATACTTATATTGCCAGTCTGCAACACTCTCAGCACCCTGGTGCCTGTAGTCCAGTTTCCATCTGGGAAATCCTCAGCTGGGCAAACTGGTCAATCTTGCTCTCCATGTTTCAGAGCTCAGCCATCTTGCTCTTGGGCATCTCTGTGGAAACAGAAGTGTGTTCCTATGCGGTCCCTGCAAAGCTGCAGCCTGGATGAGACCATTCTGCTCAGGGCTGTGTAAGGAGGAGCACATCCCTGTGACAGGAGCTGGCAGGACTCCTCCCCTAGCACCCATTCCATGTGTTCAGTGTCACCTCCATGCTCAACATGGTCAGTTTTTACAGCTTTCGAACTGTGTTTGAGAAGTCGAGTCTTTTTGACTTCTGAAGGGCTTTGAGGCCCACACCTCTTGTTAGGAACAAGGGATGAATGTGTGTGAGCCCTGGTGTCATTAGAGGGCAGATGTGTTAGTTTTGAGGCCCCATGACTTGTGTGATTTGTGAGGAGGACAAAGTTGGTGCTGGTCATGAAATGGTTAAAGATTTCTTTAAGCCCAGAGGCTTCTTCCGTATTGAAGAGCAGTTCAGTCAGGGATCATTAGTCCTTGTGTTTGACAGATTCTCTCTTTGACTAGGAATCCACTTGCTCTTAACTCTTGTCCTTTCTCAGACTTGCCTGGAGGGTTCAGTTTCTGTATTGGCACAGGCCTTTTTGCATAGTACTATACAACTTTGCCAAAGTATTTCTCTATTTCATTTAATATGCAGACCCATTGCCTGCTATAGATTTATTATTGAGAAGGGACAGACTTGAAGTGGGGAGGGGGATTTTTTGGAATTGCCCATATCTTATTGCAAAGAATGATGACCTTTTGTCTTCTGTAAACTCACATATACCAGTTTTCAAAAGCATTTCCTTCCTTAAGAGAAGGAAATGTTGCAGGCTCTGAACTATTGTGTCCCTGCAGAAAATAGTGAGTAATATTTGGGTTTCTTTCTTCCTGTTTTTCTTTTCAGGACAATATTAGTGTTGCCCCTGAATCTTCAGGAGGGGAGCCTGTGAACAAGGCTGCAGCTGAGGGAGCTTTGCCTGGCACCAAGAGCTGAGGGAACAGTTCCCCTGGAACCCGAGGATCCTGGTAAGGAGAGAGCCCACATTGGTTTAGAGAGGTGTGAGATGGCTGCCCTGAGCCTGCCTGTGACAGGAAGGGAGATCAGAAGAGTTGAGTTCTTGTCTGCAGGGCTGGTGCTTTCTGGAGCCTTTAGTTCAAATCCTGCACTGGCACAACCTCCCTGAACCCTGCCCTCCATGCTTCTCCAGAGGCTCTGACACTGAGTCCTCTGCTGTGGTAAGAGAGCATGAAATAAACCTGATCCTGTGGGAGTTGTGTCACCAATCCTCATGTCCCAGTTTCGTGCTGAAGTCCATGGATAAGTTTGCTGCAGGGTGACAATGTCTGGAGGCAACACTGAGTGACTCTTTAAGCAAGAGAGTCTGCAAAAAGTCAGTGTAGAAGTCCAAGCTTTTTGTCTCCAAGCATTAAATCAATGTAGTACCAGCCTACTGATAGCTATAGTGAGATACATTAAAAATACAAGCAGCAGAAGGCTCTGAGGCCAAACAAATCGTTAGTCACAAATCCAGTAGCTCAAGGAAAAACTTAAATTGCTGCAAATTCACAAGAACTAATAGGAGGGAGAGAGCACTTTGGATCTGCATTCTTGAGCAAAGCTGTTGCAGCCTGCAGGCCTCGTAGGGAGCTCTTTCCCTCCCTGCTCTTCATCCCAGAGCTAGCGGTTGTGTTGGAGGAGCTGTTGCTCACGGCAGAGGGCAGTTTGTAGATGGCATGGAATGGTGCTGGTTCATAACTCAGCTCACAGTACCCTTCAGCTTTAGCCATTGTTGGGGGTTAGATTTGTTTTTTTTTTTTTT
>WBMY01005659.1:5596-23066 GCA_013397315.1 Donacobius atricapilla
GAGGGGGGATAACAGGCACATCATTTTCCTGAGTTACTCAGCAGCTTCAGGAATCTGTGCCTCTGTCAGATCACCGAGATCAACCCCTTCTTTGAATGCTCATTATTCCTCTTAATATTCAAATCTCACTTTAGTTATGAACTGGTAACCAGGGCTCTTCGAAATCACAGCCAACTTAACGTGGAGAAAAAAAAGGGAATTCCAGTTTAGGAATCTGCTTGTTTGGGCAGTTTGGACATCACTCATCGTTAGGAATTTTCAGTGCCACAAAGTGAAGCTTCATCTTAACGCATGATGAAAACGAATGTAGGCCTTCCCTAAAGAGCAGCAAGTTATNTCTCAGCAAATAAGCCCATCAGTGCTGTAATGAGGCAGTTTTTGTTTAAAAAAGGCGATTTTCAGCTGTGTGGTTGAAGCCTCTCAGAGTTCTCAGGCTCCTCCGGGCTCCGTTCGAATTTGCAGCCCCACGGTTTCGTTTTGACGAGCTGCAGGAAGCCTCACACACCACAAGATGTCTCAGCGAGAAAACGCATTTTATACAAGCATGTTTTAATAATGTTACTCCGTTTTCTGGTGTTTGCCTCGGGTTTTCCTCCGTTTGACAGGGGCTTTTCAGCAGCACACGAGGAAGCAAAGCCTGTACTAATTTAGCCGTTAGCGTGGGCAATAAAGGGATATTTAAAATAATCAATGATCCAAATGACTCAGTGGAAAACCTTAAGCTTCAAAAAGGAAAGGCTCAGTGTAGGTGACAGCTAAGAAGTTTTAAATTTTCCTGTGTAGGTTAAATGGAAGAGTTATTTGAAACCATAATTAATTTCCCCAATGTTTGACTTTAATATGTTAAATATTTTTAACTGTCTATACTCAGGATTAATACTGCTCAGAGCTCCTGTGAGGAGACAGTTCTTTGCAGAGTATTTTCTCCAAAGTTGCATCATCTTTGGGGCCTGATACTGTTTTAGCTCTGAAACCGCTGCCTTCAGCGTTGAACCGTCAGGGAGAGCACGGGGAATTTCCTTCCCCCTGTGAGCGCCAGGAGGGTTTGCACACATGAAATGTCGATTTTAAAAGAAGAGCAGCCTCAGCTTTTGCACCAGAGTGCAAAGTTAATGGCTGGGGAGGGATATATATAAATAGATAGAATTTTTTTTTTCTTTCTATTGCTTTGTGTATCTACAACACTCAGTACTTTGGCCTGAAAATTTTCTCATTTATTTCTGTTTTCGCTTTCCTTTTTCATGGTATTGCTGTCGTTTATCTTCCCCCACTGCCCCTCCTGATCAACTCTTTAAATTCTTCTCCTGTAATTCTTTCTTTTTTTTTCCCCACCTTTTCAGAGAATTCAAGCTGTGTAACTACTGAGAGGCGCATACGAATCGTGTGACCACCCATAGACATTTTAGGTAAATTAAACCTTTATTATTAATCCTCAACAAAAGGAAATCCACGTGAATTCAATCCAAAATTATTCCGCCGTGCTGGGAAAGGCATCCAGCCCCGAGCCACCCCATGAGGAGCCAGACATTAATTCATCATCTATTAATTAAGCTGTTTGCAGCGCGCCTCTATGTTTTGTGTTACATCGAAATGATTCGAGGGGTTTTCACGGCAACCTGAGATGGCCCCGTAAGAAACAAAACTCCTCTGACTTCTTAAGGGAAGGCTGAGACTCACATTCTTCAGTGATAAACGTGTGTGCTTTAGATAAAGTAACCGAAAACTATTGACCAGGGCACAGTTACCCTGTAACAGCCAAGCAGAATTTCACAGGAGATTGGCCTTTGTCTGGATCGATAAAATCGTTGCTGCTGGTCCCAACTATAATTGCTGAAACCAAACAATATCCGTGGCTCGGGTTTCAGAGCCAGGTGGTTTATTAATCTCACAAAATTACTTATTTTTGCAGGTATTTTGCCAGAATTAGGGTAATACGAGTCCTAAAACCTTCTCATTGGCCAGGCAAATAAAAAGGGTAAAACAAAGTAAAAAAGAGTCAACAAAGGTTAAAAAAAAGGAGGTAAAAACGCAGAACAAAAATATGATCTTTGCACCAATGAAAGCACCTGGTAAGACTAAAAGGGAGCAGATGACAAATATGGGGAGAACAAGGAAATAATAAAAAATATTCATCAAAAGCCACGGCTCATAAAGCATCGTCAGGAGCTTTGCATACACCGTGGGAAAGGAGAGCTTTGAGGAAGGACCTGACAGAAAACAATGAAATGGGGCTGTAAATGTCTTTAGGTCACCCCGAGCCCGAGGAGTGGCTGAGAGCAAACCCCAAAACCCCTGGGGGAGTGTGATAACGAGACCAGGGGAGCCGGCCCTGCCACTGGGGAAGGACAAGGACAGGGGGAAAGCGCTGCTGGGTGAGGACAGGGAGGGGATGTTGGGGTCTAGGGCAGGTGGGAAACCCCTGGAACTGCCCTGGGGGTCCCAGAGCCTGCCTGGACCCCAGGAAAGCATTGCCTTGGACCTCAGTCCATGGGAAAAACTGCCAACACTCAGAGATGGATTGAAAACAACAGATTTGAGATAAATAGTAGTTTAGTTTGTCACAGGGTGAAGATTTGTAGTTTGGGGTTTTTAGGATGGAAGTAGATNGACACCGAGGTGCGGGGCTGAGGGGAAGTGTCTCGGTCCAAGTGCCACCAACACAGCGGGGAGGAGCAGGAGCAGCGCAGGAACACCGAGCACAGCGGGGACACGGAATATTGGGGAAACTGAAACACGCGGAAGGCTCAGGCGGCCCAAATCCGCTCCCCTCACGATGTGTCTGCTCTCCTCACCGCCCAGGAAGTTCCATTTGCAAATGGAGCGGTGGTGGTGTGGTGGGGTGTGTGCGGAGGGCCTCACCCTCCAGAATTTACATCCCCAGAGGCAGCCGGCTGGCTGATCCAGGCTGTGGGATGAGAGGAGATGGATCCAAACAGGACACCGGAGCTCAGGAAAGTGGAGGAAGCCTGATTGTAGCAGCGCAGAACTCAGCGTGGCCCGTGTACTTGGAAAATAAACTATTTAATGTGCACACAGCACCTCAAAGTGGTGCTGTCTCCTTTGCAGCACTGGGAACTTGTCTGGCACAGGAAAGTCTTTCCTTTGGTTCAGTTACTTGTCCAAAATGAGATGGCACAGAGACATGTTGAGTAACACCAGTTATCTGGCATTGGAAAAGCCTTGTCCTGCATTCCTGAGACACCACACTTCTCCTGGAGCCTAAATTATCGAACAATTGTCTCCCAGGCAAAGCAGGAGGGAGTGCCGCTATCCAAACTTGCAAAGGTTTCTTCTGCTGCTCTGCACCTTCCCTTAAAATGGCATTTCAGCCCCATTTCACCCCGCTGGACCCGTGTTCAGTGAGCTCCCCGAGGAATCCCTAAACTCAGAATCCTCAATGTGAGCTGTAAACCACAGGGATCTCATCGAGGAATGCCCGGCAGGACAGGTCCCCATCCTCTGGGTCTGTCAGCTTTTAAATGGTCCCATCCCAACACAATTCCTTGCGAGGGCACGGGGTCCTGCAGGCCTTGGGGTTCAGATCCTTCTTCCTGTGTTCCCCTCCTTTTGAAATGTTTGACTCTTCCGTCAGCACAAAGGGACTTTAAGGAATATGAGCGGACACTGAGGGATTGGAGCGCTTTAGCTACAAAACACCTGCAGTGCTTCTGCACAAGAGTGCCCGAATGCAGCAATTAAAACATGCGAAACAGCAGGGTGAGCTGATGAAAAAAAATCCCAGATTTGGAGCAAAATAAACAGCTGACCCCCACAAACCTCTGACCCCAGCTCTTCAAGGCCTTTCATCGATGAAAAGATTTCAGCTCCCAGACTTCAGCTCCACGGCCTCAGGGCTCTTCAGAGTCTGATTTCTCACCATCTCAAAGCATCCCAAAACCTTCAAAAATCCTAAAAGTTTTTTAGTGAGTAATCTGTAAAAATTCTAAGTAATAAAATAAGCCACACCTCTCCAGGAATAAATTATCCCGGTGCTGTGGGTTGGATTTTAGCACCAGTAGAATTCCTGAACCACCAAGACAATTCTGCTCTGTTCAGCCCAGCAGTTTGAACTCTGCAAGCGGGATGGAGCTGGAAAACACCTTTGGAGCTCCCTGGGTATTGATTTCACCACGGAACAAGTGACGGGATCAGCTATCCAAGAATTCCCAGGCTTGCCCTGAGCACACAGCGCCCTGGGCTGAGCTGAGCCACAATTCCCTTCCTCTGCTCCTTCCTGCCCAGGCAACTTCCCAGAGACCTTCCCAAAAAATGTGCTGAGTGTTCTTGGCTCCAGGGGGTTTGGAGCAGTGCATTTCCCATCTCTGTCTCATCCTGGGGAAGCTCCCGAGTGCTCTGCTGATCCAAGCAGGATGGAAAAGCTCCCGGAGCAGAGGAGCTCATTAAGCGCTGGCTCTGGATTGATGTTCCCTGCCGGCTCCATGGATCATTTATCTCCCTGGGGATCAGTCTTTTGTACCTTATCAGCCTTGCCTTCAAGGGGGCACCGGTGTGGTCACTTTTCTCTGTCTCACTGGGTTTTTTAATTAAACTTTCAGGCATCTAATTCCTCTGAGAATTCCTCCTGTGCCTCCAAGCCAGCTTGACTGATGTTTATTTTAAACCTTTAAAATGACTCCAAAAGGCTGGGGTCTCCTTGGGCAGATATAACAGGCCTGCCTCCACTTCTCTGGGGAATCAGGCTCTTAGAAAATGCAGTTTTTAAATACTTGATATCCTATAACGTGAATGGAATTGAGTTTATTCCTTTCCTTTGAAGCATAATGTAAAACATTTCTTCAAGCTGATGTGAGTGTTGTTTAGTGTAATTTGATAACCTGCAGAAGGGCCTGTGTGCCTCAGAGCGGATTCTCATTTTTAGCTGTATGAGCTGGTCTATTTTACGACTTTATTTCTCCCCTCAGAACTTGCTTCTTGGCTAATTAGAGACCCCGGTGCACCCTCATTAAATCTCTCAGGAGCGTTTCTCCCTGAGGAAGTCCTGAGGCCACAGAACTAAATTCTGCTTTATAACAGACACGTGATTAGATTAAGAGAATTCACCCTATACCAGAGACATGCAAGCGTTTAGAAATGTATTGATAGCAAATATCACATTTTTAAACATTGAATTGTTTGCCTTGGAAAATCAACATTAATGACTTTTAAAGATCTTTTTTTAGGGACTGAAGGTGATATTTTCTACTGAGCCCAAATCATCAGAGCAGGCAATGAGAAATCCAGACACTTGCTCTGCTTCCAGCAAGAGTCTCAGCATGAGTCAGGATTTAGCCCCTGGTAATTAATTAGTCTCATATTAATAACAGCTTCTGTTGAGAAACTTCCCTTTGTTTACTATTTCGGCAAATCCACCTGATGATTTTTTGGTCTTTGAATAACCCATGCGTGAGACAACAGGGTATGTCCGGGTGATTTTATTGCTGCTTCACCCTTTTATAACTTGACATTCCTGTCTGTTTATTAGTAAGAATGAAATGCAAACATCCTATTTCCCACCGACTTCCTTAATGCAACCCCGAAACAAAAAACCGGGAGCGCGAGAGGACCCCGGCCACGACTTTTCCGGAGCCCAGGGCTGGGCAGTCACCACAAAGGCAGTGGGATTCAGCTCTTCCCTGGGTGATCCGAACCTCCTGGGAGAAGGGCAGCCCAGCAGAGCAGGAACAAGGGAGGCAGCACGAGAGAACTCGGAATATCTGGGACTTTGGCACGTCACAGCTGCACCTTGGAGACCGCAGGAGCCAGGCTCTGCCTGGGGCTGGCTGAGAGCTCATCCTGCAGGGATTGTTCCTCGAATGCAGCAACAGCCAAATTCTCTTGTGCATAACTAAGAGTTGAAGCCCTCACCCCACTCTGTTCTCAAATGAGAAACACGTCCGTGGAGCATCTATTACAAAACAGCATTTGATCGCCGCTGACCAAATGATTTGGCTGGTTCACATCCTGAAAAAAAAAATAGATTTGAATCTTCATTTGATTTAAGCCACCTAAACACTGCTCGCCTATTTTATTTCCATGTGCTCGACTGCCCCTTTCTCATCATTCAACTTGAACAACCCCAGTAAATAAATAAAAAAATAACAATAAAATGCCACAGAGTCCTATCTCAGGTGTGAGATGTGCTATCAGGTATATCAAGTATCTGCAGGTATAACAGTAGCATTTAATATTGTCAAAGTCCTTTATAAATATTTATGTATAAAAGTTCTTCAGAATCCAGTATTTCCAGGTTTAATCTGTCCAGCAAGTTATGTTAAGAGTCACCAGAAGTGGACGATAGAAATCCTTGAAGGGATTTTATGTATAAAAGTTTTTCAGAGTCCAGTATTTCCAGATCTAATCTGTCCAACAAGATATGTTAAGAGTCACCAGAAGTGGACGATAGAAATCCTTGACAGGTATTGAATTCCTTCAGGGTGGTGAAAGTCTCCTTTGACTTGCTGTACTGCCTGGCAAACGTGGCCACTCTCTGGAGAGCCTCTGCCAGCCCTTCTCCCGTGACGGCGCAGCAGGGCTGCACGTACCAGTTCCTGTCACTGCAGTGCTTCTTCATCTTGAACCTCCTGGTGACCTCCTCGGCGTTCAGAGCTCCAGGCAAATCCTGCTTGTTCGCCAGCACGACCACCGGGACGTTTTTTATGGAGTCATTCTTCAGAATGAGCTCGAATTCCCTCCTGGATTCCTCCAGCCGGTGCTTGTCAGAGCTGTCCACCACGTACAGCAGCCCGTCGGTGTCTTCCAGGAAATTGCTCCAGAGCTCTCTCATCTTCTTCTGTCCTCCGACATCCCAAAGCGTCAGTGTAAAATCCTTCCCTGCTTCAATCATATCCACATTAAAGCCGATCGTTGGCATGGTTAGAAAAGCATCTTCGTACCTGAGCTTGTAGAGCAGCATGGATTTCCCCGCAGAATCCAGCCCCAGCATCAGGATGTTGGCTCTCTTCACTGAGGACAGCTTGGCGTGCTGGAGGCCCATCTATGCCGGGGAATTCTCTATCCCAGGGATATTCCCCCTCTTCCCTGAGGCCAATTCCTGTCGCTGCCTTTGCCCCTCCTGCGGAGAAGCACAGGCAGCGAGGGAGAAGAGGCAGCGGAGAGCTCTGGAGCAGTCCAGGCTCTGCGCTTTTATCGGCGCGATAAGGAGCCGGGAGGCTTCGGAAGGTGCAGAGCTCCGTGCCAAGCCTGTGGGTGGGACTGGGATGAGTAACCACGGCCCCAGTGGCACAGGCACAAAGGTCACGGCGCGTTTGAACAGCCACGCTCCCGGCACCCGCAGCCTCGGCTGTGGGTCCCCCGATGGTGGCCAGGTCCTGTCTCTGACAGGATCCCCCTGAGCATCCGCAGCCATCTGGGAAAAAACGGGGCTATGAGCACAAGCAGTGAGGAGGGGAGATTTCAGATTTAAGGTTTGTCCGTACTTAGCAAGCACAGAATGACCCGGTAGCTGATTTCTGGGTGCATCCCATCTCCCACAGGCTGATCGTAGGTGGTCTCTAATGTGACTTCCAGCCCACGGATTTAATCAAAGCCGAAGAGAGCTCCACTAAAACCGGGCTCTGCTCTAAGCAGCTGCCTCAGGGACTCCTCCTGCCAGGGCTGTAAACTCAGGGAGTTTGTCTGGGTTGTTTGTGAATGAGTTTAACTGCACCCCACAAGGTGGAGACTAAATACAGGAGTTTGTCTGGGTTGTTTGTGAATGAGTTTAACTGCACCCCACAAGGTGGAGACCAAATACAAACCGTATGGTCTGTCTGGTCATCACTGAGATCCCGCTGCCTCAAATTAAAAATTCCTGTCACCCTCATTTCGCTCTACTCCGTGGTTGCCCAATGAAGATTCCCTCCAGGAGAGGGTCAAGAAGAGAAGAAATAACCGAGTCTTGATAATTTTTTTTTTCTTTGGCCACCATTCCAAGTAGTACAATAAAACAAGATCCAAGTAGTGCAATAAAACAAGAGGAGATAGAAGATTTAGTCAGCTATTAATGAATTCCTATTGATGGTTCATTTTTCTGATAGTGGATGCACGCTGGGCTGCTCTGACACATCCTGAGCACCGCGGGAGTTGCCCTTACACCCAGGAAACCATTTCTCTTTGCCTCAGAAAGTCCAGAATCAGCAAAAAGATGCGAAGGTCTTGTGGTCGAACAAGCTGCTGACTGATAGAGCAATCACTTCGATAATTACGACATTGGTTGCGTAAAATCCACCTCAGCCCTGACAGACAAGTTATAATCTGGTTTCTCTTGAGGCGAAAAGGGTTAGACTGGGACTAATTGGGGGCAACAAGAGATGACAGTGACGCACTCACTGCTGTACGTTTTTCGTAGTTAATAACACGGATGGATTATGTGTAGGGTTTTTTTCCAGGAGCAGGTCAGGACGTATTAAAGCAGGGAAGAAAGGGTTTGCATTTCTTTATAAATAAATGGGCGTAAATGAATTGAAAGGTGGGGATGCAGCAAAGTGCAAAACGCAGGGTTAACACATCGAACGGATCAGAACTGCCTGATGCAATTCCAGTAAAATATGGATATCTTGGGCAAGGCAGGGACGGATGGTCTGTCCCCAGCTGTGATTTGAGGATCACTCACAGTTCTCTGCTCTGGGTGTGCTCCACCTGTACTGGGTGTTCATGGTCACAAGTTATTTCCTCCAACAGCTGACACTTCAAAGCCGGGATCGAGCAGAGCCGGACTTTTTACGAGGTAATTCATGTGGGCCTCTGCAGGTTTCTGACTGTGCCGGAGTCCAGAGCCAGATCCCGCGATCCAGAGCTGCTCCCAGTGAGGATCCCAGAGCTGCTCCCAGTGAAGATCCCAGAGCCGCTCCCAGTGAAGATCCCAGAGCTGCTCCCAGTGAGGATTCCCGGATCTGCTCCCAGTGAGGATTCCCAGATCTGCTCCCGGTGAGGATTCCCAGGGCTGCTCTGAGCTCAGACCCCAGCGCGGAGCCCTCTGCCCTGCCGGGGCTGTTCTGACCCCGCACTGCCCCGAGGGCCGGCACGGCCGGAGCCTCCACCTCTCCCTGTCCGGAGCGGTTTGCTCGGCCAGGCTGCCCCTGCCCCGTTGTGTCCCGCTTACCTTTCAGCTCCCCTGCAGGCCCAGAGCCACAAACCCGGCACAGCCGATTTAGCGCAGGGTGAAATTAATATGATTTCAGCAGAAGCCACTTTATTGTTTATATAAATCCCCAATTAGAGTTTCTAGCTCTGTTGTCCACGCACGCAGGGCTCTGTCGATCGGCTGAGGCCCTTGTCCATAAGGCAGGCACACATCTTCCAGGACATCTAATACAGGGATCTGTCGATCGGCTGAGGCCCTTGTCCCTAAGGCAGGCACACATCTTCCAGGACATCAATTGGTCAAGCGTCCATCACCACGCTGCGTGTCTCCTGCCTTAGCTCTGCATCTCTTCTAGGCAGTTCCCAGGCTTTTCGTTTCCACTTTCATCCTGTTGTTGTCTTCGTAGCCTTAACGAGTTCCTAGGAACCCTGAGAACAAGCCCACAGGTGGCTCGATACCTGGCGGCAGTTTAGCTAGTGCACACAGTAGCCGAAGTTATGCAAATCCATGGCTGCGATTTAGCCCCGATAATCTGAGCTGCAGCTCCGCACAGTGACCCTGTCACCAACCCAGCAGCCCAAGGTAAACCCTGCTGTGGGCTCGGCATTTCTGAGCCTGAATTTCAGCTCGCTGACCATTGCCGGCTCCTTTCCCAAGGGAACGCTGCCAACAGCTTCTCTTTCCAAACCATCTCTCTCCGTTTCTCAGCACAGGCTCAGCAAACAGTGTTCCCTTTGCCAGAACAACTGTCCCAGGGGTTGTTTCCTATTCCTGACCCAATGCAGAGCAGTGTCAGTGCCATGGAGCAATAACAGACCTTTTTACACAGCGTGTTCTGAAAGAAACTGCTGGGATTGTAACTAAAGCCTGAATTCTCTGCTGACAGCTCTGTGGGGTCCATCCATTCCGCTCCCTGCCGTGACTCCTCGCCCTCTCCCGGGCTGTGCGGGCAGCACATTCCCGCCCGGGGCGCGATGGATGCGCGGATCCGGCAGCGAATCCTCCGCGGGGGCAGCGGCGGCGGCCGAGGCGGGGACGGCAGGGCCGGGCAGGGCCGGGCAGGAGGCTCCGCTCCCCGTGCCCGGCCTTTGCTCCCCGCTCGCCGCCGGGGGAAGCCGAGGAGCCGCCGGGGGAGGGCGGAAGAGGAGGCGGCTCCTTCCCGCTGCGGCCGGCGCGGGGACACGGTAATGGGAGCGGGGATGGGGATGGGGATGGAGATGGGATAGGATGGGAATGGGATGGGGATGGGATGGGGATGGGCCCGGCGGTGTTGCCCTCGGGCAGCCCTGGGGAAGCAGAGCCAGCCCCGAGCGCCGCGGGGCTGGGACAGGACAGCGATGGCTCGGAGCGGGGTCCGTGCCCCCGCAGAGAAGCAAATCCCCCCGCAGAGAAGCAAATCCCCCCGCAGCCATCCCGCCCTGCTGGGCTGCGCCTCCCCGCTCAGCCCCGAGCCGGGAAAAGGTGCCCGGGATGGGGAGGGGATGCTCGGGCGGGCTCCAGTGGGAGCCACTCGATGCGGGGAGAGCTCCCTGAAATGAAAAGCTTTTCAGTTTTGTCGCGTTTAGAGCCTCGCAGCCCGGGATCTTGGCAAAATTGCCTCTCGTTTCGATTGGTTTTAAGGTTAAAAACGTCCCGTCGGTGGCTGGCTTGGGCTGGAAGGACATTAAATATTATCTCGTGCGCCGGGCTGCTCCAGGCCCTGCCCAAGCCTTAAAGCCAGCTTCAAATGGTATATTTCCAAATTATTTCTGCTGGTAGCTTTAAAAAATGATTTATTTTCCTATACACCTGTTGTCGTGGTATTTTCAAATCATTATCTTGGACTATTGGTTATTATAATTAGTAATCTTGGAAGGAAAATGAGGATTTCCCACCTTTTTCCTGCCAGTCCCCTCCCTGTGTTGGGAGGTGGATCTAAATCCCTGTGGAGCATTCTGCGCCTTGGGTTGCCTCGCATTTATTTCAAAGTTCACCACTTTTATCAGTTGGCACAATCTCAGCTTGGAGGGAAATGAAAGCAGTGCCCTGGAAGGAGCCGCCGTCCACAACTGGGAGGGAAAAATTGCCAGCAGAAAGTCTGGAAGTGGAGGAGGAGCTGGAAGGGCTGCACCTGCACCATGACCGA
Source organism: Donacobius atricapilla (assembly GCA_013397315.1). NCBI lineage: Eukaryota > Metazoa > Chordata > Aves > Passeriformes > Mimidae > Donacobius > Donacobius atricapilla. The sequence goes on from WBMY01005659.1 coordinate 16,804, forward strand.
GCGGAAGCGCTCAGCTCTCGCTGCCTCAGCTTCCTCACCTTGCTTTAGGCACGAGAAGGTGGGGATTTATTTCCCTGTGTGGCTGGGGTTTCCTGAAGGACCTGACTTGATGTTGATTTTCCCACGTTTTTCCTTATGCAGCAGATCAGGATTTGTCTCCAGTTTTAGTGTTCACTGTGTCATGAAACCAGGCTTTTCTTCCTCTAAAGAATCAAAACATTTTTAATGTTTTTTTCCATTAGACATCCAAGAACTGATCAAATGGATCAGTTTTCACTGATACGCTTTAACGCTGATCATCAAAATAAATGTTAATGATCTAAAATCAAATAATAAGCACTGAAACGTAACTTAGGTTATTTTTTTCCTGTATGTATTTTCCTACTGTCCACTGAAAGTCAGGTTGATGCATAAAAAGAGAAGATTCCCATGAGTTAATTACTGATTTTGAGAGGAATCAGTCCGAAGTCCTTCTGTTTAAATGCCTCATATAAAATTGCTTTAATCCATTTGAAGGCCATTGTTGGTGAAATGTTCTCCAAATGCTTCCTTTAAAGGATGATTAATTTAAAAATCAGATCCTACACAGAAACATGAGGCAGGTGGGCTCTGGAAAATCAAATTCCCCTGGATTCCAGAGTGCTATTCTGGGGGTTGGATTTATTTGTCAAATATAAAACATTTATGAGCCCTGTGGTGATATTTTTGAAGATACAGAGTAATTAATTGTGCCGTGAAATCAAACCTTCAATCATCCTGACTGTGTCTTTGTGTGTGCTCATGCAGGATAAATATTATTACTGCGAACATCATAAACAATTTGGAATTCCCACTGTTAGGCACTGGGAATATTTTGGCTTAAAGATGTCTCAAATACATGACAGAGCACATGTGGTTTTAGGGAAATGCAGTGAAAGCAAGCACAGGAGGGTACAGGCCCAGGGGTCTGGTTTTAAACTGAGTTTTGTGAAGATTTATCCTTTGGAATCTCTAATCCCGACGTTGGAACAGCGGCTTCAGCACGGATTCCACGGGGGTTTGGGAGGACCTGCTGTGGATCTGTGTGCCTCAAATCCAAACATTACCTGGCCAGTTGGTAAGAACGGTCATGATTTTGGTCACAAACGGCTCCAGCACATCGCCTGATTTAAGGAGGCTGATTTTTACCTCCCCTCCGCCCCCTCAGAACAAGCGGCTGCTCGAGCCCTGAATGAAGATGAATATTTGCTTGCACTTCTGCTTTCCTGTCCCATGTGCTCCAGCTCACGCCCGTCAATCCAATCTTCCTGTCTCTATCAGAAACACCAAAATCCCGAGGCCGCTGGGCACGCATTTCCCGGAGCGTTTGTTGGACTTTGTGCACGGTTTGGTGTTCTGCCCTTGAGGTGGGGCCGAGGCAGTGACGTGGCGCGGAGATCCCCGGGATCACATCCCTTGGGATCGGGTCTGTGCAGGGGGGATTTCCAGGGTGCTGCCAGTGCAAACGCTGCCCGGCAAACCCTGCACAAAAAGCTGAACAAGAGACGGGCCCCGGCGGCTCCCGCAGCGTGCGGGTTAAAGGAATTGGTTCAGATAACCCAGGACTAGGTGAGGACTACAGGCAGTAGTACAAATCTCAAGGGCATATTACAAATACTCTGAAATTAATCCGGGGGAGGGCGGAAAAAACTTGCTACAGACACCTCAATACACAATAAACCCTGCAAACCCTGCTGGGCAGTGGCCCCGTGCCTTGCTGCCACCCCTGGGGCCGCGACAGTTGGATCGGGAATGCCTGGACTGGCTGATATTACAGCACAATTCCAGCTGGCATCGCCCAGCACAGGGAAAAGGCGATGTTTGACCAGCAGCACTCTGAACGCCACTTTCCCCTTTCCTTTCCAGCGAGGATGATGCTCCAGGACTCGTGCGACAGATCCTGAGGGCCACCGGCAGATCCCCACCATGCCCCCGGCTCCGCTCAGCGCCTCCTACGTGAGGCCCCTGAAATGGGTTTTCCTGTCGCTGCTGGCGTTTTCCCTGGTGACCATGTGGTACATCACCCTCTCCTCCAAGGCCGGCCTGGAGAAGGTGAACCTGCTGTATTTCTACGAGTACGAGCCCGTGTACCGGCAGCGGCGCCCATTCACGCTGCGCGAGCGCCCCGGCTGCGCCGACGCCCGCCCCTTCCTGGTCATCCTGGTGGCTTCCAGCCCCGGGGACGTGAGAGCCAGGCAGGCCATCAGGATCACGTGGGGCTCCCGGGATTCCTGGTGGGGCCAGCGTGTCCTGACCCTCTTCCTGCTGGGGCAGGACACGCGCAGGGAGGACGGGGCGGCGGCGCTGTCGGTGGAGGACGAGAGCGTCCTCTACGGGGACATCATCCGCCAGGATTTCGCCGACACGTACGAGAACCTCACCCTGAAGACCATCATGGCGTTCCAGTGGCTCTCCGAGTTCTGCTCCAGCGCCAGGTTCGTCATGAAGACCGACGCCGACGTCTTCATCAACACCGCCAACCTGGTGAAGTTCCTGCTGCAGCTGAACTCCTCGGAGAACGTTTTCACGGGGTATCCCCTCATCGAGAACTCGGCCTTCAGAGGCCGCGACAGAAAGAGGTTCATCTCCTACGAGGAATATCCCTTCCAGCTGTACCCTCCCTACTGCAGCGGGCTGGGATACATTCTGGATGGAAAACTGGCCCTGAGGACTTACGAGCTCATGGGCCACGTCAGGCCTCTGAAATTTGAGGATGTTTACGTGGGAATTTGCTTAAATCTACTCAACGTCAACGTCACCATTCCGGAAGATGCGGAACAGTTCTTTCTCTATAAAATCGACTTTGATGTCTGTAAGTACAGGCATCTGATTGCAGTTCATGGCCTTACACCAAGTGAACTGGTCCAGTTCTGGCAGGATTTGTCGTCTGACACGTCAAAAACTTGCCTTTGATGGTGGATTTGTTTAGAAACTTCACTCTGGTGTAAGAGTGGCCTCTAGAGATGACTTTGCTGGGGCAGCGTTTCCCCAGGGCATCCCAGCGCTCCTCAATAAAAACAGGGATTCACAAAGCGCTTTTCCATGTGTGTATCCCACACCCAGAGGGTACCTTGGAGTGCTCTGTCCCATCTGCCTCTGCTGCCTCTCCCTGTGCTCGGAGCAACCCTGGGATTTCACCCGGGAACCTCCTGGAATGTACAAAATGACACCAAGAAAGGGTGTTCATGCCAAGAAAGCAGCTTTGAGGACGCTTCCCGAATTCCTGCCTGGGTTGTTTCTACTGTTTTATTGCCACTCTCCATCGTTCGTTCTCTGCCCAGCAGGAAATTTAACCCAACCCAAAACTTTTTTTTTTTTTTTTTTTTGGTGGACTCTCCTGAGAGTGTCACACCTTGGTGTTTAAATGCGTGGTAATTAATTGAACACTCCTCCACAACGCTTCCAGGAGCGTTCCCAGCCTGGGGATCCTGTGGGATCTGCAGGAGCCGGTGGGAAATGCTGGAAGTGTGGTGCGCTTCGTGTGTCCACACGAAACGGAATGGCTCTGGTGTCTCTGCTGGCGTCCCCAGACCAGGGAGATGAAGTGGAGCAATTTGGACATCCCAAAAGCACTGGGCTCATCAGTGCCCCCCATCCCGCGTGTGTTTGCGTGTGATGCATCCCAGGGGTTTTGGAACTCTGAAGGGAAGAAGAAAAATCCTTTCTGTTGCGATTAACTTCTTGTTTCTAACTGAGTTTTGTTTTGTGGCGATTTTAAAACGCGAAAAGGCAGAATTTCCCCCGTCGACACTTCAAAGACGACCAGCTCAGCCCTTTGTGTAAAGACCGGTTTTTAATCACTTTATTCATATCAGCAAGGCCCAGTTTTCAGTAGTTTAACACTTCTAACGGACAACGATACAGAGTTTGCAATTGCATGAAGAGGATTAACCCGGACACGTCCACGACACGGGGGAGAGGCTACGGAGGCGTCCTGGCCGCGCTCCCAGGGCTTCCCCTTGGGCTGGCACGCGCCCACGGCGCCAGGGTCTCGTGGGGACGCAGCCCCGGGGCTGCGCCGACCCCCAGGAGCGGCGCGGCGGGTTCGGCAGCGCCTCCGGCACCTCGGCGCCACGGGCACAGCCGGATTTGGCTCTGCTCCAGAGCTGCGCCCGGGGCCCGGCTGGAATTTGGGGATGGGCTCGTGTTTTGTAGGGGTAAAAAGGCCTTGGGGATAACACTCTCCAGACAGGGATCTCAGATGGTGAGGTCAAAGCTTTTAAAAAAAAAAAGGCTTTTTTTGTTGTTTTTTTTTTGGGAAAATACAGTATTGCATAACGGAGGGAATGATGGGCTTGTATTCCTAGATCGGGTGAAATTCCAGCCGTGCCGTGGGTTTAGGAGCTGGGATTTGATTGTTCTCTGAGCAGGTCCTGGGAGAACCGCCTTGTTCTGTGATTGTTGACACCACTTAAACCCCAAACCCCTCCGTTGTTCTCTAAGCCTGCCATGTGAAATGCTTAGAAATAAATTATTTGCCACAAGAACACTGATACTACAGCACAGCTTGTATTGCTTTTTCCGAAAAAAACAAAAAAAAAAGTAATTATGACTCTGCTGCCTTCAGAAAATGGAAAAAGCAGAGAGTGCTCGTGGTGAGGGAGGAATGAGAGTCCTGGGGAGGTGAGGATGGCCAGAAATTCTCCTGTCACCTGCAGGAATTCGGGGTTTTTGTGCCCCAAAGGCTGACACTGCTCACAGGGTCCAAGGCTTAGGCTGGTACACAGTGATCTCTTTGTGCCACCTGAAATGAATTGTCATTTACAGCGCCAGCAGCACTGGGAAAACATCCATCCTGCTCCTGGTTTTCCTAAAAAAACCTCATTTCCAAATCTGGCTTGCATTAGAGTCTGACTTTATTATTGCTTAAAAGCCTGTAAAATTCCTAACGGAGCTCCTGCTTCTGCTCAAAGCCATTCTTAGGGAAGGTTTATGTGTGAGCAGCCTGGCAAAAGGCGGAAAACCTTAAAAGTGTGAAATAATCTGGGCACTGAAGTAGGGGGAGCCCAAGTTTTATTGCATCTGCCTAGAATATTGTACTAAAAACAAAGTGTAAAACACAGGCTAAAGGTTTCCCAAACCCTAAGGTTTTTTTCCCTCATGCAGCTGTATTAAATCAGAATTCCAAATATTTGTGATTTTGATAGAAAAACTGTGGGGTTTCCTGACCTGAAAAGCCTAATAATAATAATAATAATAATAATAGCAACAACAATAATTCATTGGGCAAAGATGTTTGGAAGTTGCTGCTGAGTGGGGAGCAAAAGCGGGTTCCAAGGTGAAATTTCCCAGTCTGGATGTTATTTCAGAGGAGTTAAAATGCTGCAAGGCTGTGTGTGCATCCTGGAACCAACAAATTCCCAACAAATCACACAGGAGCTGTAGGGGCAGCATTCCCTCTGGTCGGTACAATTGGATGTTTGGGATATCTCCCCAAATTTTGCCTCACATTTGTGGATGATCGGTGTCAGAGCAGGCTGGAAAATAGAGAGGCTGCCTGTGTCCATGGATGCCACTCCACAGGCTTCAAAAAATGCAGGACTGGCCATTAAAAATGCTCGGAAAAAAAAGTGCTTTAGTCTCCTATTGCTCAGATAATTCCCAGAATTATCCCAGACCGGTTTGGGTTGGAAGGGACCTTAAAAACCAGCTCATCCCAACTTCCTTAGGACTGAGCAGAGCAGACACAGGAGCTGCCCCAAATCCATGAAATCCATCCATTTTTTTCCCTCAAGAACTGCCCTCAAACCTCTGTTTGTGGTTCAGGAAAGGCTCCAGCTGCACCCACCAGGTTTTGCTTTCCAGAGCACCCGGATCATCCTCCAGAGCTGGACACAGGAATTGGAAGTTACCTCAGGAAAATCCGTATTTATCCACCCCTAAGCCTTGTCCAGTCAGCGCTGTAGAAACAAAAGTAACAGAACTTCAGCTCGTTATTACCTGTACAGATCTCTGCGAGCTTTAGAAAGGCCATTTATGAATATATTGGGCACAAGGGGCAGCAGCTCTGGGCCCTGCAGCGGCCAAATTCCAGCAGAACATTCTCACCTGGAATTTTGTACAGGGGCCTAAAATCCTACTTTGGGGGGGTGAAAGGCTGGTGAGGTGCTTTTTTTCTGTAGTATAATCACTGACTAAATGCTTCTCTGTGTAAAACAAGAATCAGCTACATTAGCAATAGATCTGTAGTATTTAAAGCAGGGCTGTCCTGTATCCTGAGACACAAAATTCCCTTTTTTTTTTTT
>WBMY01005660.1:0-30258 GCA_013397315.1 Donacobius atricapilla
CTCTATGGCAGCGATGTTTGGGTGGGAGCATACAGAGCTGACTTATGCACCAGCAAAGGAAATAATCCATAGAGGACTCTGAAATCTGCTTTCAAGGCCTGGAAACCTGACAACATGGAAAGGGGATATATTTCCTGTGCCCTTAACTTGTCAGCCACCTTCTACTGTTTCTTTGTCAGACTTGTGAATATGGGAGACTCCTGCAACTCCTCTGTGGCACGTCTTAGCTTTAATGTCTTTAATCCCAATTACCTCTGTTTTTTTCACCTTTCAAGATTTTTTCTTATTCCTAAGTTCTTGAGCTTTTTGTTGCATACAGTGTGAGAAAGAAAAACAGCACCAAAGGCAGCTGTCTGCAGTAGTGACCAATCAAGTTAATTTCCAGAGACATGACAAAGCTTGTATTAAGCAGCACATTTAGGGAAAACTATAGCAAAGTAGGTTCCTTTCAATGCTGTTTATTGTTCTAATATGTCTTGCAAGAGATTGTAAGAAGATGAAATTAGAGCAATGAAGAAGAACTAAAACAATGAGTAAACAATTAATCACACACATGAAATAAGAAGAATGAATAAAGAACAATCAAATAAGAATAGGTAGGTAGGACAAGAAAGGAGAACAGATAATTGGGAACATTAATACAGAATATGAATGAAGAATGAAGAACATGAATTAAACTGGCTTCTCTGCCTTCTTCACTTTTTTCTTTGGAGGCTCCTTTCCAGCTGAGGACCTTGGCTGTGGATGTTGTGTTCTGTATGGGTGAAAGAAGGACAGGATGAAGCTAATTCAAAACAGTCCCTCTCCCTGCTTGTTTTCCTCCAAATTTTGGGTTGGGTGTTTTCTTTTGTCTCCATATGCTCATGTCAAAGCATCTCTCCGCTGCTGCCCACGGAAGAAGTTGGTACCGTGGAAAGTTCCTGCTGCCAAGGCAGAAGAGCAGCTACTGTGTGAGTGCAAAAGCATCCAGGAGGGTCCATCTCTCTGCACTCTCCTGTGCCCAGTGAACTTCCAGAGCTATGGATGGATTTTGGACTCCTGGCACTGCTGCCTCAGGACAATGGATTTGTCCTGTTCTTGTCCTGCAGTTGTTATTTCCTTGCTTATGGAATCTTGGATTTTTAGATGACCTCTGGGATGGATCAGCTAGAGTGGCAACACTCCCTGCCCCACAAGGACAGCTGGTGGCCAATGTGGTGGCTTTGCCACTCTGACATTTCCACATGGCTCCTCTCAGTCCCTTTTGGTCAGTGCAATTAATTCTATACTTACAAGTTAATAATTGGGATAGCATATTTCCCGCTGGGTGTAAGCATTGCTCCCTTTGTGTTGGGGTCCTTCACCTCCACCATAAAACTCATGGGAATTCCTGAACTCCTTTTAAGCCTGGGAACAGGGCTGGTAGGTGAGGATGGAACAGGAGCCACGGGTGGCTTCAGGTCACTGCAAGTTTTTGGAGGTAAAAAAGGAGGAAGGTAGGAATGTGTGTCCCTTGTTAAAACAAGAGATTAACATGTGATTTTTCCATGTTCTTCCAAGACCAGGTTTGACCTTATCAACACTTACTTGAGGGGCTCATAGTAACGGCAGGACTGGATCATCATTGCTTTGATCTTGTCCTCTTCTGCAGCATTGGCCTCAGCCAGATTGGGGGTCTGTGTGACAGGGGAGGGTTGGACATNACAATCAAATAAGAATAGGTAGGTAGGACAAGAAAGGAGAACAGATAATTGGGAACATTAATACAGAATATGAATGAAGAATGAAGAACATGAATTAAACTGGCTTCTCTGCCTTCTTCACTTTTTTCTTTGGAGGCTCCTTTCCAGCTGAGGACCTTGGCTGTGGATGTTGTGTTCTGTATGGGTGAAAGAAGGACAGGATGAAGCTAATTCAAAACAGTCCCTCTCCCTGCTTGTTTTCCTCCAAATTTTGGGTTGGGTGTTTTCTTTTGTCTCCATATGCTCATGTCAAAGCATCTCTCCGCTGCTGCCCACGGAAGAAGTTGGTACCGTGGAAAGTTCCTGCTGCCAAGGCAGAAGAGCAGCTACTGTGAGAGTGCAAAAGCATCCAGGAGGGTCCATCTCTCTGCACTCTCCTGTGCCCAGTGAACTTCCAGAGCTATGGATGGATTTTGGACTCCTGGCACTGCTGCCTCAGGACAATGGATTTGTCCTGTTCTTGTCCTGCAGTTGTTATTTCCTTGCTTATGGAATCTTGGATTTTTAGATGACCTCTGGGATGGATCAGCTAGAGTGGCAACACTCCCTGCCCCACAAGGACAGCTGGTGGCCAATGTGGTGGCTTTGCCACTCTGACATTTCCACATGGCTCCTCTCAGTCCCTTTTGGTCAGTGCAATTAATTCTATACTTACAAGTTAATAATTGGGATAGCATATTTCCCGCTGGGTGTAAGCATTGCTCCCTTTGTGTTGGGGTCCTTCACCTCCACCATAAAACTCATGGGAATTCCTGAACTCCTTTTAAGCCTGGGAACAGGGCTGGTAGGTGAGGATGGAACAGGAGCCACGGGTGGCTTCAGGTCACTGCAAGTTTTTGGAGGTAAAAAAGGAGGAAGGTAGGAATGTGTGTCCCTTGTTAAAACAAGAGATTAACATGTGATTTTTCCATGTTCTTCCAAGACCAGGTTTGACCTTATCAACACTTACTTGAGGGGCTCATAGTAACGGCAGGACTGGATCATCATTGCTTTGATCTTGTCCTCTTCTGCAGCATTGGCCTCAGCCAGATTGGGGGTCTGTGTGACAGGGGAGGGTTGGACATACACATGAAAAACACATTTGAGCCTCCATGGCCAGAGGCAACAGGCTCCACACAGCCCAGGAGAGATCAACCTCTTGAGGTTTTCACAGATATTCCTTCACAAAAGCAACCAATTTAATAAATGGGTGTTTCATTGACACGGTGTTTTTCTGTACAGGAACACAATCCAGATCCACCACTCCATAAGCACTTCCATCAACATTTACAGAGAAATTTACAGACACTTGACCAATGTGTTTGAAGCAAAATGGTTTACAAAACACAACCAAACCCCATCAAAACATGTCTAGGAATAGACCCAAATTCAAATATGGCACTTTCTACAAGGCAGTAATGATACCAAAAACATTTACACTATCTGCAGTCAAACAAAGGAGATTGTGTTGCCCACTGTCCTCAGACCCTTATTTGTGAACAAGTGCAGCAACCGAGGGATGGATCTATAGCTGTCATGGCCAGAAATTCAAACTTCAGGCCTCCTAAGTGTTCTTGTTTCAGAAATGTTTGTTTTGGCTGCTGCAAACCTCCCTGAAATGCCCATAACTTACAGCCAGTTCAGTTCTTCTGTACACATTTGTACAACACAAACTGTTAGTTTCCAGCGCAAAACTGATGATACGAATGGGAAACAGGTGCTGAAGTGCTGCTGCTTTGGGTATTGAAGAGGAGTAATGCTGCAACATTACCTTGGGGCTGATAAGGTGCTCCGCTTCTCTCTTCCCAACCTGGGAACTTCTCTTTCCAGGATAGCATCACAACATACATGCATTTTAAACTTACAATAAACACCTTAAATTACTAAAAATACAGTTTTGATCACATTACCACAATTATCCAGCTGTAGATCACAGTATAAGATTTTAAAAGACTAAGCAAAGGATTTTTTAATTATTTGACAAAGAATATCTCTATACCTTAATGAGCTGGGCCAGAGGAAGAGGGGCAGAAGAGTCAGCAATCTGCTCACGAAAGAATTAAACCATATTCAAGTTCAATGTCCAGAAAATTAATACAAGGCTGCACCGTACAGAATGAAGTGCAGTGTGTAGGAAGAAGTGTGAGGCTGAGGTTTTACGTACTGCCTTGGATGTTCCCCTCACTGGCTCATTCTGGATCCTGGTAGAAGAAATAGAGGTTTAGAAATTCACTCATTCTCTAGCCTCTAATAGTGGTTTAAAATAGAGCTTAAAATGAAGCATCGAGCCGTGAAAACCGACAAGAACACCTGAGCGTCAAACCATTATGTTCTGATAGTTGAGTGAATGTGGAAATTTATTTGTCTTCCTAAACTCCTCTCTCTTGGTACCTCCAATGCGACCAAAACAAGGCCCCAAAATCTCATTTCTACCGTGTCACCAGTTACACAGGGGTGTCGTTTCTTAGCTAGAGCAGTGACAGTGTCGACGCTCAGGAGTGCAAGTTTCTTTCAGTGAAAAATAATCTCTCCTCTGCCAAAGCAATACCAGAAGTGTCAGCAGCTCCATCTCCAGAATGGTGTTTCACTGTGGGAGCTCAAGCCCTGTGTTCAGATCTCTGCCATCCTTAAGCCACGACAGGGCTGCAGTGCCCAGTGTGTTACAGATGCTACAGTGACTACAAATAGTGGTAGAAAGGTCACCTGGAAGCCTTTCCTAGGTGCTGGTGGAACTTAGGAGCTCTGTGGGGGGAAAAAAAAGAGTCTTAATTGGCAGAATTTCCTTTCATGTGATCTTGAGAATGCAACAATATTTTGGGAACTATTTATTACATTTGCAAACTTGCTGAGATTCCACGAACTCAGTGATCTGTGTCTGATGCAGGTTCTCAAGAATCAGATAAACAACTCCCTCAGCAGATGCTCATCCCTCCCACACATCAGCCACTCTGCCAGATATTTCTGCCGTGTTTCCAGCTGGAGGGACAGAAAGCTCCTCTGCCTGGGTCATTGCCATCACTGCAACTGCAGAGCCATTGTCTCGTGACCGTCACTCACAGGAACTGATGGGCTCTGAACACTACCAGCATCCATCCTCTCATTGCAGGGCAGCACCACAACACCAGGGGAGGTGCCATCCAGCCCAAAAGGGACGATGCTGTGACAGGCATGTGAAGCAGCATGAAGCCTCCGTATTTCCATTAACCCCAAAGTAAAGCCATGTTTAGAAGCACAATAATGAGGTGTCCAGAATTCTTGGTCTCTCTTCTACAGACAGCGTAAAAGCCCCAAATTTGGAGTGCAAGATACATGCCAGATCCCCCACAGTCCCCAAACCCACCTTCTCCAATGCAAGAACTAGTCAAATACTGACAACCAGACTTCTCAGATGGAAACACATTAAAAGTTTATTTCTAATGACATGTAATTGTTACAGTGTGCACCTGCCATTACTATAAAGCCAATAAAAGCAAACACATACAATCTGGATTCTCCTCATGTAGAGGAAACCGGATCTGCAACTTGTCTCTCAGCCCAAACATCCCAAGAACAAAACCAAGAGAATCACCTTAGCATTTACCAGTGTTGGAGTTTGAACCCCACGTCCTGCAAACCTAACAGTATGAGTCTGCTTTGGAGCAGATACGTTAAAATCTTCTCCATGAAAAAAGAAATTGACAGCAGTTTTAACCAGATACAAGTCCAAGTGCCTCTGTAGACCCGTGTCCATAAAAGAAGTTCACACCCTGACATCCCTCACAGGGAATCCAGTGCTTCATGGATACTCACGGAACTCGAGCTGGGACTCTCTTCACAATCACTGAGACGTTCTTTGGGATCTGTGCATCCTCAGAGTATTCTGAGAACAACACAAATGCGGAAAAAATACAAGTCAGTTGGGAAGAATGGATATTGACATGAAATTATGTGGCACATCATAGAATCCCTTTAGAGCTGTAAAAGCCAGTTTTAGATGCACCACTGGGCTTTCTCGCCCTGGCTTTCGTCCCCAGGGCAGAGCATGGCTCCCACAGCCTTTGGCACTGTCTGGCTGACCCAGGGTGACCCCGGGGCCCGGGCCTGAGCCCCACTGACCTTCGCTGGTCTCCGCTTTGAGGATCTGCAGGTTGCAATTGGTCACCTTCAGCCTCTCGCGGGCCATGATCTGGCGCTTGAGGTCACCCAGGGAGATGTTGCGGCCATGAAACGTGACCACATCATAGCTCAGCTTGGAGGAGAACTTGTAGTGGACGCCCGACATGGCCCCACAGTCACAGTTCAGCCTCCACTCCCTCGGCACACGCTGGCTCCCAGGCCTGACGTGGCTGGGGGGACTCGGGCAGCTCTGCCTCAGTGTGCTGCCCAAGGGACGCAGGACAAACCCACACCACGAGGGCTGACAGTGCTGAGCACTGGGCACCCACCCATTGTGACCTCATGGCATGGTGCTGTGGAGCCCCACAACCGCTGGGGCGCTTCTCAAAAAGACCATCTAAAAATCCCACACCCACCTGCCAAGAGAGGCTGCGCTGGGACTGCTTGATGGAGAAGGAGCTCAAACAGTGCTCCAGGCAAACACCTGGGAGATAGAGCCAACCACAGCTCTGGAAGTCCAAAGCAGCTGTTTCTACCCACTCTGTGAATAGGATGCCTGGTACAGAGCATTCCTTCTGGTCCAGATCACAAACCATTGGATTAAGACCAGTTCAGAGACCCGTTTGGGGGAGTTTGGTGTTTTCCTTTGAGTTTTTTGTTGGGTTGGTTGGTTTTTTCCCTGCTAAGCACACTAGCTCATTGTCCAAGGGTCAGAATGTTACAGGGAAATAAACACACAAGGAAGTGAGTTCGGGAGTTTGCAATTCTCCCAAAATGTTGTGAGAACATCGATTACAAAGGACAGGTCAAGAAATTCAGATCAAATAAAAGCATGCAAGTTTCCATTCTGAACTACTGGATTTTTGAAGGCAATTCTTCCTGTACAGAAGGTGCCTCTCTAGTAAGTACAGAAGAGGACACCCCTTCCCCCTTTTTAGAATGGGTCCCAACCATCCATTTTGCCTTCCCATCATCATAAAAAAATACCATGACATCATGTTTTTTCTCTGATACTTAAAATCACAGCCTAGAGTACTGTGGGGCTGTAGAGACCGTGCTGCCTGCTCTGCCTCAGCAGTCAGGGATGTGTTTCTGTCTGGCGTTTAACAGCCTCACTCATCCTTTGGACTCTGGTGCCGATGGCTCAGGGCCATCGAGCAGGGCCGGTTTTCCATCTGCTGCTTTGCTCAGCAGTGCTGCACTGCTGCGTGCTGGGGCAGCTGGGACGGGCAGAGGCTTTGGGAAATCTCTTCCCAAGCCCAGCTGAAGCTCAGGAAGTTCTCTGCTAGCGGAGGTGTTGTGGCATCTACATCACCTGCAAGGTCTCCAACATTTCCTGCATTCACCTTAGTTTCTGCTCTGCCGGAGAGAGTTGGCAAGCGTTGGGTTCAAGTAGCCTGGGCCGTTGGATCATCTTGTAATTTTTGTCACTGTGTGCTTTGTCAGACACCCTGCACAGTGACCATGGCTGCTGCTGCTGGGTCTCTATCTCAGCTCTCATTAACAGGAGAGGGAAGAGAGTGAACATTTTCAAGCTGAATGGAAATAGCAACTTGCATTTATTAAATGTTTTGGCGCATGCCAAGTCAGCTCTTACAGCATCTTCTGCCTTCAGCAAAACTGGGGTTTTGCACAAATCAGTCTCATGCTTGTTTTTCACCTGCAAACACTTTCACGTGTTGCTTCTTGCATCAGGAACTCTTGTCCCTGTAAATCCGACAGCTGCTTTCTGAGGTTTTTTGCTTTGTAGCTAATGATAGTATTTTGCAGTTTCTTTCCCTCCCTCTCTGTTTTAGAGAGCTGAATGACCTAACACCTTGCATTGCACCAGGTGTTTATTGCTTTACTCAAGAATACAATATAGAAGGGAGGCAGAAGAATCCCCTCAGGACACACACAATACACCATGTCCTGCAGTCCCAGCCTTGTTTGGCAGTGGTGCTGCTGTGGCCTTGGGCTGGCTCAGTTCTTCCTGCTCAAACGTGAGGCTTACGCATTCCTGGCTGGGTTCTGCCCACGCCTTTGGCCGGTGTGAGGTCAGTGTGACTGGCTAGAGTGTGGCCTCCCACCTTACCTGGTTCCCTGGCAACCCAGGTGCTCAGGTTCTGCCTTGGAAGCTGCCTTTGTCCGGGGAACTCGGGCACTTGGGGGCTAGGTCTGGGGTCATGGGGTGGTGGTTTGTGGCCCTGATGCTGATGTTAGTCCCCTGGAACCCTAGAAACCCTGGCTTGTGGCTGTGGGTCCTGATGTCCTGCCTGCCTGAGGTGCAGGCCTGCCTGCTCTGCTTTGGGCCCCCCATTCAGCGGGCACGGCTTTGCCATGACATTACCGGGGCCTCTGTCAATCACCCCAAACATAAACAGTGCCATGAGGCCCTTGTTGAGGCAGCTAAACCATTTGCCTCCATCACTGTAGGTACGTATGAGTCCCTAGGAACACCAAACCCAACAGGGATCCTGCCCAAGGAGCTCTGTCCTGACTGGTCCCTCCTTTCCACCAGGGACATCCATCCCAAAGGGGAACCCCACCCTGAACAGCACCCCAGGGCCCTCTGGGCTTTCCCATTTCAACCAAGGCCCTCACACTGACAGTGAGCAGGATCTCAGGAAGTTGGGGACCCTAAGAACCCACCCCAGACAAGCGCCCTTGGGACTCACAACCATGCCAAGGTCTTCTCAGTCCTGATTTGGCCCCCAGGGACCTTTGGGAATCTCAAATCTTCCTGGAACCCTAAGAATCACCCAGCCGAGACCAAGGACATACTGGGGACCCCTTGGCCCAACCTAGGACCTTAGGGATTCACAGGGACACCTGACCTTTCCCAGTATCCCTTAAATCTTGGTCAGGACTCCAGAAAATCCCAGAAACCCCCAGATCTTACTGGACCTTCCCATCCTGGAAATTCCAACCCTAAACCTGTACTGATTCTGGTGTCCCTGTACTGGTTCCAGGGTCAGGACAGCGTGAGGAACTTCGGGAAATCGTCATGGATGCTCTGTATTCTATAGAGGAGAAAAGGGGAAAGAGTGAGTAGGGCGAGGGATGTGAGACAGAGGACATGGGACATGAGACATGGGCCAAGGGGGGTGGCATGTGGAGGCCTTGAAGGGGGGTGGGGTGGAGGTAAAATACGGGATATATGAAAGTCTGGGAGCCGTAAAGGGATATTAGGGGAATCCTGAGGGTATATGGGTTTTAAGGTATACAGCTTCTTGTGGAGTTTGAGGGGATGTTTGGGAATATATCTGACTTCAGGAGGGATATATGGAGGCAAAGCTAGTTTAATAAGGGATCTGTGGGGTCTGGGAAAGGTTTATGGGGACCAAGGGGAGGGCACATTGTCTTACCTGGACTTTTGGGACACACCAGAGCCCCTGAACGAGTCTCTGCAGGAAGCTGTCAACACAATCTGGGCAAAGCTGAGCCTGCTGGAGAAAGGTATGGGGCCACCCTGGGAAACCCTGTCCTAGAAAAACTCCCAGGGACCCCATCTGGGCTGGACAAGAGCTGAATCCTGACAGCTCATTACAAGGATGTGGGTCCCTAGTGATGCCCAGTCTAACGCTGCTTCCTCCCCACCAGTTCCAGCCTGCATCCCACCCTGTGGTGAGTGCCGGTCCCTGTCTTGCCCTCCCCTGTCTCCTAGTACATCTCCCACTTCCCTGGGGCCACCAAGTCTCTCTTTCCCAGGATTCCAGCCAGCTGCCCGCGTCTTCCAGTGTGCTACCTGCAGCCTCAGGGACTGCCAGTTCAGCCTGGACTGCCCAGGTATGGGGCCGTGAGAGGCTGTTGTGTTAAGGGTTAGGAAATCTTCCTCCACTTCCCCCCATTCTTAGGTTATTTTTTGTACTATTTTTTATCTTTGGTGGCTTGAGTGACTCCAGTCACACTTCTGGTGCTGACTGACATCAAATGGTCTAACTTTGCTTTTAAAGGTCAAGGCTAGAAAAATGCAGAATGTGTGCTCAGCAAGGGTGGCCATACATTGGGGGCAGGTAGCTTTTGGGATGGAGGTGTGTTCAGTATTATCATGAGATTATAGTAAGCCAAGTTGATCCAAAAGACAAGATTCCACCACAAAATTCTCTGGCGTCTCCCTGCGTTTCTCACCCATGGTGCCACGCTGAACACTCCTGCCCAAGTGCACCTCTGCCCATCCCCGCAGCCGGCACAGGAGCACCATCACCTCTGTCAGTGCACGTGCAGATGTCAGCTCATGAGCCTGTCAATGCTCCCAGTGCAGGACCTGTGGACCTACACAGATGAAACCCTCGTGCTGCGCTGCAGTGTGCCTTTCCCCATCCCCGCCGGCCTGCCCGTCACGTGGATGTTTGCCCCCAGCGTGAGTTGCACGTGGTCTTGCGAGGGTGTGAGTGGACATTCTGAGGGGGGCTGCTGCAGGTTTAGGGACTGCTGCCACAGCAGCTGTCTGTGCTAGAAGCAGCAGCCCTGTGAGCATGCACGGGATGCTTGCTCATGTGAAGGGTGCACACGAGTAGCAGGCAGATGTGTGCTCGCAGATCCATGCATGCACAAGCAGAGTCATAAAATCACAGGGTGGTTTGGGTTGAAAAAGGCCCTAAAGCTCATGTCATTCCAATCCCCTGGAAGGTGCGCAGGGATACCTCCACTATCCCAGGTTGCTCCAAGCCCCAACCAACCTGGCCTTGGACATTTCCAGGGATGGGGCAGCCTCAGCTTACCTGTGCAACCTATGCCAGGGCACTGTGGAGAGAGTGAAGCTTCAGATAAAGTTTATTAAAGAAGCCCTGCTGCTGAGTCTGAGGTTCAGAAAGGATTCCTTTGTATATTTAAACTCTTTCTGAGAGATTAAATATTCATTTGGTTTCATTGGGATTCATTGGGATTCACTGGGATTCACTGGGATTCATTGGGTTCAGATGAAGGTAAATCCTTTCTTAGCCTCAGAACTTGGCAACAGTTTAAATCTTAGGAATTATTTTGGCCCTCAAATCCTAATGATGGCAAATCAGATTTATTTACAAAAATGAATTATTTAATAAACAAATGAACAGGCAAAATAGATGAAAGATCTTAATCAGAATTACTTACTACGCAGTATAAAATTAAAAGAACTGCAGCACATTACAGCATACCATAGAACAGTGCACTATATCAAGGTATCTATATTAAAGCTAGCAAAAGAAATACTATTGAATAGGAGCCAAGTGCAACTTACCACCAAAATGACAATAATGTACACAGATTCCTTCACTCAAGCCCTGGGGGATTAACTGGGAAATAGGTGTCCCTATTCATGGGAGAAACTCCACACACTTCCAGGAAAATGTATAGAAACTTTCTACGTTGCAGAAGTTTGCTGTGGCTTTCACAGTTGTAAAGTGACTTGCTGTCAGTCAGAAATCCAGCTATCTTCCACATCTCTCTTTGACAGTAAGATGTCCATTGGCACTTGGGAGATGCCAGACCAGTGCTAACGCAGTGGTGCAAAAATAGCTCATTACGAGACAGATGGTTCTGTTTGAGTTGCCTGACTGGCTAACAAACAGCAGATGAGCTCTTGTGGGGCATGAGATGCTCTGCTACACAAGGCCTCACCCCGCTCGCAGGGAAGAAGCTCTACCTGCACGTGCAGGAGGTGACTTTTGTGTACACCCTGGTTGTGCACCCCTGGGTGTACGTGCCTGTGGGATGGGAGGTGTGTGCCCCTGCACAGCAAGGAGTACAAGGAGCATGGAGGGGACCTGTTAAGCATGTGCAGGACACAGGTGCCTTTGCATGCAAGTGTGCAGTGCCTGGTGCTCTGGGCGGTGCTGACGCGTCCCCCCCGTGCCCCAGCTGCGCACACAGAACATGAACCTGTTCAAGAAGCTGGAGGGGGATCCAGAGAAGCCCTTCAGTCTGACCATTGAGGAACCCGCCCCAGGAACTGTTGCCTGTCACCTGGGGGAACCTTCCAAGCCCATTATCCGCAAGTTCTTCTACCTGAACGGTGAGCCCAGACACCTGAGTGCCCTGGGGGCAGGGAGCAGAGCGGGGCCTGGGGCACCTGGATCCATGGGGAGGGGGTGAGCAGGGTGCCAGGACACCTGGCTTCATGGTGGACAGGTGGGTTAGAGCATGTGTTCCCTGGTGCCTGACTCCTCTGGGAGCATGTGGGGTGCAGCAGGGACCCTCAGATGCCTGGGTCGCTGGGGACAGCGAGGTCTGTGGCTGGAGCAAGAGCTGCAGGGATAGCTAGCCCCTGGGTGCAGGGCCCCATGACCTGAGGGGCCTGGGTCCCCCCACAGTGTCAGAGGGAAGCGTGGAAGAAGAGAAAGGACTCCAGGCTATGTTCAGCACTGTGCTGCACTGGGTTGATGACAAGGCCCCTCTGCCCCACATACCAGTCGTGGGGCTGGCTCTGGCTGTCGGCTCCATGGCATTTGTTCTGCTGCTGATGTGAGTACTCCTGACCTGGTGAACTGTACTCTGAAAATCCCCACGATTCTGGAGCTCTTCACAGACCAGCATGGGACTCCCTGTCCCCTCTGGATTCTCAGTCCCTTGGGATTCCCTGCAAGTACAAGGGGATCCAGGGATCCAAGGGTGGGCCAAAGACTGCCAGGACTCCTAAATTCACAGGACCCTTCATGTCTCCTGGGACTCCCTTTGCCCTCTGGCCCATTCCAGGATCTCCCCCTTCCACCCAGTAGCACTCCAGACTGCCTTTACTTCCCCCAGATTCCCTAATTGCCCCTGAAACCCTGAAACTTTCCCCTGTTTTCCCTAGAACCCTCATTATCCCTTTGGGGGCACCAGTTACAGTCAGTTACCCCAGCTGCCCTCAGGATGCCATAGCTTCACCCTTAGTCCCATCAGTTGCTCCAAGGACTCCCCAGTTTGCCCCTTGAGCCCTCCAAATGCCCCCTGTGTCCCTTGTCCTCCCCACATACACCCTCATGGGAATAGGGTGTCTTCCCTGCTCCCCATTCCTCCTTCTGTCTCCCAGGGCCATCTGGCAATGCCTCTGTGTCCATCAGACATGCCACAGAGGTGGACATCAGGATACCTAAAAGGCTTCCAAATCTCTGGATTCCGTGTAGGGGATTTTAGCACATGGATCCATCCCGGAGGACCAAAATTTCTGCAATTGCTTTTCTTGTGCTGGGTATTTGAATGGGAATGCTCTTAAAACAGAAATAAAAAAAAAAAAACAAAACAAAACCTGGATTATGCATGTGATATAAATATTGGGTTCTTAGGCTTACAGCCATTAAAACCAGATACTGGACAGCCTTTCTTTTCTCTGGATGCACATTCCTGCTGCAGCTGGAGCTGCAGAGCTGTCAGTGATGGTGACGGTGCAGGATGGGGGAGAAGGGTAGTAACTTGATAGACTTGCTTTAGAGCTGCCTTAAGTTGGTCAAGAATCAATGGGACTGGTTGAGAAATACAAGGGATGGGTTCCTTGGCTGCTCCTGACTGCAGCAAGGGCCAACAATGGAACAGTCTCTGGAGCAAAGCTGGCCAAAAATTATGGTATCAAAGTGGGATCTCAGGGCAAAAAGAGGAGAGGAAAACATCTCTGCTTGCTTGAGACCAGCAGATGGACAATGACTCTCCTTGAAGGTAGCCCTGAAGGGATGCCTCTGGTTGAGCTTCACACCTCCAACTGCATTGGAGCAGACCTGGGAATAGTTATGTATATATAACTGGGTCAATATATATTTATAGCTAATAGATCCCTGTTACTATCCCTTCTGTCATAATACATGTTAACATTCTGTAGGTAGTGCATTTATCACCGACAGTCCTGAATGTGCTTTCCTGTTCCTTTCCGAAACCACACTATTTGTGAACCTGGATTGTGTAAGTTTTTATTCAGCTGGGCCAGAGCATGTTGATAAATTGCACTACAGGGAATCTGTGATCTCACAAGTTCCCATTGAACACAGCCAGATTTATCGTGCCAGGTATGGTATCAGATCTTCTACTTTTGTGCGCTGTCTGTCCCTGCCATCCTTTCGGAGTGTCTTACAACTAAACTATTCTACCTTTGCATATTTCCAGATTCCCTCTGGTCTCTCTGGATCCCCTCTTACTCATTCTCTTCACTTCCAGCCTCTCTTAGATGCACTCCATTCCTATCTAGCTGATTTCATATCCTCTTCCCTCCCCTTGTTGTGTTCTCTTGGAACTCCTCTGTTGTTCTCCTTGCACAAAGAGATCATCACCATTTTTCCCCTTGTACACTCTTGTACCCTCCATTTCCCTCTGTGTGCACCCAGATCTCATCTGTTCCCCTCCTCGAGTACTCAGATCTCCTTTGCTCCTTTCAGCATCTCTTTAGTGCTGACTTTTCTCCCCTGGGCAAGCTCACATCCCTCTCTTTCACTACAGGTACCCTCAGATTCCCTCTGCTGACCTCCATCAATGCTCAGATCCCACTGTCCCTTCTGTGGGTGTCCAGTTCCTATGGGTTCCACCATGATACCCCTCACCACCCCTCTGTGCACACTCAAACCCCTCTGTTTTTCCTCCATGCGTGCTTAGATCCCCTCTGTTCATGCTCAGATCCTCGTTACTGCCCTCCATCCACCTGTTTTCGCTCCACTCCTGAGCAGACACTTGCTTTCCTCTCATCCTGCATGGCCACTCTCCCAAACCCATTGCCCAGAGGCCACAGCTGTTTCATCTGCCTCACAGAAACTTTTCATCAGGCCCTTCAGCTGCTCTCCTTTCAGGTTAGGACCGTGTCCCACTGGGGAGTCAAGACTTCTCCTGCTTCCCCAGACACAGACCCCTCCATCACAACCCTCTGCCTGTGTCGTGCACCCCAGAATGCACCAACTGCTTCAAACACTGCCCCACAACAGTTCACCTCCCTGAGGGTCTGCTGCCCCACCCAAAGCCAGGCTGGGCTGCAGCAGATTAAACAAGAGCCCCTTGACCTGGCAGCACCAGTTGCAGGGGTGGGAGGCAGGGACAGACCTATGTTTGCTCCCCACCTGGCTGGTGACTGTGGCATTCAAGTGTTTACTGAGCAATCCTCTTCAAGGTTTGCAAATATGCTGTTCCCGGGGGAAATTCCATCCAAGCCACTAAGCGCTCACAGAAGAGACCATTCCAAGGATTCTTGCTGGCACGGGAATTATTTTCCTTGCAATCCAGAACCACAGGCGCCTCCACCTCAGCTGGTGTTTTCTGCAGGCACAAAGGAAACCAACCTGATCTCTTCCAGCAGAAAAGGGGGGCAGGACCCACTCAACCCGCCCAGTGCAGAGGGCACTACAAATCCCTGTGTGCCCCCGGCCCCTGCGGAGCTCTGCACTCCAGAGGGCATTTCCACAGGCAGCAATGGGTGAGTACAGGGCTGGGGAGTGGGCGCTCCTTGCCAGCAATGGGGAGAGCAAAGGCAGGGCAGCTCAGCAAGAGGGAGAGGCTCCATGCACTGCTTCTTGCACGCTGATGGGGAACAGTGGCACCGGTGGCCTTTAGGGACACTTGCCACCTCTTTGAGCACCAGCTGCTCATCCCCTGTCTTCTGGCTCACTCAGCCAGGCCCCTGCTCCAGAGACCAGGAGCAAAATTGTTGGGTACTTTGCTCTGCCCAAAAGGACCCCATGTTTGATTTGTCCACAGCAGATCAAGGGGAAAAGGGCGGGTTTTCTACCCCTTTGGCAAGCTTTGCAGCTTGCAGGGAGCAGCCTGATGCTGCCCAACATCAGTGCCCTCCTGCACCCCACGGGCTCATGTTAACTGCGGTGCTGGCACCATGGAAAGGACGGTCACATTTCTTCTTTTCTTCTTGTCCCTTTCTACCAGCTCAGTGTCTTCTGCTCCTTGCTTCCCTGCTCATCTTGGCTGTGCCAGGCCATTCTGTGCACACACAAACCCTAAACACCTTCAAGAAATCTCCCTCCAACAGCTCATCGAGTGTTCTGAAGAGAACCAGTAGGTAGCATCCTGTGGGTGTTGTGGGCACGTTCGGCCAGCTCTGGGTAGGGCAGGACCGTGTCCTGTCCCAGGATGGAGGATGGTGGAGGTGTGCCTAGCACAGGCTGCAGTGCTCTGTGTGTGTGTGCGTGTGTGTGCACTGTGCTGGCTGGGAAGGGTGGCTCTGTGCTTGAAGGGATCATTTTTCCCTATTCCCTTGGTCACCGGCAGGGGCTAGGTCCTCTTCACCCTCCTCCCAGCATGACCCTGCTGTAGTGGCACAACCCCTTTTTCAGGGGACCCAGAGGAGCCCACTGATGCCCGTATTCAGTCTCTAGGACTGATACCAGCATAGCTCAGCCAGTCTTTCCCGAGGCTGACTCCTCTTGGTCTTCCAAACAGAAAAGGAACAGAGGGTTGAGGCCAACCCACTCTCACCTCCAGACCTCTCTGGGCTGGGAGAGCTGGTGATCCCCCATGTGCTCTGGCCAGATGAATCTCCCTCCTGCCCAAGGTCTTGTCCTGATGCCCAGGCTTTTGTTCTATCCCCCTCTGTCCTGCCCCAGCTTGGCCCAGGGACTGTAGCGAGGTTCCACTTGGCAGCCCCAGCGGCATTTACATCATCCAGCCCATGGGACTGCACCCCATCATGGTGTACTGCGAGATGAGTGGGGCAGACAGGGGCTGGACCGTCATCCAGAGGAACCGGCACGACACCGACATCACCTGGGCTGAGTCCTGGAGCACCTACAAGCACGGCTTTGGGAATGTGCACACCGAGTTCTGGCTGGGCACCGAGTACATCCACCAGATCACCAGGCAGAAGATCTACCAGGTCAGGTTTGTCATCTGGGACGCTGCGCACAACATGAAGTTTGCAGACTACAACCTGTTCAGCCTGGATGATGAGTCCCAGGGCTACCGGCTGAGGCTGGGAGCGCACTCGGGGACAGCAGAGGATGCCATGGATTCAGACAATCCCAGGAAAGTGCACAACAATATGAAGTTCTCCACAAAGGATCGGGATCAGGATACTTACAGGGGGAACTGTGCCTCACGCTATGGGGGCGGGTGGTGGTACTCGGCGTGTTACTCTGTGCAGCTGAACGTCAAGGGGGGGCTGACATGGGGCAGCCTGTGCAAGGGGAACTGCAGAGCCTCGGCCATCCTCATCAAACCAACTCCATACCACTAGAACTCCTTCCCCATTCTGTCCACATGTGGCACATGGCCAGGCCAGTGCCCTGCTGGGTCCCGTTTGATGATGAGGCCTTGGGGATGAATAGGGTTGTTCCTCTGTATCAAGAACTGCTTTGTTTTCCTCCTGTCCTGAAAAGTAGCAAAGCTCCTGACTCTGTCTCTGGCCATTCACCTGTGGTGAGTTTTGGGGGGAATATTATTAGAATGCATCTTTATAGACGCTGCAGTATCCAAGCATGTGCCTTCTGGAGAGACCTCTGTGCTCAGAAACCTAAAACCCTCCTGATCAGCATGGTCTTATGCTCTTTTTGCTTTGTGGGTACAGATGTTTTCATCAGAAAAATACCCATCATCACCAGCTAACCTAACCTAAGTTATACTGAGCCCAGGGTAGGCCATGTCCACACATGGTCCATCCCTGCTGCAGTCTGTGTTCATCCTGCAGAATAAAATCACTTTCAGACCTGCATAGTGTCCTTCACTTATTTGGGAACTCCTTGCAACTGCTGCCTGTTTCCTGCCAGAAACACACCTGAGGCTTCTGGTGCAGTAAGAAAACGTTTTCAAAGGAAAATTTTTTCATACAACTCAAGTGAGGATCTAGAGACAAAACTTCCACTTAAAGAAGAGGGCTGCATTCCAAGGTGGGGATCTTCCAAAAAGGGAATGTAGCATCACACAGCCAACAGCAAGCGGAGGGTGCGAGGGAAGCATCAGGATAGTTCAGCCCTGCCAAACATGACCTGGAAAGCCAGGCCAACATCATCCTGCCTCATTAACCTTGTGGGTGCTGGGAGGGAACTGGGAGAGTGGAAAGGAGCAACAGTACAAAAGCACAACAGTTCTGCAAGGCCACACAGCACCCTATGGTTGGTCTGTCTGGGCTGGTGTGAGAGGTGAGACAGCCTGAGGTGGCAGCGACCCCAGAATTTCAAGATTCTGGATCAGCTTGGGTCTGTATGAAATTGCTTTTGGGTGGTGATAACTCTGCACTGGACAGCTCAGCAGTGGACACAGTACCTGTGATGTGGTCTCCTGATGCTGAGCAGAGGGAGGATGTTGGTCTAACAGTGCTAACCAGAGCAGGAGATGTCTCACTGGCTGCACTCATAGATTCACACAATATTCTGAGTTGGAAGGGACCCACAAGTCGAGTGCAACTATTCTCTTTCCAACAGAGACCCAGGAATGCAGATCAGCATCACTCAGGGCTGGCTGCTGGGTGGAAGGCTGTTTGCCAGGAGTCCCGAGCCTTTGTCCAGCCCCTCCCTTTCTATCAGGTTGTGCATCCAGGCTGGAGCACCAAGGCCTTTTTAAACCAGCAGACATATCTTAGTCCAGAAGTGCTACTCTCTAGTCAGCTCCAACTGGGAAGCCTTTCTCAACCAGCAGCACTCTCGTATCTCCCTCCTCCCATGAAGCAGTGCTGCCCACCTGCAGGTGCCTCCAAGGCTGCCAAAGAATGCTTCTTGAGAACTCCATAGCTCCTCAGGAACAGTGCGCTGCCATAGCTCTGCAGGGTGCCCTGGGACCTTGGTCACAGACCTGGGCTTCAGGATGCCATGTTCAGCATTCTGGGCCACAAACCTTCCTTGAGCTCAGCTTTCCTTCCACAGAGTGAGGAGAGGAGCGGTGGGTTCTTTCAAGCCCCAAGTTCAAACTTCCCTGCATCACAAGGGGACTTCACAGACACATTCCCTGTCTGCAGCAGGGAATGATGGCACTGACTTACCCACACCACTCACACCCCCAGGGAGCCCTCTCCACACTCCAGGCTGTGGTGGTTTCTTCTCTTTCCCAGCACAGAGCAACCACCCAGCCATGAACAGGGGCAAACTATGAGTGAGGGTTTTGCATGATCAGGGCTTTGCTGGCCCTGTTGGCTTATTGTAACCCTACAGCCACAGTCCAGGGAGCAGTGGCTGGAACAAGCCACTGAAAGGAATACTGCCCAACACACTGACTTTCCCCCAAGTCTGCCACCCTGAAGACTGGACAGAGTGATCCCCCCACACCTGAGTGCAGGTAGACATGAGGCAGCACAGTCTGGCTCCAGGGTTTATTGCAGCTGATTCCTCCCGCCGTGGATAGCAGAGCTGTGGGGTGTGCGGGGCCCAGGGAGGGAGCAGGGCCTGGGCAAAGCAGGGTTCACCGACTGCAGGGGAAGGGAAGGGGCACCATGTCCCCCTCCCGGGATGGGAGCGGCTGCACCCACCCCAAACCAGTGCCTGTGCCCCAGTGCCAGCCAGCATCATGGCACTGGACAAAGCTGCCCATGTGCCCAGCGCTCCAGGCGATGGCTCCTGAGCCCCAGAGCTGCTGTGTTTCAGCTGGTGAGGGAACAGGAGCAGTGGGCAGAGCGGGGTGTGCACAGGGACTGGCATGGGAATGGGGCACTGAGCTGGGGATGGTGGCACCACCCCACTCCCGGGGGGCTGGGCACGGTCAACACACATCTGTGGGTTTGACCAGGATGAGGGAGGATGCGCAGTCACCGTTATCACAGAATCCAGGCCAAACAATGTAGTTTTTGGCATTGAGCAGGACGTTCTGGCACCTGTTGTACCACCAGCCCCCGTAGCTCTTGGCGCAGTTCCCGCTGTACTGGTCCTGGTCCTTGTCGACCGTGCTGAACTTCATGTTGTCATGAATGCCCCCCTTCTTGGGGTGGTAGAGGGTCAGGTAGTCATCCCCGTCCCCAGAATGCCGGCCCAGCCGCAGAGGGTACCCGCTGGCCTCGCTCTCCACCCTGAAGATGTCGTACTCGGCGTAGTGGGTGACGTTGGCCTTGTCCCGCACCACGAAGCGCACCTTATAGGTGCCCTGCTGCGTCAGCAGGTGCAGGTACTCAGTGCCCAGCCAGTAATCGCTGTGCACGTTCCCGAAGCCGTACTTGTAGGTGGTCCAGGACTGCTTCCACGTCAGCTCAGTGTCATGAGAGTTCCTCTGGACGACAGTCCAGCCCTTGCCTTCGGTGTCCATGTCGCACCAGACCACGCGCGGCGGGGACCGCGCCGGCTGGATGACGTACACGCCGCTGGGGCTGCTCTTGCGCAGGTGGCTGCAGTCGGGGGGGAACCCTGAGGCTGCAGCTGCAAACACGGGTGGGGGGAGAGAGAAGGTCTATGAATCTATCAGGACAATGAGGAGCTTCTGAAGATCAGTGAGAGCTCAGGACAAAAAGGAGTAGTTCAGTCTGTGGCTTTTCCACTGGCTCGTCCTCAGGGAACCTGAAGGTGTCTGAGCCAGGGGCCTCTGTAAGAGCTCTGGAACCTATTTCTCATGATTTGTTGTTTCATTTGGAGCCTTATAACGCATCTTGCCAATGAAAGAAGGGTGAAAAAATCTCCAGGATTGCCAATGATGTCCTCTAAGTATGTCTGGCCCACATACCCTTGATATATTGAGCTGCAGCTCTTACAGGGACTAGAAGTATCCAAAATGCTCCACTGGATGAGGATATGTAATGAAAACTTATGTTTTCCCTGGGGTTCGTGGCATTTGATAAGAAGGCTTAGTTCTGCCTTGGTCTTCTAGGAGTCTCTTCCCCCAGCTTGTTATAATTTATCTGATCTCTCATGACTTACTAGCCAAAGTAGTTTGCCATCTAATTTGCTTTTCTTGGTTTGTGTCTGATGGGAGACAATTTGCTGTGGGTAATTCCAATTCAACCCATGAAACTCTGGGGCCTTACAGGTACTGTAATCCTCCCTTAAAGGGAGGAAGGGGATGTTCCTAATCCAGCAAGAGCTAAACAAAAAGCCAAATAGCTAGGAGGATCTCTCCTAGAACTGAGCCTCACAAACATGGCACAGCAATCCTTCCAAGCTGGGGTGTTTTGGCAAAAACCTGCTGGTTTCAGCACAGACCCACTAAGGGGGTGAAGGTGGCTTGGCAGGAGTCAGGCTGTAAAAGCCATGGCCCAGAGGTAGTGAGTGAGGATTCCTGTGCTGTGCATCCCTTTGGGTGTTTGCTCGCCTTCCCTAGCCCAGAGCAGACCGGAGTGTCCTGCTCTGCCGCTCGGTGCCCAGCCAGTGCCCCCACCCCCCCGCTACTCACCACTCCGGGGGCTGGCAGTGTGTGCGGCTGGGCCGGCGCTGGCACACAGGAGAAGCATTGCCACCACGGTGGGCAGGAGGACAAGGTCCCGCTGGAGCCAGGGTGTCCCAGCCTGGAGCCCTGGAGAGGAAAGTACCCATCACCATGGGTCCTGCTGCACTGCTCCCCAGCAGACAGGAGGAAATTTCCTGGCCCACACAGGGATACAATCCCAAACCCTGCGTGCTGACCAGGAGCTCCCCGCTGCACCCTGCGCTCACTCAGCTCCTGGGGGAGATGCCACCGTGCCTGGGGCAGGATCCCTGAGCAACCACACGTGCCACATGCATTGGTCAAGTAGGGAAAGAATCAGGGTGAAGCTTAGGTCTCCACATTGACCTCCCTTGACAGGATGTTGGAAGTCTTTGTCCAGTCAAGTCTTGAGCACCTCTAAGAAGAGAAATCCTACAGCCTCTCTCTGAGCACCTGTCCCAGTTTGATAAAGCTCATGTTAAAGCAAAGCTCTATTTCTAACTTGAATTTCCATGTTCCAATTTAGATCCATTGCTTCTCATCCCATCATCATGGACCTCCTTGAACAATCCGGCTCCATGCTCTCTGTGTCCTGCCATAAGATGATTGCTGCCAGCAATGGGATCCCTTCTGTGCCTGCTCTTCTCTAGGTGGAGCAAGCCCAGTTCTCTCCTATGGGAAATGGTTTTGTAGAGAATTCTCAAAGCCTGACAGAAGGCTCACATAGAATGCATCTGCATGCAAACTCTGAGATACAGTATGGCTGGGGCAGGCACAGTGTGTTGTTTGGTGCCAGTGCTTTGCTCTGGCACCCCTCCTGCTCCCAGGGAAATTCAGAGCTGCTGTCCTGCTCATCATTCTCTGTGCCTTTGCATACTCACCCTGTGAGGTCTCGTTTGAGCCCAGCACCACACCGGAGTGAGGTGTACCTGAGCAGGAAACTCACCCATCACGACAGCACAGCTGCACAGAGAGCAGGAACCCAGTGGTGCACCCTCCCATGCTGAGCTGTCCACGCTGGCTTTATAGGCACTGCACACACCCATGTGTGTTCACACTCCTCGTTTGTAGAGGCACAAGGAGGCACTTGCAGAGTGTGACTCGAGCAGTTTCCAGATCCCATGACAGCACAGCTGAGGGGAGGGACACATGTCCTTCCAGCCAGAGAGGTACAGAATAACCCCCTCCGTGCTGAGGAATTTCAGTTATTGACTGTCCCTACATAAACACTACATGTGAATTGCACACTTGGAGCAAAATCTGGAGAGCTGTGATTAAAGTGAAGTGGAGAGACCCATCTTTTTAAGGATACACAGAAACTAGCAAAGGAGGAGAGGTCTGTGGGACCAGTCCCAAGCACGACCTCAGAAAGTTGAGGACAGGTCCTCAAGAGAAGTGCCCGCTCACTAACTCCCCACTGGCAGGTTTTAGGATCACTCATTGGGCTGGAGCCAGTGTCCCCTGGCACCCCAGTCTGCATGCTCTGAGCAAGGGCTCCAGTCAACAAACTGGTCTCTATGGGTCCCTTTGCCACTCTCCTTCCCCATCCCCAGCTTTGGCCTGGTGAGTCCCTACAGATTCACATTCAGTCCCAGAAGTGCTGGCCAGGAGTTTGTCTGCTGGATCAAAATGCTCTCCGGACAAATGCTTTGGGAGGGCTGTTCTTCCTGCCAGAGGGTCTAGGAAGCTCCATAACCTTTTCAAGTCAAATTTAAGCAGATAAAGATGTGGCCCTTCTACCTTCTTCTTCTGTGTTGGTTCCTGGTCAGAATTGTTTTTCGTGGCACAGCTTCACAGCTGCTGTTCACAGCAATCCAGGGCCAAGCTCAGGTTCCCACCAAACTTTCCATGGTGTGGAAATCAAGCAGTGACACTTGCAGGCCTTGATGGACAGTGGCCAGGGATTCCTGGATTGACAGGATAACAGAAAATAGCCTCAAGTTGCACCAGGAGAGTTTTAGATTAGATATTAGGAAAAATTTCTTCATGAAAAAGGTTGTCAAGCACTGGAACAGGCTGCCCAGGGCAGTGGTAGAGTCACCATCCCTGGAAACATTCAAAAGACACGTGGATGAGACACTTGAGGACCTGGTTTGTTGGTGAACACAGTGATGCTAGGTTGACAGTTGGACTTACTGATCATAGAGGTCTTTTCCAACATTAACAATTCCATGATTCTATGATCAAGTTCCATCTGAACCCTTCAATGTCACCTCTGCTAGCATGGTGAGAGGTTGGGAGCCAAGGGTGAGCTGAGGAGGAGATGCCTGTCCTGCCAGATCCAAGCATGGAGCAAAGGGCTGAATGTGGGCTTTGTGTGAGGCAAAGTCAGCTGGATCCAGGACCCTTGATGAAGGGACACAGGGCAGAGGACAAGGCTGGAAATATGCTATGGCAGGGATGTGAGCAGTCCATCCAGGAAATAAACCTTCCACAGAGTAAGTCTGAGATCCATCCAGAAAACATGGACAGAGAGGGGACTGGAGTCCCCCTCTGTGCTCCCAGTGTGGCTCAGATGAGGACTGGAGGCCTAGGGCTGAGTTTAAACTGACCTCACCTGCCCAGGGTGTCGCCCTGATTTTTTCAGCCTTCTCTTCTGTTTCACAGTTTCATGTTTTAGGTTCTTTCTCACTCTCTGGTCTGTAAACACAGACAATGGTATTGTAGTTTCAAGGAAAGTTTTCATTCCTGTGCTTAGAGATAAGGACAGCTGATGGACAGTTGTCTTGACCAACGGGATGGGGAGAAGTGTCAACCTTCTCCCCCAGTCCCTAGCCTTTGTAGAATTACTATATAATAGAGTCAGACTTTTAAATAAACTTAGAGTTCTTAGTTCATACCTTCTAACCAAAGTGTGTGTGTTTGTGTGTGTGTGACAAACTGCGTCACCAGGGGAAGGTCCTGGGTGGGACAGGCCACCAGCCATGAGGGCCACGACAGCAGTTAACCCTGAAAGGGTAAAGCCCCCCAGCTGGGCTGCATATTTGGGGTCCAGTACTAAGATGTGAGGGCTGGAGACTGGGAGTCTGCAGAGAATTGAAGACACAGGGTATCCAAAATCAGGAGGACCTCTGGTGCCTTTGGTTTGGCCTCAGCGCCAAAAAAGTGAAAACTTGAATGGGCTTTAGGGTCACATCTGGGTCAGTTGTCAATGTCAAGGAGTCGAGATCCCATAACTTCTCTTTTTTTTTTTTTCTCTTTTTTCCATCTTTGAACACATTCAGGCTGATTTTTTTTTAATCTAATATCCCTTCCTTCCCCTTGTGTCTGTTGGCTCTCATGATTCCCTCTGCACCTCCAAGGAAAGCCACAGAATCACAGGGTGATGGAACAACTTAGGTTGAGAGGGACTTCTGGAGTCCATCTGGTCCAAACTATGCTCAAGCAAGTCCTTGTCCAGTCAAGTCTTGAGCACCTCTAAGAAGAGAAATCCTACAGCCTCTCTCTGAGCACCTGTCCCAGTTTGATAAAGCTCATGTTAAAGCAAAGCTCTATTTCTAACTTGAATTTCCATGTTCCAATTTAGATCCATTGCTTCTCATCCCACCATCATGGACCTCCTTGAACAATCCGGCTCCATGCTCTCTGTGTCCTGCCATAAGATGATTGCTGCCAGCAATGGGATCCCTTCTGTGCCTGCTCTTCTCTAGGTGGAGCAAGCCCAGTTCTCTCCTATGGGAAATGGTTTTGTAGAGAATTCTCAAAGCCTGACAGAAGGCTCATGTAGTCATGTGCATCTGTATGCAAACCCTGAGATAAGATATGCTGACTTTGAAAGGCCGTGGAATAGGACAGACATTGTTGAGAGAGAAATTGAACTAGAAACAAGTTTCAAATTATGACCTTGCAAATAGACTAGATATTTTGGAGAAATAGAACTATGAAAGATGTATTGTAGTAGGACCCATGTGAGGTTTTTTTTAGATGACTGGCTTAGAAGCATTTGTAGCATTGTGTGGCAAAAGCTGATAGGCAAAAAAAACCCGCTTATAATGTACTGTAAATAGGAAATAGTTTGGCTCCTGATTTTGTAGGTGTGACTTGTAACATCTGTACTGTCTCAACCTTTTCATGAGACTGAAAATGGAATAAAAGTCTTTAAAACACCCCTCAGGAGCCCTGTCTCTGGGTCAGAAAAATGTTTTTTTTCCAACACTCTCCAATTCTCCTGACATATCCTGAGCTCCAGGACTCCAACCAGCCTGGCAGCCTCCAGTGGCCTCCAGACTTGCTCCAGTCTGTTTCTTGCAAAGAGGGGTCCAAAGCAAGACAGAGTGCTCTGAGGAGCTGGCTCCACCTGCTCGTCACCCTTCCACGAGGTAGCTGTAGGCAGCCACAAGATCCCATCTCAGCCTTCTCTTGCCCAGGCTGGGCAAACCCATCTTTCTCAGCATCTCCACATTTGCCATGCACTCCTGCCTCAGCTGTCCTGGTGCTCTTAGCTGGATCCTTCTGGAGCTGAAGCCGCTGCCCGGCACAGGGGACCCCCACACAGCCCTCCAGCTGCTGTCTCACCTGTGGAAGTGAATAATCCCTTCCCTCACCCTCCTGGCTGCGTTTTTCCAGAGGCAGCCTGGAATGCAGCCACAAACAGAACTGTGGCTCTTCCAGTATTGAGCATTGATCAAGGCCAGGTTGCACAGGGCTTGGAGCAACACGGTCTAGTGGAAGGTATCCCTGCCCATGGCAGAGGGATGGAACAAAATGAGCTTTGAAGAAACCTTCCAACACAAACTTTTCCAGGATTCTGTGTTTCTATGAAATACACTGAAGAGGAGCTGGGGCCTAGGATAGAGCTGGGCATTTGGAGAAATCCTTTCCCCTACCTGCTTTGCTCATCCTAATCTTCACATGGGCCACAGCCTCCTGTAAAAGCTGGCTGGAAGGTGCTGGAGAAGCCCTGCTGAGGGTCATTGCCTGTCCTTGCACAGCAGGTCGGGCACAGGAGTGTCCATGACCAGGTGACCACACTGCAAGGACACAGTCTGTGACAAAAAGCCTTGCCTGCCCAGCCCAGGGTGGCTGCTGGGCTGCAGGAGCCCTCATAACTCAGAACACTGCAGGCATCCATCCCTGGGAAAAGGGAGGTCTGGCATTTGCTGTAGACATCCATGGTGTAAGTACTCCTAGAGCAGAGAGGGGCTTGAAGTGAGACCATTTTACATCAGAGGCACTTCAT
This sequence comes from Donacobius atricapilla, assembly GCA_013397315.1. Taxonomy (NCBI): domain Eukaryota; kingdom Metazoa; phylum Chordata; class Aves; order Passeriformes; family Mimidae; genus Donacobius; species Donacobius atricapilla. The sequence goes on from WBMY01005660.1 coordinate 26,146, forward strand.
GATGCCCAAAACTCCCTTGTGATTGCTGCAAGGGCCACCATGGTGCCATGGTGCCACAGTGCGTGTTGCACAAGGGGCAGCATGGCAGTGGCAGGGCAGGGGTGTCAGGAGACACTGGAGTGGAACTTTCTGAAGTTCAGGGCACAGTTTTCCAGGAACACTGGAGTACCTCTTCCCTGAAGGGTCTCTGGGGTTCCCAGGGGCCGTTGAGCTCAATGTCAACTCTGAAGAGAGTGATTTACGCCTGATGTTTGATTTCCATCCAGCTGGTGAAAGTCATCTGGGTATTTACTTACCAGTTGAGCTCTGTGGAGGTGCCCCAAGAACGTCATTCCCTGGGGAAATACTGCACAGTGAATTATGGTTCTTTTAAAGCCTTTGCTCTTTGGCACCAAATTATTTGCTTTGCCCCTGAAGAAAGCTCTTCACCTGTGTGACACACAGACTTGTCCAAGGACTGATCACTTGATGGTGAAGAGCAAATAAGCCCTAAGCCACTGGTCCTGCTGCCAACCAGAGGACAAGTGCCCAGGTTTGGGTCTCATGCCTCCACCCCCTCACCTGCCCAACCCTATAACTTTCAGGCTGGACACCCCTCCCTCCAGGCCAAAACCACCCAGCTTTGTGCTCCACAGGGTCCCCACGGAGACAAGCATGGGTGAGTGCAGGGCTGGATGGAGGGGAGGGGATGGGATGGGATGGGACGGGATGGGACGGGATGGCACCTCTGTGTGTGACTGCAGGTCACAGGGTACCCCAGCACTTTGTCTGCTGCAGGGTCTGTCCTCCCCACACCCTGGATATCCCGGTACTGAGTCCATTGCCTCGTCTGTGCCTGCTCTGCCCTGGGCAGGGAGCTGCGGCAGGAGCCTGCATGCTCTGCTATTGCCAGGTTGTACCAGGGTAGCCCTGTAACCATTTTACAAGTTTCGTATTTACCATTCTTTGCAATTTTCAGTTCTCCAAGGAAAGTGTTAAATACTCTAGACTAGAAAAGAGATTTTTTAGATTTTCCTGCTGAATGTGTGATATTGAACAGGTACACAGATTTGGAGGTCAGATGCTTAAAAGCACACTGCTGTCCCCAGCAGAACACTCGCAAGAGGCTGATCCTACTCCTGCATCTCCTTCCTATGCAGACTTCTCATGACCAGTTCCAGGGGAAGGGCTGGCAGTGGGGGAAGCATTTCTTCCCTGGGGGCCTCAAGGAAAAATGTCTTTAAACATGTCCCTAAACACAAGTATATCAGCACACCAAATGTTATGTAGGGACTGAGATGTGAATCAGCTGGACTGAAATGTGTTTAAAAGACTTGCTGTAAAACTGTAACCAGCACAAATGATTGGGACATCTCTGAGCATTCCCAGAAAGGGGTGTTTGTCTCTAGGGTGGCTGCAATTCCACACAGCGGTTCCAGGCTGGCATCCATGAGCATTTTCCTTCTCAGGCATCCCAGAGAATGGTGCCAAACACATGTACCCCTGGGAAATGCAATAGGTGTTGGCTCTGCTTGGTTTTGAACAGTGAGGGGCTCACATCGATAATCTGCCAAAGTGAGATGTATGTGTCTTATTCAGGAACAGAATTCCCCATGGGCAGGCATCTCCACAATGCCCTACTCTTTAGGAATCATGACAAGCTTTCAGTTATTTTACTTAGGTTGAATACTGCAAAAAGTGTGCTGGTTTTTCTGCTCTGAACCAGAGCAGACCAGACCAGCTGTCCACATGTGGAAATGTTGAAGGAGCCACATAACCAACATAACCACAGAAAGGGCATAATTTATCCCAGAGCCGCTCTAACTCCTGAAGGGCTGTGCTGCCTGTCTTTGTCACGCTGCCTGCACACACACAGCCCAGCCTGCGGCTTGTTCCCACCCAGAGTCTTACTGCCCACAGCCCAGGGCAGTCCCAGCTCAAACCACATGAATGTGCCATGGGAGCATGACAAGAAAGGGGATTCCTCCCTCCGTGTTCACCCTGTTTGTTACATCTAGTCATGAGTCTTGAGTTTGACAGGGATTTCTGGTTCTGGACACTTTGGATTTTGACAAGGTTTTGGTACTTCTTTGGTCTCAAATACCACTACAGCAGGTGCCGCCACTAATGACTCCTGCTAATGTGTATATGACAGCTCATCTAAATGAACTTGTCTACATGGGGCTCATGGCTCTGAGGGAGCTCTACACAGAGTTTTATTTTCCTGTTTATGCTGAATGGGATTAGTGGCTTTCCAGTAGAAGTGTTATGATCTCTTTCTTCCAATCTCTTCCCATTTCAGCTACCCAGTGCCTTTGTCTCCTGCTTTTGACCTGCCTGCTGGCCCTGGCAGCATCTTTTCCTGATGTCGACATAAGAAACTTGTACCTCCTCAATGGCACGATGGACGACATTATGAATGCTCCCCCAGAGTCCTCCCAGCTCAGTAAGTATGGCCCTGCAACAGGGAGAGGCAAACGAGATCCTGATCAGTTAGATCCTACACAGCCTACATCCTCACCAGCCTGCCTACACCTCTGTCACACCAAGAAAGGACTAAATACTGATCTGAGGGTGTCCTACTGGAACAAGAGTAACCTTAGGGTCCCCCTCTGCTTGCTGCCTATCTCATCTCCTGCATGGCATGAAGTTCTTCTGTTCATAAGCGACAGAGGAACAGCCCAAAGCTCAGAGCTCACAGGATCCCAGAAGAAAGGACAATTTGGCTTCATTGGCAGCAAGATCAAGCCCAGAGTCTTGTGGGCCGTGTGTTCTTCCTTGGAGAAGAAGGGTTAAAGGTGCTCACAGTGTGTTTTGAGGACATGGAGAACAGGTCCCATCTCTGGAAATCACAAGGTCAGTGGAGAACTGTATTCAAGGGAGACAAAGAGGAAATAAATGAAGTTAATACAAAGAGCTTAAGCAGTGGCACTTGCACAAGTCAATCAGCCAGGTGATGGCACAGAGTAACCTACAGGTACCAAAGTGTGTTGGAGCAATGAGGAAACCTTCAAGCAATGATCAGGAAAAAATCCAGGGGCTGTGGGTGGGATGTGGCACGACAGAAAGAGCTGATTCCCTTCCAAGGGAGGAGGAAGTGTGCTCGGCAGAAGAGCTCAAGGTCCAAGTGTTTGGTGCTGGTTTCACATCACCTGTCAGGAAACTGCCAGCATAGGGAGCACCACGACTGAGACCAGAGCCTGAGACAAGAGTTCAGCAAGAACTGCAAGTCTGAGTAGACAAAGAGTGTGTGCTCTGGGCTCCACAGTGCTCTCAGGAACATGGTGTGATTTTGGGGTTGTCTTGTGCAGGGCCAGGAGTTGGACTTGATGACCCTTGTGGTTTCCTTCCAACCTGGGATATTCTATGATTCTGTGATCTCTCACCTACAGCACTGGTACCACGCTCTGAAAACATCAGCAGCATGAATTCATGCTGAGTGAGCAGGGAGGCATACCAGAAAAGACAGGCCAGAATTCCAAAGTCTTGACTTGGAGAGGAGTGCTTCCAAAGGGATGGGGTATGAGGGCAGAAAAGAGCAGAGGCAAACTGCCTTACAATACAAACATGAGTGAACAGCTTCATATGGCTGTAGTAAAAGCAAATGCCATGTTAGGAAAGTCCTCCAAACCATGTCACGAATGTTTCCCACTCTGCAGAGGCTCAGGTTTGTCACAAAGTCAAAGGGAGTCAAAAAAGAGAGTCACTATCAAAATTCAGAAAGTCAGAAATCTGGCAGGCAGACTGTGTCAGGAATGTGTTTATACAGAGTGCAAGAGACTTAAGTTGAACACTTCACAAGGGAGGAGGTAAGACAGTGCCAGCTGAGACTGAAAGCAGGGAGCAGGTATTTGAGGATATCAGAGCAGCAGCTGCAGGGTTAATTGTCTGTTTTAGAAAGGGGACAGGAATGGCTTTTGTGATTCCATAGGCCTGTGACTCATCCCTCTGTTTTACAGCCATCAGTGGATACAGAGATGTCCTTGCAAAAGAATTGTATTACCTCAGTTCTAAACCACCTCTCTTCCAGCAACACCCTTCAAATTCCCTTCTGAGTAGACACCTCTCCCAACTCCTGACACCTGAGCCAGTTTTCTTGTGTCTGCTCTCACATTTCTTCCCCCCCCCCCCCCC
>WBMY01005660.1:44946-57211 GCA_013397315.1 Donacobius atricapilla
GCCTCAGCTCGCGGGTGGTGGAGATCCAGTCCCAGATGTCGGAGCGCGCTGTGGAGCTGCTGGGGCTGCCCGAGGACCGTGCGTGCCTCCTCCTGGACGTGGGGTGAGCGGGGCTCTGCCCGGTTCCGTGGCGCACGGAGCATCCGGGGCTGCAGGGGTGCACAGGGCAAGGGGGGCAGCCAAGTCCCACAGCACCAGTGTCTTTTGTGGGCTGAAGAAGAGGGACAAGCTGCTGTAACGTTGGTTGTGTCTGGCCAGCAGCAGCCTCAGACCAGCCCCATGATCCCAGCACTTTCCCCCTCCCTCCCTCCCTCTCTCTAGCTGCGGCTCAGGGCTGAGTGGGGATTACATCTCTGAGGAGGGTCACTACTGGATTGGCATGGACATCAGCCCTGCCATGCTGGGTGAGCACAACCTCCCCTGAGACCCTCAGAGGCCCCCAAGGTGGGAGCTGATTGCCTGAGCTGTGCTCTGTTTGGTGCAGATGTGGCCGTGGAGAGGGAGGTGGAAGGAGACCTTCTCCTTGCTGATGTGGGTCATGGCATTCCCTTCAGGCCTGGCATGTTTGATGGCTGTATCAGGTGAGTCTGTGCACGTAGCTGAGCTCTCCTGATGCCCCACAGAACTGCACAGTACACAGGGTGCACATCTGGTAAATCGCAGGTGAGAGGGACTGGCCTTGTCAGCCACTCACTTGGCTCTATCCCTCCAGGACAAAATTCCAAAATTCTAGATGGTAGAAACAGCTTGTGACAGCTGTTTCCCAAGTGATGCTTGTCCTTTTGTGCTGGTGAGCTAGGAATTTTGTTGAAGAAAATAAAGTAAAAGTGGGGATGTTGTCAGGATGGCTGAGACCTGCACTGAGGAGGAGAACAAAGTATGTGGCATTGCTTAGGAAAACCAGTCCGCTAGATCAAGGATTTGATGGTTGGTTTTGGGATGAAGGGGACAGAAAGACTTACCTGCTTAGAGAACAGCTGGGGAGAAGCAGGGACTGTCCACTGCTGAGCCAAAAGCTCTGGTTTAGATTGCTCATTGGGAAAACCTGCTTGGCCAGGCAAGGGACACAGCTGAGCTCTCGAATGCTCATCAGGAACTGTAATGATTGGACTAGGAGCAACGGGTTCAAGCTGAAAAGGGGAAAATTTAGATGAGATACATAGAAGAAATTCTTCCCTGTGAGGGTGGTGAGGCCCTGGCACAGGTTGCCCAGAGCATCTGTGGCTGCACGAGGCCTGGAAGTGTCCAAGGCCAGGTTGCCCAGGGCTTAGAGCAACTGGGATAGTGGGAGGTGTTTCTGCTCATGGCAGGGGCTGGAACAGGCTGAGCTTTAAGGTCCCTTCCAACCCAACCCATTCTGCCATTCTGTGATTTGAGCACTCGGACTAAAGGGGATGCTTGGTGATGCTTTTGTCCTTTAACTTATGCACCTTGTTAAGTTTTGGCATAGCGAGTCTCCAGAGGGGTTGTGTGACTGCAAAACAGAAGGTAAAGCAACACAGAGGAAATTAAATCATTTCCCTGAGGCCCAGCACATGCCTAGTGCAGGAATTCAGCTCAAAGGGAGGTGGCAAGCTCTGTGAAGGAGCCAATGACTCAGTGTCCTGAGGGTCTTATTTTCCTTCTCAGTATTTCCGCAGTGCAGTGGCTCTGTAATGCTGACAAGAAATCACACAGCCCCCCAAAACGCCTCTACAGATTCTTCTCCACTCTTTACACGGCCCTGGTAAGTGCCGCCCTCTACCAGCCAGGTCTCTGCCGCTCTTCTATCTTTGCTGGGGCTTTTCAGCAAGATATTTCAAGTCAGGTTGCTTTATGTAAATGCTGCCCTGAAGCAAGACTGGCAGGAGCACCCACTGCCTACCTCCTTGCCTGGTGCTGCTTCTCATCAAGGTTGGACTTGATGGTCTTTTCCAAACTTAACAGTTCCATGATTCTGTGATACCTGGTGTTCCCCCTGTGCCTCACTGGCTCCGTGGGCTGAGCAGCTCTCCTGGGAGCCCTGTCCCAGAGGCTCTGGGGAGGAGGGAGCTCGTGTCTGGGGCTGGGATGGAGTGACCCAGAGGGGTTGCCTGCACTGAGACAGGTGTGTGATCAGCTTTATTTCCTGCAGGCCCGAGGATCCCGAGCTGTGCTGCAGTTGTACCCTGAGAACTCAGAGCAGGTACAGCCCATCAATCAGGAAGGAGTACAGGCAGAGAACTCATAGACTGTTTGGGGCTCTGAATGCACTGTGTTCTTCCACATCAACTCTGTGTCTCTGTCCTGCCTGCCACTTCTAAAGCTCTTCAAGAGTCCAAAAAAATAACCTGTAAGGAGGGTACCTTGTGCAATTTCTGTTGTTTAATAGATTGTCTTGGGCTGAGCCTTAAAATTAAAGTGGCAGGACACGATGTGAATGTGGGTTTGAAGACTGGCTGTAGTCATCAGCACTGCACTTCAACTCAGGTCTGGAAAATCCAGCCCAGTATCTCTCTCCTAGAGAGTGCACTGTGCCAGCTAACCCAGGCTAGACTGAGGAGCAGGGAGAACCAGCAAAGGCAGGGAAATGGTGTCTGGATGGTACTGCAGAACCAGGAGATAGGTGCAGAGTTTAGCAGGAGGACCAGTCCATCCTGGGCATGCCCAGTCAGGTGTGGTCCTCCCAGAGGTCTCTTGGGCTTTCCTGGGGGATGACTGCTAATTAACTTACCTGCTGCTTTTCCCAGCTGGAGCTCATCACAGCCCAAGCCATGAGAGCTGGATTTACAGGGGGAATGGTGGTTGATTACCCCAACAGCACCAAAGCCAAGAAGTGAGTCCTGGATCTCTCTGTGTGTTTGGGGTCAGGCCTGGGTTTAGTGGTGATTTTCCCCCTGCTCCCCCAAGCTGTTCTCGTTCCCATTGTACAGTCCTGGACAGAGGTTAAAGCTTAGATCTGACTCTGTTATACACCATCTCACTCTTGCCTGGGGACTGAGGCTAACATGCTGAATCCCATGTTCATGCTCCTTTTTCTTGTTCTTTCAGGTTCTTCCTCTGTCTCTTTGTTGGGACATCTGGCACATTACCAAAGGTGAGGGCCTCCATGAGGCAGCAGAGCTGCTGTCCTGGCTGCTGGATGATGTGGAAGAGCTGTAGGGCAGTGTGGGAGCCAAACAGCTCTGTGAGTGCAGGTGTGACTTTATATATTTTCTGCAGTCACTGAGCCCTGCTCTCAGACTGGTTTGGGTTGGAAGAGGCCTTAAAGCTCATCTTGTTCCAACCCCCAGCCATGGGCAGGGACACCTTCCATTATCCCAGGTTGCTCCAAGCCCCATCCAGCCTGGCCTTGGACACTTCCAGGGTTGAGGCACCACAGCTTCTCTGGGCAGCCTGTGCCAGGGCCTCCCCACCCTCTCAGGGGAGAATTTCTTTCAGTATGCAATCTAACCCTTCCCTCTTTAAAGCCATTCTTTTGCCATCTGCTTTTTTTTTGCCATGATTTCTGAAAGACCAATTTGTCCCTGCTGTGGTCCTTCCCCTTGCTGATCCCCGCATTCCCCTTAGTTTTGATGGGCTGACTAATAGTTGTGCCTGGTCCAGAGGAGAACACAACTTCCCAGTTTTGCTTTGCAGGGCCTTGGTACCGAGAGTGCCAGTGAAGAGCTGCACCAAGCAAAGTTCACCAATGAGAGGTATCTGTGAGGGTGAGGCTGCAGGTTCTCCCCAGCAACGAGTGGGGGCTTTGAGGGCTGAGTTTTACTGGGGACCACACTGCTACTGTGTGAGAAGCAATGGGAGGGGAAGGACTCGTAGCAGCCCAGGAGAGAACTGCTTTATCTTCCCAGGTGCCTGGACACAGGGAACAAAACTAGTTAGCTCCAGGGCTCTTCCATGGGGCTGTAGGTGCTTACCCTAGAGCTGTAGCTGAGCAGTCAGGTGTGCTTTCTGTCCAGCACTGGGCTCTCCAGCTGAGGCCAGTGGTGTGGGAGAGGGAATGTTTACAGGACTCACGATGGAGCTGTGCCCCAGACCTGGCATTCCCTTTTCGCTCCTGTCCAGGTCTTTGCTCAGCTCTGCTTAGCTGCGCCCTGGGGTTTCTGCTGCTGGCCAAGTCTCTTCCCACAGCAGTGGTGCAGGGAGGAGCCCCTTTTGCAGCCAGTGGGAGAGACAAAACAAAAAACAGAGGAAAGTTGTCGTGGCTGCCTGGAGCTTGTGGCTGCCATGTTTTCCTGCCTCTTACATTGCTGTTCTCTGCTCACGTAGACTAAGGGGTGTCTGGTCTTGGAGGGCAGTAGCAGAGCTGGGAACTTTGTAGGAAGCCTGAGTTTGCCCTGTTTGGAGTAGAGCAGACAAGGGGAAGGTGGTTGTGCATCAGCCTGTCATCTCCTGAGGTGCCAGAGTGCAGCATTCTGCTGGTGTGACACGGGGTATGGCAGGGGGGTATGCTGGGCTGCTGGAGTTCATAGGTCAGGATCCCTCAGCTCCGAGCCAGGGCTGGAATCAACCTCCTCCTCCAGTGTATGTGGAGTTTGGCCACCTGCCCCAGCGCTGGCTGAGCTTTTTGCCCAGAGGTGGTGGGAGGGAAACTCACTACTTTTGTGACCCAGTTCTGGATGCCAATCCTCTGGGGCAGAGAAATGAGCCCCCACACCTCAGTTCCTCTCCAGCTGCTATCCACTTTCCCCACAGGACACGGTTCAGAAATATCAAGGGCAAGTCTGTGAAGAAAAGCCGGGACTGGATCCTGGAGAAGAAGGAGCGTAGACGACGCCAGGGCAAGTGAGTCCAGCTGAGTCCTGCCTCAGAGGCTGGGCTGGCCTGCTGTCACCTGTCCAAACTGCCACAAACCTGCTCCCTTCCTCTCCCGAAGTGACCTGCAGGTGGTGCTGAGCTGTTCCCTGCTTTGCCCACAGGGAGGTGCGACCAGACACGAAATACACAGGTCGGAAGCGCCGTCCTCACTTCTGAATTGCTCTGGACACTGCTGGCAGGGAAAGGGGCACGTGGGTGCCTCCAGCAAGCCTCCTGTGGATGGCACAGATGGCACCCCTTGCCTGGGGACTTGCTGGGACTGGCCATTGTGGCTCTTAAAGGTACCACCTGGCTCAGGTGCTGCCAAACAGCAGAGCTTCCAGCCCTGTTTCCCTGGTGAAGGTGCAGACACTGCTCTGGTCACTTGGGTGTCTGCAGTGCCATCACTTCCTCTCCTGAGTGCAGTGAGCCAGCTGAGCTCCAGGTCAGCCAGGACATGACATCCAGTTCCTCACTAAAGAGTCAAAGAGTTGTAAGTGTTTGCTGGTCTCCTGCGTCCTGCCCTTGGTGCTGGGAGTACTGAGGTGGAATATGGTACCTCCTTCCCTGCCAGCTTCCCCTCTGCCTGCAGAGGATCCACACTGTCAAGCTGCTCCAGGCACAAGTGTTATTCCAGTAGCCATTTACTCCTGTCGGTGCTTGGCACCAAGCCCACCCTATTTGCTTTAGTGCTTCCAGGGTGCTGGGGCTGACTGGACCCCCCATTACCTCTTCCCTTCCCTTGAAACAAGGAGAGGTGCCACCCAGAGCTTTACAGTTACAAATGTTTATTCTACATAAAAATTCCACAAAATGGGAAGCTGTTTTGCACCCAAAGCCTTGGGAGAAGAAAGGAATGCTAGCAGGGAGGGAAAGAGGGAAGAGGAGAAGAGAGGCAACATACAGTGTCATCCAGCCCAGTGAGACAGAGCAAGCCAGGGTCAAGATCCACATAGAAAACAAGGACACTTAGCTCACAGTACAGCAACAGTAGAACTCCACGGGGGGGGCTCGGAAAGCCTTCAAGTACATTAATTACAAAAAAAACCCAATCCCCAGTTCGAGTGCAAGCTGTGCGTGCCCCACACTGCTCATGGAATACTGCATCAACACGCTCCCGGCGTGGGGAGGGCAGGTGGCACTTGGAACAGAGGTGGTGGAACCCAAAGGACGAGCGGGTGCAGGTCGGGGGCTGGAAAGGAAAGGTGAAACATCTTCCCAAAGCACAACCACACTTGGTGATTTGGTCTGTACATGCAACGACAGGTAGGTGAAAAGGAACTCAATGGGGCTTCCCATAGTGCAGGGGTAATTATTGCACCAAAACACCCTCCCCTCACAGCGAGGACAGTGTGAGCCTGCCTGTGGGGCAGCAGTGGCAGCCTGCTCATCTCCCTCACTTTGGAGCCCAGCGTTGCTGCTGCCCACAGGATCCCAGCGAAGTGCCAGCAGCCCTGACTGGCCCCATCCGACTCCTGCTGCTGTGGGGGCTGCTGGCAGTGGTGGTGCCAACAAGGAGCAAGGGCTAAGAATCCCCCCCAGTGCAGTTCCTGGCCTTGTGCCTTGACAGGGGTGCCACAGCCCTGATGTCAGGTGAGCTTGTGCCACTAAAGCCGCTGCCTGGAAGAAAAAAAAAAGTCACCTTGTGCTAGCAGTGGGCATGGCTGCAGGGCACGAGCATGGCTGCAGGGCAGGAGCCTGGGAGGAGGGTTTTCCTGCCTGTCCAGTGTTATTGCTTCCTGGAGGGGCCCTGGGGCTCTTGCTGGCCTGGCAGAGTAAGCAGGGATGGCAGTGGCAGGGAGCTGCTGAGGGAGAGAAGCATGGCCACTCCCTTTTCCTGCAGCCAGATGTCCTCCTGGAGCAGAGACCCTACCCCTGCCTGCCTCCTACCCCTGCCTGTATGGTCCTGGTGCCCCGAGCCCTTCAGTGCACGCAGGCTGCAGTGCTGGAGCTCACATTGCTTGGTGCAGGACTGTGAAAGAAGGGGGCTCTGGTCTGGGATGTTCCCATGGCTGCACCCTGAGGGGCTTGGACTGGGCAGTGTGGGGAACCAGGCTGGACCCACTTCCCAAGGGCAGCTGCATGCAACACGGGGCTGTATGGGGGGACCTCAGGTAACAGTGGCAGAGAAGGAGCCTTGTCAGGGCTGCTGCTGGGCAGGGCTGGCCCTGGGGGAGGCAGCACTCTGTGGCTGCAGCCACTGCCCTCCCCCTGTACCCACGGGCACCACACACAGCCAGTGTCTGAGCCACAGCACCCTGCCAGCTTGTGGAGCAGCCTTGCCCTGCTGCTGGTGGGAGCTGGGAGGTGACACTGCCCGAGGCTGGAATACTGGCTGCTGTCAAGTGGCCCTTTTCTGCTAGCAGCACCTGACAGCCAGCCCCTGTCCCGGTGTGGCACACAAGCCTGCCTTGGGACTTCTCTGTGGTGCTTTGGCGTGTGCACAGGCCAGCCAGAGCCCTGAGGTCTCCAGAGGAAGGTGAGGGCAGAGCCCTGGCCCTAGCCTGAGGGAAACAGGCAATGGCAGTACTGGACCCCTCTAGGCTGCCAGGGGGCTCGGACCCCACAGCAGCTGCATCTGTGTAGTGGACACAGCACAGGGCACCCAGGTTGTCCCACAGCACCCCACTAAGAGCAGGTGCCTCACTGGTGGCTGGGCAGAAGGGCACAGTGCCAGGAGCAGCAGGGTGCCAGGAGGTGGCAGGCAGGCACCGGCCTGTTCAGAACCAGACTGGATACAGGAGGAGGAAGGCTGCTACTCCTCGCTTGCAGGGGGCTGGATGCAGCAAGGGCTGCTCCTGGGACCACAACAGGAGAAAGCCCAACTGCTTCTAACCCCCAGCCATGGGTATGAAAAAGCAAGGCTGGAGCAGCCCTGCTTGCAGGTGAGTGCTGCCAGGGGCTGTGGACACCAGCAACCCCAAACCCTGTGGGCAGAGTCCAGGCCTGTGGGCAAGAGGAGCCAGGACCACCATGTGCCAGGGCTGAGAGCACTGCCATGAGGCTGTGGCGCAGGATGAGCAGCCAGTGAAATTCACTGGCCTTAGGCTATCTGTGCCATCCTGCCCTGTCAGGCCAGCACCCAGGAGCAGCACTGGCCCCAGCGTGCCCTATTCCTGTCCCCAGGCAACTGTGATGGCCCCAGGCAGCAATTCCTTGTGCCACACTGCTCCATCAGGCACCCACCACCTGCAGTGGCACGTCCAGCCTTTGGCACCCTGCTGGGGTGAGGGCTCATGTAGGGAGGGGACAGCCCTGCCACTGGAGCAGTGGCAGGGATGGAGCCCCAGAGCCAGACACAGTCACTGGCCAGGCAGGGCTGGGCAGAGCACACCCCTGGGGAAGGGCCCTGAAGAGAAGCAGCCCAAGGGAAGGTGTTTGCAAGCACAGATGCGGCTGACAGACATGAGAGTTGGAGGTGATGGGCAAGCTGGGAGGTTGGCTGGGCACCGTGCTCCCAAGGACCCCTAACACCCACCATCCGTCCCTCCTCCTCAGCTGTCACTAACACAGACTGCCCATCACAGGATGAGCAGCAGTGCCCAAGGGCACTTCTGTCCCCCCCTGGTCCCAGCCAGCCACCCAGCCTGGAGCAGTGATGAGAGCTTGGGTTCCCCCCCAGGGTCCCCCTTGCGCCCATCACCATCGCTTGCCCCCCGCCTGCGCCCCGGGGCTGGAGCTCCCTCCACACAGACGCACCGCACCGCACACACAGCGTCACAAACAACCATGCATTAGAAACTGAAATGCTGCTGGGAGGCTCCGGGGCTGCGTGGGTTGCTCCGGTGTGGCTGCAGCCCCATGGCACGCGCGGCTCCATCCATCGCACACAAACAGTCCTGTGGGGTGAGTCTAGCCGAAAATGCCGCCGAAGGTGGAGGCGATGACGATGCCCAGGATCACACAGCAGATTATGATCATGATCTTCTTCTGCTCGGGTGTCCCAGCAGCGGTAGGGAGAGAGGGGAGAGGGGGTGGTGAGTGTTGGGGCAGGATGGACCCAGGAGTTCAGAACAGCAGTCCGTCCTGTTCCCCTTTGCCCGTGGTGGCCTTTGGGCAGCACCTTGGGAGCCAGAAAGGCTCTGGCAATCCTGGGCAGGGAGGGGCACCCCTGCTCCTGCCCTGAGTTGGCAGAGCTGAGGTGGTGACCCTCAAGTCCCCAAGCTGATATGGGACCAGGACGGACAGCTGGCACTGTGCTCAGGGTCTGAGCTGAGCCACGACCTTTCCCTTTTTCTTTTTTTGCAAGGGATGTGGCTCTCACAACATGCCTGGTCCAGGGGTCCACCTCCCTTCTCCTCCCCGCAGGCAGCACCCCCGCCCTATGGCTCATTGTCAGCTTTCAGAGGCTGTGCTGGGAGCTCTGCCTCAGCTGTGCAACCCTCAGGACTTGGGCTGCTCCCAATGATGTGGCCCCCGGGCACCCGCAAAGCTGTGCCAGGTGGCCTGGGGCAGCAGGGTGCCAGCCGGGCGCTGTGCCTGGATTGGAGGTGTCAGCAGTGCAGGCAGGGGCAGACGGGCCCCAGCCAGAGCCGTGACTCACCCGTCTGGCTTTGCTCTGGTACTTCACCGCTTTTTTGGTGTCGGACACGGCCCGCTCCACATAGTCCACCGAGTGCTCCACGTTGTACTCGATGCGGTCAATCATTTCTCCCTGCAGAAGGAGGACACAGCCCAGGCGCCCACGCGCATGCAGACCTGAGCTCCTTCCTGCTCTGCTGCTCCCCGGCTCCGGGCGGATGCTGCCCTGCCCAGCAGCCCTGCACAGAGAGAAGCATTATCAGCTGCCTGTGGGCACTGGGTGTTTCCTGGGGGGCCAGCTCTGAACTGCATGCCCCATCCCGGAGGATCTCTGTGCACATCCCAGCAGGGAGACAAGCAAGGGTGAGGGGTTCAAGGGAGTTCCCAGCCCGGTCCTGGCGCTGACCTGTCCAATATCTCCGGTGACATCAAAGCCACAAGAGGATCTACACCAGCACCACACCACATGCTGCTGAAACAGGAGGCATGGCAGGGAGCAAGGACAGCACCAGCAGCACCATGAGGGATGCTCAGGAAACCATGCACGTGCAGGGACCAGGGACCACTGCTCCGCTCCACACAAGTGCTGCACCGAAGGCAGGAGGGTCCAGAGCAAGGCCAGCCAGGATTGCAGAGACCTGCAGGGACCTTTGCCCCCCTCTTCCCTGCTGCAGGCTGGGAGTGAGGCTCCTGTGGGTGTGGGGACACGGGCTGGGGCGAGCTCCTCCAGCCTTGTTCACCTCCTTTGGCCTCATCCTGACTGGGTAGGGAAACAGCCAAGTCCTGCAGCAGCTGGACAGGGTTGGCAGGAATGGGAGGTTTGAAACCCTGTATCCTCCTGCATGGCACGTAGGGAATTGAGGCCACAGAGCCATGGGCTCATAGCCAGCAACTCTGCAATGCCCATTTCTCAACCTAATGCTGGAGAGCACAAGGAGGACAAACCTTGGGGCCCAGGGGTGCGGAGCACTGAGCCTCACCAACTGCTCCCTGTCTTGCATAAAACTGCTGCTGCTTCTTCCAACCTGTGCCATGCCTGGAGCAGAGCAAAGCTGCCAGCCCTGCTGCCTGCCCGGCGCCCCTCTATTCCCAGTGCAGCAGCTCCGAGCTTCTCACCACAGGACAAGGGTGCCGGCGCTGTCCGGCCTTTAGAGCAGCGCACGGAATCATGAATTCCCCACATATGACCCCCACTGCAGGGAATCATGAATTCCCCACGTATGACCCCCACTGCAGACAGGACAGGCCACCAACAGCACCGTGCCCTGGTGACCCTTGCTGTCCTGCCACTGGCCATCCCAGTGCCACGCGAGCAGCAGCCATGCAGGAGCAGCCATGCAGAGCAGAGCATGCAGCACCACGGGGCTCGGCCAGTGGGCCTTTACCTGCCACCGACGTCTCCTCCGGCCATGGCAGCATGGCGGGCAAGAAGGGGGGTGAGCAAAGACACAGGAGCACGTGCCTGGCTGAAGGGACTGGTGCCATGGGCTGGCAGCTCAGCCCAGGGGCACCCCGAGCTCACCCACCTGGGCCTGGTGCTCCAGGGAAGATGAAGAAATCTCCCCCCTGCATGGCAGCCCCCCGCTGCCCTCCTTCTGAGCCCCTCGCTGAACCTCCCACCCCCCCACACACACCACCCCAGCTCTGGGGTGCCAGGCAGGTGGCTCCAGCCCTGGGGAGCCCAGCTCACCCCCACTGGGAGCCGTGCTGGTCCTCGATGTGGTTTTTCCTCTCAGCACCCACCCAGGGAGGGGAGCACCGTTCTCCAGCCTCCTCACCCACCACAGGGAGCCCCATCACCCTCCAACCCCTTCAGGTGAGCCCCTGGGCTGCACCATTTCCCCACCTGGCTCTCCACCAGCATGGCCATGTCCATGAACATGTCGTGCAGCTCTCGGATGCTGTTCTCCAGTTTGATGATCTCACTGTGCCGTGTCTCAATCTCATTCAGCGCCTGCTTGGTGATGTTTGAATCCATGATGATCTGCAGAGAAAATAAGGCCACTGAGTACCATGCTCAGACCCAGCTCCAATGCTGGGACTGGGGGCACCAAGAGAGGGATGAGCAGGAGCTACAGTGCCCCTGCACCACCCCAAGCCAGGTGGTTTGCAGCAGGATGCTGGGATTCAGACTCTGCTCCAACACCATCCTCAGGCCAGACCTGAGCCCCTTAGCCCCACTCCTATATGGGCCGTGTTCATCACCCTGTGCTGAGGCTGCTGTGGCAGCACATCCAGCACATCCCCGGGGCTGAGGGGGCTGGCTCAGCTGCAGCTTACCCCAGAGGGTAAGGCAGTGGCAGTGCTTACCCCAGAGGAGAAGATGGCCGGGTTTCCGCTCTCCAGCATGTCCTCCAGCTCCTCACTGGTGGTGGTCCTGCCAGCTGCAACCACACAACAGAGGTCAGCCAAGAGCCCCCTGTCCCCACCACAGGTCCCACAGCCCTACCACAGGGCTCTGCTGGCTCCATGGTATTTTTCCCACGAGTGGAACAGAGCAAAGCTTTCAGCGCCAAGAGCATACAGGGCAGTTTGAGGGGCCTCTCACAGCCTGCCTCTGACACCCCTCATTTTAAGCATCAAGCTGCCAGCGTGGCTCAGCTCACACAGGAACGCCCACCTGTCCCTCCTGGACGCACTGACCATTCCTGTGGGGCAGGGAGCAGTGCTAAGGGACCAGCAGCCACCAGCATCCACGGTGTCTGTGACGGAGGAGGGATGGGGAAGAAGCCACAAGCAGCAGCTACATTCTTGACAAACCCTGTCCAGTTCAACACCATGAGGATGCTGGGCTCAGCTGGACTGCCCAAATTTTGGCCCAGCTGCGGTGGAACAGAAGCCAGGCTCTGTTCTTCCCCCTGTGGTAAAACCTTCCATGTCTCTGGGGACCTCCAGCCCCATGGCTCTTCTAGAAACAATTCACCCACACCATGTGGTCCCTTCCCCTCCCTTCCCTTCCCTTCCCTTCCCTTCCCTTCCCTTCCCTTCC
>WBMY01005660.1:57298-80252 GCA_013397315.1 Donacobius atricapilla
CCCTTCCCTTCCCTTCCCTTCCCTTACCTTCCCTTCCCTTCCCTTCCCTTCCCTTCCCCTCCCCACCCCGTACAGCGGGGAGAGATGCTGATCCCTCCATGGGTGGCACTGATCCCTGCATTCATTAACTGCAGTGTATTTCTTGGGCTGGCAGCCAGGTGGGACACATGGAATCACAGCCAAACAGATGGAGATGCTGGGCAGGGCACTGGGGCTGCCCAGTGGGATGGGGAGGGTGAGCAGGTCACCTGAGACAGGTCGAGTGACATCCCACCAGTGCCAACAGGGCAGTCAGGCAGGAACAGCTAATGAAGTGACTCCACCAGGCTTGATGAAACCAAAAACCTGCAGAGCAGGGCTGGGGTCTGTAGATGCTCCCTTGTGACATGCTGCCTGCAGCCAGTGGTACTGAAAAGGACCCCCAGGAGGAGTGCAGGGCACCTCAGAGTGGGGGAAATGGGGCAGAGTGGAGCACAGCTCTCAGACGTGTGGGCAGAGGCTGGCGTTCTGTGTGAGGCTGGTCTAGACAACTACGACCTGGTAGTGACCCCAAAGCCCTGAGAAGCTGCTGGTTTGAGTCACAAAAACAACCTGGGGGGGTTCACAGATGCATGTGAGGCCTGAGCTGTGCCACATGTGTACTCACGGATCTCAGGATCACTCAATGCCCCCAAGGTCCCCACCTTCCCCAGCTCTGAGAAGGGTCCACAGCCCATTTCCAGACACTATTACATGTTTTAGAGTGACAGAGCATCACTCCCACCAAGGATGACCCACGAAACCCCTGGCCAGCTTTTCTTGCCTGTTGGCTCCTTGCTCTGGGCTGACACTGCCCTGCTCCCAGAAAGGGAGAAAAGGGACCAAGCAGCACAAATTTACAAACCCTCCTGTTGTGCTCTGAGCAGTACTGGCCCAGTGACAAGGAGGAGCATGCCAGGTGCTGTCCATGGAGAGCTACTTGCTCTGCCAAAAGCCGGCCCTCGAGGCAGCCCTGCAGGGCAAGCAGTGGGATCAGCTCCAGGAGATGCCACGTCTCTCATGGGCAGGGGTGGGATGGGATGTGGGATACACAATCTCATCCGATCCTCCCTGCTGCCTCCTCCCCCTAACGCAGAGCACAGAGCTGGAAAAAGCAGCGGCAAGGTGAAGTGTGAGAGCAGAGACATCACATGGATTAACACCTGGCAGGCAGTGCTGGCCTGGCCAAGGGCCACAGCTGCTCAGGAAGGACCTGCGTTAACGCTGAGCCAAAGCTTGGGGCGTGGAGGCTGCATCTCACCCACGCTGCCCAGTACAGCACCTGCCAAACAATATAACCAACCTGCAGGCCCTCAGAGGACTCCCCAGGAAGGCCACTGCCTCCTAACCAGCCTTCATCATTTGGCTTCCTGGTGTATCATTAGCTCCTCCACAGCAGTAAAATCAGCTCAGTGTCCTGAGTACCTGCCTGATCTGCTGCTCTCATTCCGACAGGGCCATGGCACAGCCAAAAATGGGAGTGAAAGGATGGAGCCACTGCAAGGTGGCACCAAGGGAATAAAACCTGGGGGAACAGTCTTGCCCCAAAATTCGGTGAAACACTGGAAAATCCTGAGAATTGGACCTACGCCTCCCCAGAGAGCTCCAGAGTACATCTGCCTCTTACTTGGCATCTCTAGCAATTAAAGTTTCTTGGGGAGAAGAGCTCTGCCAATGAGACAAGAAGCCCAGGGCATGGAGGAAGCTGGAGAAGCAACCTCAGCCCTAAGCTGGCAGGGAGAGGACAGCAAGAGACAGTGCCCAGGTCCCACTGCTGCACAGCCATTGGAAACTCTGGGACAGACAAACATGAAGCCCTGAGGAGACTTCCCACCTCAAGGCACTCCTTGGCCCTGAAATGCCCAGCTGGACAGAGTGACCATCCCCATGGACCAGCTCCCAGGGGATGGGGCAGGAGCAACCCTGTTAGGGTGTGGGGGAAGCTCCCAGGGAAGCCTCTGGTGCCACAGCTCAGTCCCACAGCCCAGCTGACACTGGATGCCAGTTTGTCCAATTCTGCACGCAGATGGTCTATAAATAGAGAAGGCAGCTCAGGGCTGAAGGAGTCCAATCTGCCAAGGCCAAATAAGGGCTCAGCTGGGCTCCTCAGGCTGGCAGCATCCCCTGGGCTGGCAGCATCCCTCCTCCCAGCAGCAGGGCTGCACAAGCACCTGCAGAGCCACAGCTGGGGCTCACGCCGGGCACGCTGAGGACACGGCATTTTTCCAAGGCTGGGATCCTCTGCCTGGAGCTGGCTTTTAAGCTCGTATTAGACACAAATCCATACAATTCATGGAGAGATGGATAAAGCTGCCCTGTCCACCTGCGTGTGAGGTCACAGGTACGAGTGTCGGAGCTGTCACCCAGCTCAGACAGGTCTGGCACTGCCCATGCTCTATCAGGATGAGAGAGATTCAGCTACAAAACCCTGCTCAGCATATCACAAAGTGCCACCCACCTCCTTGCCCCTCAGCATCGGCACTCAAGATAAATCCCATGGTCATTCCTGAGATGGAAGTGCCATAGGAATCCTAAATGAGCTCTGGGGTGGCCCAGATGAGCTGCCAGGACCAGAGCAGCCCCCAGACTCCCTTGGCTCAGGGTGGGATGCACCCACAGCTCATTGCTCTGCACACCAGTTCATCTGGTCTGGCACAGCAGGGTCTGATGAAATCTCTAGTGCACATAACAGAACTGTCCCTAAAAACAAGCAGCATCTGGTGCAGCACCTCCATAGCTTCAGCTGCACACCCACCACAGTGAGCAGCTCCTCCAAGCTCCAAATCCAATTTCTCTGGGAGCAAAACCTAGATACACTTCATCCCCTCAGAGATGCTCCTGGGTGGGCAGCGTGGTGCTGATGGTTACCGAGGTACAACCTCTGGCATACACAGACACAGCAGTGCCTACACAAGGGGAAAGGAACAGATGCTGAGGGGGCTGCGGGGAGCCCCAGGGGTGGCTACAGCCCGGGGCAGTGACTCTGCATCACCAACCCTGCCACTGTCCTACTTGCAGAGCCAGATGTGGTGAGGATGGAGAAACTTCCTGGGTGCTGGGGAGTCCGCCCAGAGCAGCTGAGAAGTTCCTGCTGTCATACTCTGAAAACCTGAGTGATTCACTGGCTTTGCTGTCAGAGCTCCCAGCACTTTCTATCTTTGGACTCTTCAGCAGAAAGGAGAGCTGAGGATGCAGTGGAGATCTGTGCAGTCACCACATCCCAGCTGAGCTCTGTTCCAAGGAGCCTGTGTGGGAGCCCTGGAGCAGCTGGGGCTGAAGGCACTGCCTGGCACACCCCAGGCCAAGCAGAGCCCCTGTCCAGACAGCATTTCTGGTAAAACACCCTTAAGCTGTTCCTTTTGATGAGTATTTCTACCAAGAAATATTTTCCACTGTCCTGATGGGGGAATCTAGCTTTGGCAAAGCCTGTGCAGAGGACTAAGGCCCTCCCCAGCACAGCCCCATACCACATCTGCACCTCTTCTGTAGCAATGAGAAATGCACTTATTGGCCACACTCCTCCACGGCTCCATCCTGAAGGGATGGCTCCATCCTTGCTATCAGGAACCAGGACACCTCCCCTACACCATACACTGCTCCATGGGGACTCCTGAGCAGCCCTTTCCCTGCACCCATCAGGCTCTGCCAGGCACTGACAACCTGGCAGGACGGACAGAGCAGACACAAGAATAACAATATATCTTCAGAATTTAAGCAGAGCAGCGGAGCCCTCCCAGAATCCAGTAGGAAAACAAGAGGAAGGTTTCCTTCAGGTCTGCATCCAGTCAAGGACATGGCTGAGTCCTTCCAAATCTCCTCTCTCAGAGAGAGGCACAGGGATACCTTAAACTCCTGTTCACATGACAAGCCACTCCTCAGCTGTCAACTGCAGGGTGATGTTGGCTGACGGATGAGTCAGGCAGCTGGAGCAGTGACACATCCTGCTTTACAGCAAACTGGCAAGCTCTTGTTGAGCCTCGTGTCAGTCAGCCTTCCCACCCAGCCCTGTTAGTATTAGATATCAGAAAGACTAATCTGAACAAAGATAAAGGCTTGCACAGCTGTGTCTCCTTCCAGCCCTCCACAGAAATTCCCACACCCCACAGCACCCAGATTCTCAGACCAGTGAAGCACATTCCCACAGGTGACCACCAAGGACACCAGATTGACTCACAGATCTCCTGTCATTGTCCACAGTGAGTTGTTGGAGGAAAGAAAAGCATCAATTTGGTTGTTAGGAAAAAAAAAGGACTAAGTTCAGAATCTTTCATTCTGAGCACAGACCCCACAACATGTCTGAGAGTGAGATTATTTGCAAAAATCTCCTTTAATCTTTACATACCCTGACTTTCCCCTTGATTATTCCCCTAATTAGATGGTTCTTCTCTGCTGGGAGATAACCCCATTGCTTTAAACTACCCAAGTTTCACTGACTGCCCAGAAGAACCATAAGGAGTGTATAGAGTGGAGAAGTCCATCACTGGACTTCTAAGCGATGGGCTCTGGATGACTCAGAGATCTTAGTGCCACAGTAGTGTCACCTGGGTGAGGGGTCACCAGCCTCAGAGGTGTCACCTGAGGTCCACCCTTGGCCACAACATAACGGCTGCTAAGAGCCATCAGGCCCTGGGCCCAGACAGGTGCCTGGGGCAGCACTGAGGCTCCTGCTCCTCCTGTGCAAGGGAGACCAGCAGGAGCAGGGAGTGCTCCCATCTCAAGAATTCCCTTGTCTGTTTTCATGTTCAGCTTAGTTCATCCACGAAGAAGAGCACCCTGAGGAATGACAAGTACACACAGGAATCAAGAATTCCCATGAGCTTCTCTGAATTAAAAATTAGCTGCAAACACAGCAGAAATTCCTCTCCTTGTGATGCTTGTGCTCTCTCTGCAGCATTTTGGGACGTTCTTAGCTGGATGCACGCTGCCACTGAAACTCCAGGTACCACCCCACGTCCGTCTGGCACAGAAGCCGTGTTCCGGTCACTCCCATCGGCTCCTGCGTATCCCGGGTTTTCTGGGGAGCTCTGCCCAGCTGGGAGCAGCTCTGACCCACCGGGAGCCAGTGCAGGATGTGGCCCCGTGGCAGGCACGGCACAGCCGTGCTCCCACTCCAGGTTTACTCACTGATCTCCAGCTGCCTCTGGATCCTGCCCTTGCAGCGCTCCCGGTAGTCGGTCTGCGTGGCGTTGTACTCCGACATCACCTCCACGAACTTGCGCGACAGCGTGGAGTGCTGAGAGGGAAGAGAGGGAGAGATGGAGCTGAGGGTTCATGAGAGGGAGAGCCCTGCTACCCCTGCAGCGGGGAAAGCTCGGCCCTGAGCACCTCCTGCATCTCCAAACACCCCAAAAGCATTTCCAGCCCAAATGCTGCTCCAGAGAGTGTGACAGAACATGAGAGGGGGGCAGGTGAGAGGAGGTGACACATCCGCAGGGGAGTGGACCAGAGGCACCCCTCATCCAGCCCTACCTAAGCACAGCCTCCAGCCCTGAGAAGACACCGTGGGAGGCTGGCAGCTCCCTCCATGCACTACTTGTGCCTAGAAAGCCGGGAGGAGAGGCCATGGCAGTGCCCTAGGTTGAGCCCTGCCTGCCACTGCCATGCTGTTGGGACATGCCAGGCCCTGCACAGGCACAGGATGGACCCATGGGGATCACTCTGCAATGCTGGGGGCAACAGTACCCAGCCCTGCTCAAAGGCACAGTCACAAAATCATTAAGGTTGGAAAAGACCTCCAAGATTATCCTGTCACAGCTGCGACCGATCCCCACCTTGTCCACCAGCCCAGAGCACTGAGTGCCACATGCAGTGGTTCCTTCAACACCTCCAAAGATGGGAGCTTCGCTGCCCTGGGCTGCCTCTTCCACCTGCCTGACCACCCTCTCAGTGGAGAAATTCATCCTGATGCCCAGCCTGAACCTCGCCTAGCACAACTTCAGGTTGTTTCCTCTTGTCCTGTCCCTGTTCCCTGGGAGCTGAGCCTGTCCCCCCACTGGCTGCCCCCTCCTCTCAGGGAGCTGTGCAGAGCCACAAGGTCCCCCCTGAGCCCCCAGCTCTCTCTGCTGCTCCTCATCAGACTTGTGCTCCAGACCCTTCTCCAGCTCCGTTCCCATCTCTGGACAGTCTGCACAGCGAGGGAATGGGGAACGTCAGACGTGCCTGGTACCACTCAGACGTCGGTGCAGGTGTTTGTTTGTACTCCTGGAGCAGCCCCAGCCAGCACAGCCCCACCTCCAGGAGACGACACTGGAGACATCTCCAGGGCATGCTTGCACTGGCTCTGCAGCTATTCTAAGCCAGCAACAGCGCAGTATTTATGGAGAGCCTCAGCTCCTCTTCTCCCTCCTCCACCACCAACCTCACACGAACGCCCCTGGCAGCTCCAGCTCCATCCTCTGCTCGAGAGGTGCTGGCTCAGAGGAAGGTCAGAACAGCTCCCAAGCATCTCAGCTCAAAATCCAGCAACAACATGACGTGCCATCCAAGCGACTCCTCTGCTGCTCCAAAATTGTTTTCCTGAAATCCACTTCATTCTCATTCAGCTGAAAACTATCAACATATGTTGATCTGGAGCCAAATATAGCCTGGGTGCTGAGTGACACCCTTCCTGCTCACTAGCACACCATGCTACACCTCTTTTGCTCAAGAAGTTATTTAACTCAGTGTTTATTTTCTCAGATTGTTATTTTATGTTCCCATGGGCATCCCACACGTCTACAATATGCATTTGATTTTTCAAAAACACGGAGTTTTCTGCAAAATTGGCTGGAAAAAAGCATCTTAAATGGCTTTCAGACATTAAATAAACCTACCTGAATATTCACAGCAAATAAAAAGCATATCAAAATGTACCTTGTGACTGAACTCATTAAACAGAAAATATTAACTCAAGTTAGGAAAAGGATTTGTTTCACTCCGGTCTAGCAACTCTTCACTCCCCAAACATCGACAAAGCAGCCTAAACTGGATTTACAAAGAGCTAATAAAAGCTTCTGGGTATTCAGAGTGGGCTCTGAAAGCCCCTAAAAGCACACACTGAAACTGGGGTCCTTATCATTTTTGTGATTAACAGGAAGATATTTTTGAAGTGTTTATCCCATAGGGTAATACACAAAATTTATATTTATATATTAAACAGATACTTATATATGATATATACATACAGAAACATGGAAAATGTTGTTGAGACCTCTGGGAAGTTGAATCATTGGCCACATTTCTGGACCAGGGATGCCCTTAGGAACTGTGACCCCAAGCCCCGTCCCTGTACCTGGATCTGCTGCAGGCAGGTCCAGATCTGATGAGACTCTTCTGGCTGGAGATGACCACAGCAAAACCAGAATATAAGTCCATCATCTTAATGCTCAGTTACTCCTAGTTTACAACATGTTAACAAGGGGGAATCAGCTCCTCATTCCTTTTTTAACTCAGTGTTTTGCTAATAACAAGTCCATATAAACTGGAGAAGGCACAAATACCTACAGAAACACCAAGCTTCAAGCACCAGGCATGTCTAAATCAGCTTTCCAGCCTGGCTCATCCCAAATCCCAAACAGAATGTGGGAAGGGAGGCAAGAGCAGGCCAGGCTTTGGGAACACACAGCCACATTGCCCAGGAGGGGCTGGAACTGTCACTGTCACTGTCACTGCAGAAGGACAAAGGCGGTGGTGATCCCAGGTGGGGCACAGGACAAGTGAGGACAGGCTGAAAGAAGCAGGGTCTGGTCAGCTGAAGGTGACAAAGCTTAGCATTTGTAACAAAGCTTTTGTTACAATGACCCTCAGGGAGAAAAGAGAGAAGCTGGAGCAAAACTCATCTTGGAAGTGCACAGGGGCAGGAAAAGAGATGAGGGACAAAGCTGGGACATGGAATTCCCATATTAAAGGGGCAAAAAAAATTTCGTAAGAGTGGTCAAACACTGGACCAGGGTCCAGAGGACCCACGGTCTGTGGTGCCTCCATCCCTCTGGATATTGGGGAGACAAACACCCGCAGGAGCTCAGTCAGGGACCAGCCAGGTCAGAAGCCAAAGCTCCAAAGTGGGGAGCAGTGTCACATTGCCCACCTCAGGGCTCTGTGCCATGGCCCAGAGGTGCTCCCCTGCACCCAGGGAAATGCTAAAAAAATGCTCAGACTGCAAGAAAATTTCCCTGACTGAGGGAATTTGGGTTTTTCAGCCTGGAGAGGAGAAGGGTCTGGGGAGACCTTGAAGTCATTTCCAGTGCTAAAGAGTTCCCAGAGAGCTGAAGAGGGCCTTTGGACAAGAGCCTGGAGTGACAGCACAAGAGGGAATGGCTTCCCACTGCCAGAGGACAGGGTTAGATGGGATATTGGGAACAGATTCTTTCCTATGAGGGTGGGGAGGCCCTGGCACAAGTTGCTTAGAGCAGCTCTTGCTGCTCCATCCCTGGAAGTGTCCAAGGCCAGGCTGGATGGGGCTTGGAGCCCCCTGGTCTAGCAGAAGGTGTCCCTGCCCTTGGCAGTGGGTTGGACTGGATCACCTTTGAAGGTCCCTTCCAACCCAAACCATTCCATGGCTTTATGGTGGAGCAGAGCCCTGAATCCCACTCTCCCACATACCAGGATGACATCTGAACCAGAGCTCAACACAGACCAAACCTAAACCCTGCTCAAATCCACAGCCCTGGGTTATGCAGCTCTCATTTGCGGCCACCTCTAGTTTCCCTGACACTGCCAAAGTCAAGCCTTTTCCTGAGAAGCAAGGGCACATCCCAGCCAGTACCAGGGGCCACCACCACTGACTGCCACCTCCCCTCCCTGCCGCTGGCACCTGCATCTGGGATGACATCAGCTCTTGAGGGGCTCGGCACAGAGAAAGAGCAGAACACCTCTGGGATTCACAGCACTGCTGTCAGCAAACAGAAGTGTCTCCAGAGTGGGAAGGGAAGGTTTTTCTTGCATGGGATCTGCTGACAGCTTGACACTGCCAAGCTGCAACAGAGCTCTGTCCACACTGGATCCTTTCCAGAAGGAACAGAAGAGCTGCTCTGCATCAGAACTTGCTGCTCTCCTGCTGCTGCACCATCCTTTGGCTCTGCCATGCCCCAGCAATTCCCTGTCCCACCTGCCCTAGAGACAGGTGGGCCTTTCCCCTCCCCTAGCTTTGCAGAGGAGGGGTCCCCCACGGCCTGGGGCTGAGCTGGGACAGCATCTCCCTGCTGGTGCAGGGCTGGAGGGTGCCGGGGCTCCAGCTGGGAGCTGCATCTGCAGAGCTGATCCATTACCATCACTGCCATACTGATCTGGCACGGACTGCAGATGGGAGAGCAGGCTCCCTGAGTGGCTTCCCAGGCTGAGGAGGAGATAAAATACAAAAGCCAAAACTCCTCCAGCACCACTGCAGAGCATGGAGATATCAGGATTTTTTTTGTGTGTGTAACCCCCTGTGAGAGCCACAGATCTGCATCTGGATCCCACCCCAGGTGATAAAGAGCAGCACTGGCTGCTCCTGTTGCCTTTGTCCCTTTAATGGTTTGCTAGAACACATTTCAATTGACTGCAGTTATTTTAAAACCACTTTTAAATTGCTGAAGCTGTGGAACACCAGGCAGTGCTCCAGGTTGTGCAGAACAAGACTCTGAGACGCCTTGTCTTCACCCACATCCCCCAGTACAGAGGACACAGCTCTGCAGCAAAGCAAGGACAAATTCCAGGATGGAGCAATGGCTGCATCCCACCAGGTGCTCTCTCACCAAAGCATCACCAGAAGGTAAAAATTACACACAGCTCTGGATGGTTGGGCAGGAGGACAGAGCTGCACGCAGAGAAATCTGCTCCACAGCCAAGCACAGACCTCCACTCCCAGCTCTTCCTGGGATCCCTCAGCTGCCACTTCCCACCTTCCCCTTCCTGCTGCCAGAGGGCAGAGGCTCACCTGAGTTTTCCTTATCCGCAGGTCGGCCGATGACCTGTTCAGTCCTTCCTCTTGTTCGATACTCTGCTCAATGCCTGGCCAGGGGAGAAGGATACATTATTTTGTGCTGTTTGGAGAACAACCACAGAATTATTAAGATTGTAAAAGACCTCCAAGATTATCAAATCCAACCTTTGACCGATTACCTCAAGCCCATTAAACCATGCTGCCAAATGTATTAATTTTTTGAACGCTTCCAGGGATGGTGACTCCACCACTTTGCCAGAGTGCCTGTTCCAGTGCTTAACCAAAGGAAATGGATTGTTTGGCAAAGGGACTGTGAAAGACTGGACTGAGGAGCAGCTGGTACTGGGCAGCTCCCAAATCCTGACTCCACCATTCAGCTTGGCAGCAAAGCCCAGTTTCATGACTGCAAAGACCTGGTGCCTGGACACTGGCTGTGATTTGGGGCTGAAAGGGCAGCACTGTCACCTCCAGGCTGGTGAGTCAGGATTTCTACATAAAATCAATGTGATGCTTAGGTCTGATTGCCATTATTCAAACAAACTGGAGAGCTGTTTCCACCAGAGAGGCAGGAGGAGGAAATCCAGAGCTGAATAGTCTCAGCAAAATACCAAACCTCAAGACTCCCCCAGGGAACCAAAGAATAGCAGCTCCTCCAGCTGCCTGGATTGGCACAGGGAGTACCCACCACACCCACCAGGCATGAGTGCCCTGCACTGTGCTGAGCATCCATGGAGCAGTGCAGGGATTTGCCCCTTAAATGATGAAGATAATTGACATGAAGATCTCACTGCCCAAAGACTGTGAATCACGGCAGGGAGGAGCACTGTTATGTCCCACCATGCTTTGGGCAGCAATCCTGCCCCATCCCTGGAAGTGTCCAAGGCCAGGTTAGACAAGGCTTGCAGCAACCTGGTGTAGAGGAAGGTGTCCCTGCCCATGGCAGGGAGTGAAATGAGATGACCTTTAAGGCCTCTTCCAACTCAAACCATTCCATCATTCCAGGGTTCTATGAAACCTGCCCCTCAAGGCCAGCTCAGGACATACTAATTCAAAGACTTAATTTCAGGGACCTATAAAACTTGGAAGAAAGCTCCCATCAGCAGGCTGGCCAGTGTGCAGAGACACACATCTCCACATAAACCACCTGGGGTGAGCCGGTGGCATCCCTGGAGTCTGGCTGAAGACCCCATTCCCAACACTGATGTCCCACAGCTCTCAGAGCCCAGCTGTCCTGCCTCCAGCACCTTCCCCTCTGGAGCAGGTCCCTCAAGCCCAGCACAGGGCAGGTTCCTCCTGCAGCAGGGGCTCCCCATTCCCTGGAGCTGACCCCTCACCCTCCAGCAGAGCTCAGCACATTTCATCAGTAACTGGGCTTCCTCCACACTCGTCACAAACCACTCCTCATTCCCAAGGAATGGTATTGGCAAACACTGGGCATTTCTGATAATTAGGAGAATCACATTTTTCCAAGAAGCTAGTAATTACAATTAGCCCCTGCATGAGTAATGTCTGGCCTCAAGAAGTCAGTTTGTTGTCAGCAGATGTTGTTTTTGATCAGTCCTGACTGTTTGCTGTCATTGATCATGCTGGCCATGAAGCAATTTGGGACAAAGCACAAGGACTTGTCATCTGCTGCTCCAGGTAAATATGATACCAGAGAGGCTTTTCTGGAAGCAGGAAACAGGAGCCTGTCCTGCAATCCTTCAGGCTTTCAAAGTCCCTTACAAAACACTTAATGGAAAAGGATTTCTGTTTTCTTAAGGCCAAACCCGATCACCAGGGATCCCAGCGTGTCCAGGGCCATAGGAATGGATTCCTTGGACTATGGAATGGATAGGATGGCCTCTGGCTCTCCTTCCTGGCTCTAGTTGAGATCATGTGTTAGGTGGACAAAGGGAGCATGGGAACAACGGAGGTACAGGTCTCCTGGCCCACATAGGGGACATGGCCACACCAGTGGTGACCTCCCTAATAAAGGGCTCCAGACACATCTGAGTCCTCCACGACTGCGAGACTTCCACAAAACCCTGGGATTAGTGAGGACACTGCTGCCTTGGGGGAAGCACCAGCTCCTCTCCTACCCTTCAGACACAGCCAGGTCTTCTGCACCAATGTCAACCAAACTCCAGACTGATGTCCAAGATCACCACAAGCAAGGTGACTTGCCTCCCGTCTTGAGATGCTGCCATCCTCCCTGACTCCCTCAGTCCCCTGGGGTCCAGTCTTGGAATTCTGGGCTTGTCTGAGTGCTCCAGCACAACCTTGACCATCAGTGGGTTGACAGTAACCTTGTTCTCATACCTCAGAGATTGACTGACTCTTCCAATAGTGGAAACTGAAGGTCACGTCCCGCAGCACGTCCCACAGCAGCACCCCTTCCCTCAGCCAGACCTGAACAGAACCTTCGGCCAAGCTGGGGCTTTGCCCAGTGCCCACCCCCGGCACAGGACTTACTCAGAGCCCACCAGCTGCTCATGGCCCCATTCCCTCAATTCCATTCTGGGAACAAAGGAGGCAAATTCACAAAGGGCAAATAAAAGCATCTGGAGGGTACAGCAGAGAGGGAAGGTGATGCTCCTCCCTGGGAGTATTTGCAGCCTGGGACAAGAGTGCTCCAGGCAGAGCCCCACAGCTCCATCACAGGCCAACACTCACTCTTTAGTTTGGAGCGCACTTTGTTCGCCGTCTTCTTTATGTCAGACATCAGCTCTTCCAGCTCCTCTTTTGTTTCTGGGGAGAGAGGAAAGAGCAAACATGGATGTGCTGCAAACACCACTAAAATCTGCTGCCCTGCAGAGTGTAGAGACCAGAGCTGTGAGCACTTCAACCCCCTAACTGGAAGAACTTCCAACCCCTGACTGAAAACACTCCCATCCCGAGACTGGGAGCACTCCCAGAATCCAGACTGGGAGCACACCCACATCCAGGCTGGGAATACTTCCACCCCCAGACTGGGAGCACTCTTGACCCTAGACTGGAAGCACTTCCACAGTCCAGACTGGGAGCACTCCCAGAATCCCAGAGGAGCTGTGGTTGACCTCATGCTCCATGCTGGACTCTCTTCCTCACACTCCTGAGACCTCCAACTGCTTCCAGCTCTGGGGCCCCAACACAGGAGTTAAATTGAACAAGAATGAGGTCAGGTTAGACATGGGGAAGAAATTTTGGACCATGAGGGTAGTAAGGCCCTGGCACAGGTTGCCCAGAGGAGCTGTGGTTGTCCCGTCCCAGGAAATGTCCAAGGCCAGGATGGATGGGGCTTGGAGCAACCTGGGATAGTGCAAGGTGTCCCTACCCATGGCAGGGAGGTGGAACTTTTCAAATTCCCTTCAAACCCAAACTGTCCTGTGAATCTGAGATTACATACAGGTTCCTCTCCCAGAAACCAGTGTCCTGAAAGAAGCCAGGATTTGCAGACGTGCCCCTCACCAATCTGTGCTTCAGGAACTGCCAGGCCTCCTGTACACAGCAGCAGGGCTGGAAGCAGGGGCACAGCCTCATGTGGTCTGCCAGTGCAGCTCTCCCTGCTGTCACCCCAACAGTCCCTCTTGATTTTGATGAGATCAAGATTTAATTAAACAAAACTTTTGTTTAATAGAGCTGAGGCATATTGACTGACTCATGTCAATGGCTCTGATGCCAGCTGCCAGTCACAGGCATAATTAGAAAATCCTGATATTGGGAATGTTCTGGGGGAAGGTCCTATCGTTCTGGCGGCTGTACACATTCCCATCCCCAAGCTACAAGCTTCAGCACTATTGGGAAAAGGAGAGAAGGAACACATCTGTGAAGTCCTTCACCCCAGGATATTTGCTGGAGAACTGGCACAAGTGCAGTGACAGGAATAGGACATTTTCAGTTTCAGTTCTCATTTAAGTGACTAATTATTTTTTCTCCATTCTTAAAAAACTTGTAGTAATAAGAAATAAAGAAATAATAAGAAATTGTAATATGAAGAAATTTCTTGAAAGAATTCGCAATATTAGGAAAGCAATAAACATAAGAAACTGTTATAATAACAAATTAATAACAGTAATAACAAGGAATTAATAATTATTTCTTAATAAAGAAATAAACCAGCCTGGGCTGATTAACTCCCTGCAGCCATCCAGGCTGGGTAAGCAGACAAGGACCAGGAATGCTGGAGACAACAGGCTGCCACGGACATGGGGATGGGCTGGGAATTGGGATTGTCCACCTGGAAAGAGGAAAGCCAAGGGGGTTCCTACTGCTGTCTGAGACCACCCTGCAGGAGGATGGAGAGGAGCTGGGGCCACATGTCCTGCTGGCCCTTGGAGGTGACATTCAGCTTCCCACTGAAGCTTGGAGGTGCACAGGAAGAGGACAAGCAGTGCTGGACCAAGCTGAGACAAGCAAAATGCAAATTAGATATTAAGAAGAAAAGCAGCCATGACAGCGGTCAAATCCCGGATGCAGAGAGGCTGTGGGATGTGTCCTTATGGATATTCAGCACAGGCTGGGTGAAAGGCTGAGCACTGGACCTGCTGGAGGGGACTGGCAGGGGCCTCCCAGGTCCCTTCCCACCCATATCCACCTTCAATTCTATGGAACAATTTCACAGAACTCACTGCCATGTGCTTTCCCTTCTCCCTGTCAATTCAGGCTGAGGGATCCCACGCTCTGTTTTGCTCTTGTGAGACCTCACCTGCAGACCTGCTTCCAGCTCTGGAGTCCTCAGACTGGAAGGATGTGGAGCTACTGGAGCAAGTGCAGAGGAGGCCACAGAGATGCACTCAGAGCTGGAGCCCCTCTCCTCTGGAGCCAGACTGGGAGAGCTGGAGGTGTTCAGCCTGGAGAATAGAGGGCTCTGGGGAGACCTCAGAGCCCCTTCTCGTGCCTAAAGGGGCTCCAGGAGAGCTGGAGAGGAACTTTGGCCAAGGGCCTGGAGTGACAGAACAAGGGAGGATGGCTTCCCACTGCAGGAGGGCAGGCTT
Source organism: Donacobius atricapilla (assembly GCA_013397315.1). NCBI lineage: Eukaryota > Metazoa > Chordata > Aves > Passeriformes > Mimidae > Donacobius > Donacobius atricapilla. The sequence continues at coordinate 72,173 of WBMY01005660.1, forward strand.
AGATGGGATATTGAGAGGAGATTTCTCCCTGTGAGGGTGGTAAAGCGCTGGCACAGGGTGCCCAGAGCAGTTGAGGCTGCCTCATCCCTGGAATTGTTCAAGGCCAGGTTGGATGGGGCTTGGAGCAACCTGGGATAGTGGAAGGTGTCCCTGCCCATGGCAGGGGGATGGGATGAGATGAGATATGAGAAGGTCTCTAAGGTCCATTATGATTCTGTGACACACTGCTGTGAAGCTGCCACTGAGGACACACAGGACCAGTGGTGAGCACAGCGCTATGCTGACCACTCAGGGAGCAGACAAGACCACACTGATGGAAGGAGGGGAGAGGGAACAGGGCTGGATGCCTTCCCTCAAAATGTTTCCAACTGAGCAGCATGAAGAACACTCCTTCTGGCTTGATTTGAGTCACAGGCCGTGTGAGGATTACTTGGCGGCCTGGCAGGCACAGGCTGCCCAGACAATTATTTTCACAACCACGGTGTCTGTTTAAGTGACTCACTCAGATCTATTTAACCATTCACAGTGAGTGACACACAGCCATTGGAAGCTGAAGCACCACAACAATGCCGTGCTATGGCCAGCATCACTTCATGCCAGAGTGGCACTGAGGGGCAGATGGGATATTTCAGAGGATGAGTCAAGCTCCCCACAGCCCAGAGCCCACCCAGGATCTCCGCTCCATTCCCACTGGCACTGAGCACCACGAGAGCAGAGATGTCCGTCCCCATGGCCACATGTCCCCAGTCTCTGCTGGGAGGGAGAAGGAGTCTTTGGTCCAAGGTCAAGTCTCATACCCCTGAGAAGCCCCAGGCCTGCTGTGACCTTCCTGGGAGGGAGCCCAGGCAGTGCAGGGAGCAGGCAGGGGTGCAGGCAGGGGCGCAAACTCTTTCTCCTCCCTCTGCCAGCAGCTAATGAGGCACCCTGTGACAGAGAGCAGACACTCAGCCCAGGATGGTAACACTGCAGGCAGGCAGGAGATGGCAGGCAGGCAGGAACAGGCAGGCAAAAGCAGGCAGGCAGGAAGGAGCAGGCAGGAGCAGGCAGGAGCAGGCAGGTGCTGGCAGGAGCAGGCAGGTGCTGGCAGGAGCAGGCAGGAGCAGGCAGGAGCAGGCAGGCACAGACCTCCACCCTTCACAGGTAGGTAAGAGCAGGCACTGTCACTACAGCTCCCTGGACATCATGGTGACAGTGACTTAGCTTACAAGCTGCTCAGCCCTCGAGCTGCCTCACTCACTCTTTGTTGGGACTTAGAAACTTCACCTCAGCAACCTGCAAGTCTTCACTGACAATAACCAACCAACATCATCAAGAAAAGTGCAATTCCAAGCTAATTCCCAGCTGAGTTACCTGGCAAAGCTGGAAGGATCTTTTTGGCAAAGACTTAGCTCCTTCAATAAAAATGAAAGATCCTGAGAACAGCTCCTTGAAGGAAATTTTTAAAAATTAAAGCCTTCTTGTTTATCTTGGTACTTTCATTTATGGAATGTTGAGTATTTTTTAAAGGTGTATGCAAAGAGGAAGCACAGACCTGAAAGCCCCACAAGGATCTGGTCTCTGGGAGTAAATAATAAGGAATCCTTCCTAGGAACTCTGTGGCAGAAGCATCTTCCCTAGTGCTTCATGGCCTTAAAGCAATACAAATAAAATCTGATTTAAAAGCCACAAGCAATAAAATTGGCTGGAAAGGTCCTGCACCTGGGTCAGGGCATTCCCCAGTACCAGCACAGACTGGGGGATGGATGGATGGATGGATGGATGGATGGAGAGCAGCTCTGTGGAGAAGGACTTTCCAGCTCAAGTCCCATTTGCCAAAAGGGATTTGGGACATCAGTGACCTCTGTGCAGTCCTTCAGTTCCCAAAGGCTGACATTTATTCTTGGAAACAAAGCTCAGAGTTTCACATTGCAACTTATTGATTCAAGACGTGGAAAACAAGAACAAGAACATCACATGCTGACTCAACCCTTTCCTAATTTTCTAGAATCTTTTTCAAGTCTGACCAACACATCCATTTGCAGCAGGTATGACAGAATGGGGAGCAGGTAGAGGGGGACAGGGGAAAAATGCTCAACCTCTGCTCCAAGCAGAGCCAGACCTACCCCATGCAGGCAGGAGCAACACAAGGAGCTTCAGCTGCCTGCCAAGCTGTAGAAACAGGACATGGCAAGGCCATCTATCTGCCTTTGCCAGGAGCAGGACATGGGAGACAACCAGTACTGTCGGGAAGGACCAGTAGCCCCAGGATTTTTAACTTCCTGCATGCCAGGAACAAATCCTGTTCAAGGTGCAGCAAGGAGAGACGCTGCCAGGATTCAAGGTCAATGCAAAATGTCCAGGTTTTTACACAGGAGCAAAACAGAGATGATGCACAGAAAGGTCAGAAAAGCTTGTGGGATCCCCGGGGATGAAAGGTACACCCTGAAACACCCCTCATTCATCCACCTGGCTGTGTTTTGGGGTGATCCAGAACAGATTAAATTGTAGCTTTTGTCTTTTTACACCATTAAAAAGGAAGCAGGCAACATCACAGAATCCTAAAGTCACAGAGTGACTGTGCTCCAAACTAGCCTCAGAGCTGGAAAATTCCCACAGGAGGCCAAATCTCAGAATGAAAGGAGAGCTGTGCTATGTGTTAAGCACAGAGTCAATGAATCATCAAGGGTGAGAAGGACATTCAAGATCATCAAGTCCAACGTTAGACCAAACATAACTATGCCCACTAAACCACAGCACTACACATCCAGGGATGGTGACTCCACCACAGTCTTGTGACAAGACTTAACCACTCTTTCAGGGAAGATTTTTTTCCTAATATCCAATCTAAACCTCCCCTGGCACAACTTCAGGCTGTTTCCTCTTGCTTTGCCCCTTGTTCCCTGGGAGCTGAGCCTGTCCCCCGCCTGGCTGCCCCCTCCTGTCGGGGAGTTGTGCAGAGCCAGAAGGTTCCCCCTGAGCTTCCTTTTCTCCAGCCAGAGCTCCCCCAGCTCCCTCAGCTGCTCCTGGGGCTCCAGACCCTTCCCAGCTCCATTCCCTTCTCTGGACACGCTCCAGCCCCTTGATGTCTTTGTTGGAGTGAGAGGTCCAGAACTCGACACAGGATTTGAGGTGTGGCCTCACCAGGGCCCAGCACAGATGGAAGATCCCTGCCCTGGTACAACGTTGCTGATAACAATGGCTTCCTCTGCAGCCCCTTGCTGGGTGTTTATAACTCAACAGCACAAATGAGGGATCACAGTGCTCACACCAAAGGACTCTGGTCTGGTGAGAACCCCATGCAAGGGTGGCAGAGCAGAGCCAGTGCAGTGCCTTGCTCCAGTTTCTCTGTTTTCAGAGAAAGTTTGGTCTCATTTTTTTTCCCAATTAACACTAAAAGAACAGTTTGTAAACAGTGAAGGATGAAGGAGAGTCGTGTAAATGACGTAATTAATGCCTGTACATTGACGTGAGCGTGAACCCAACTCCTGTAACAACATGGCTCCCAAAGCTGGCTGCCCATCCTGCCTGCAGAGGGCTCATGGAGCCTCCTGCCTCACACTCAGCAGCAAACCCAGAGCCACAGCTCATCTCCAGCATCCTCAGCCCAACACATCCCACACTGCCTTTTCAGCTTACAGCTCCACTGGAGCGACTGCTGGGAAAACAGGAGGTCACTGAGCTGGCAGGAAACAGCAAGGATCAACAGCTCAAAGCAGGGGGACTTTAGGAGATCTTTTAATTAAAAGCAGGCAACGGATCTGTTGGAAGCCCTGACAGAAGCACGGGATGCAGTGAGTGCTGTGGGGGTGAGGGCAGGCGGCTGTACCCCCTTGGGACTCATCGCACCTTCACGAGGGGCACCCAATTAAGACAGCAAAATTTATGCAAGCAAATGGCTGTGGATGGCTGCTCCCACCTGCTGCAAATGTGCTCATCTGTCAGAGCTTCTCAGCCCTGCAGCATCATTCCCGAAGTTGTTCTCCTGGAGCAATTAGCTGGCTGATGAGCAAACACTCCTTCCCTTTCCATGGTCTTCTTCTTTCTTCCCTATGGCCCTGCTCCAAGCCCTTCCTTCCATCCTGTTTAGCTCCAGGGCAGCACTAGGGCAACCAGTCCCGCCACTGACTGCTCCCAATCTGCTTGGAGCCACACGCAAACCCTTGGTAGCTCCAGGATGGACACCGGCCACTTGAGATGCAGTGCTGGAGCTCACAGGGACCAAAGCTGCCCCAGCCCTCCCTCCCACAGACACTGAGGGCACAGGTACCAACTAAAGCTCCTCAGCTCCATTTTTACAACACTGACTGCTTTAATTGTCTTACCTTCTTTAGTTCTCCCAATCGAATTCCACTTTAAATACTCCATTATTTTACTCAGAAGCAAGGTGGGTTTAATCAGTCAATAATTACCCAGCTCATTCCCTCTCCCTTTAGAATCGATGCTCTTCTACCTCCCAAGCTCCCAGTGCCCACCAGGTATGCCAGAAATTATTGGAAATCAACACTAATGGCAAAGGCACTATCTTACTCAGCTCCTGGAAAACTTCCCGATCAATACCTCCAGGCAGCCTGAATCCAGCAGTGCCTATTTTTGGTATCAACTGTTTAGCAACAAACTGATTTACTGCTGGAATGTTGGAATTTATTCAGCATAAGAAACATCATGCATTTCCCAAAAAAGAAAAGCATTTCCCATATCTTTGTGTCCTTTCTGCATTATTCTCTCATTTTCCTTTACTAATGCACCAAAATGGTTGAGAGGTTCTGCTCTTCTTTAAGCACCTCAAGAGAACTTCAGCTTGTCCTTCAGGCCATTGCTAGGTGGGTTTTCTGGCTCCTTGTGACACCAAGCTCCGGTTTCTGTGACATTGGGAGAGGGTGGGAAAATATTCTCCTCACCATGCATGGGAGAACAGAGACAAATGTAAATCCATGGCAAGTGAAAAACTCCAAGAGTAGGAGGTACAGAGAAGTGGTAAGAAACACTGAGGCATGCAGGGAGGATAAAGTGCTTTAAATTTATTCTGTGAGCACTTGATATCAAGGGGCAAGACGACCATCCAGATGATTGAGGGTCCCTGGTACTGAGACCTGCCCTCGAAAGGTCCTTCTCCCAAGCTGTGACAAAGTTATTTCATACTTCATCCAAACAGATCTTTCTTCCAGGTCTAAAGAACACAAACTAAGCTGGACTTGGGATCACAGACAAGTAATTGCAATTCTGCAGTGTTTTAACTGGTCTCATAAACAGACATGGCTGGAGCAATTAAATAATTCCTTTTTGTCCTAAGCTTTAATCATAGGATCATAGACTCACAGGGTGGTTTGGGTTGGAAGTGACCTTCAAAGATCATCCAGTACAACCCTGTGCCACGGGCAGGGACACCTTCCACCAGACCAGGTTGCTCCAAGCCCCATCCAATACAGCAGTAAACACTTCTAGGTTGGATGGGGCAACCACAGCTGCTCTGGGCAACCTGCGCCACCCCCTCATGGTCTGACATTTTTTCCCCATGTCCAACCTGACTCCACCTTCCGTTCAAGACCACTGTACTGTGCTGGGACCCCAGAGCTGGAGGCAGCTTCAGTGGATCTCAGGAGAGTGGGGGAGCTTGCCCTCCCTCCCCTGTTGCCCACACTGCTGAGGATGAGCCCAGGAGACTCTTGGCTTCCTGTGCTGCCAGTGCCCATGGCTAGGTCACGTCTGATTTGTCAACCACCAGAATCCTCCAGTTCTTCTCTGCATCCATCCATCCATCCATCCATCCATCCATCCATCCATCCATCCACCCACGCATCCATCCCTGCATCCATCCCTTCATCCATCCCTCCATCCACCCATCCATCCATCACTCCCTCCATCCATCCCTCCATCCCCCAGTCTGTGCTGGCACTGGGGATTGCCCCAATCCAGATGCAGGATCTTGCTTTTGGCCTCATTCAACTCCATGAGGCTCTCATGCTTTTGGTAGCTTTATTCCTGTACTTCCGTACCTAAGGTACTTCACCCATCCCTCCCCAGGCCCTAGGACACACCACAGCTCGTTCCAAAATCAAACAGGCCCCAAATGCTGTGTTCAAATTGTTCCAGATGAGAGAGTGAGTCTGTGCGCAGGAGGGGCGCTGTGACTGAGCAGCCCGAGGATGGGGGAGAAGGAGGCCCTGATGGAGGGACTGGCTGCAGCACAGGAGGGAGGGAAGTCCTTCACCCCTGCACAAGGTGACACACAGTGAGCCCACTGGGACAGAGACACAGGGCTTTGCGCAGAAAGGAAGCCAGCTGGGGAACTGTGGAAAGGTTATTTTTAGAGTTGCACATTTCCATGATAAAGAGCAAGTATTACCTCTGGCTGAAAACTGTTTATAGCACTGGCAGAAAAAACTGACCAGAAGTAGTCCTACCTCCCAGAGCTTCAGCTGGGAGCATCTTGACATGCTGCAAGTGAAATAAAGACTCAAAATGCACCCACAAAGAACTCAGACAGACACCTGAATCTGCCAAATCCAGACTTTTTTTTCTAAAAAAAAAAAAAAAGAAAAAAAAGAAAACCGAAAAAAAAAGAGGTGTGATTTATATTTTTAAACACTGACTGAAGTGTAGGGAATTGTGTCATTTCATTCAAATTGTCAGGTCCCAGTGAGGACGAACACACAGGCAGGTCACAGTAGCTAGGAAGGGCTTTAAGGACATCCAGCAGCCACTGACACCTGCAGTCACTGTCAGCTGCAGCCATCACTCCTGCATAGTGATTGTCTGGCAGCTTCTTCAGACTCCACTACTCAAGGAAATGGGATAGCCCAAAATTCCAAGTTGGAAGGAAGGTACAACCCACAGGTTGCCCTGTAAATATGAAAGATCCAAACGGCTGATTCTCAGGGAAAAGTCAAGAAGGGGAAAAAAATCCACCTCACAGTGCTGGGTACTTGTTCAAGGATCTTTTCATATAGCCATGGACTTGCAGGGTGGTTTGGGGTGGAAGGGACCTTACATCTCACTGCAATCCCCTGCCACGGGCAGGGACACCTTCCATTGGACCAGGTTCCTCCAAGCCCCATCCAACCTGGCCTTGAGCATTTCCAAGGATGGGCAGCCACAGCTGCTCTGGACAGCCTGTGCCAGGGCCTCACCACCTCCATGGTACAACACTTCTTCCTTACATCCAGCCTAAAAGTTTTTGCAGCAGCAAGGCAGGGTTTGGTCCATCCATCCCCACCTGCACACACAGCTCCAAACACAGGAGTGACCCAGCTCCATGCCTGCACGTGAGTTAGATGTGCTGGGCCCTCTTCCATGATCCCCGTCCCAAGGCTGACTCACTGCCTCTATCTCTGACTTGTTAATTTACCAAAATCAGGAACAACTTATTCCTGATGCAGCTCTGGAGCAGGGGAACACATCTGCCACTGGCTGGGGACCTCCCTCTCCCAGCAAGGTGAACAACTGGCAGCCTCTGCCCAGAACCTCCCCATCCATTGACCTGGCACTCTCCAGGGGCTGTTGGGAGCTGTGTGCCATGGGAGACACATGCCACGTGAGCCTATGTGCTGGGGGAGCTGTGTGCCATGGGAACTGTAGAAGCCTTGTGCTGTGGGAGCTGCAGGAGCTGTGTGGGATAGGAGCTGTGTGCTGCAGGAGCTGCACGTTTTGGGAGCTGTGTGGGAGCTTTATGCCACAGGAGCCATGTGCCATGGGAGCTGCACACTGTGGGAGCCGTGTGGTGTGGGAGCCAAACATTTTGGGAGCTGTCTGCCTTGGGAGCTGTGTGGGAAGTGTGTGCTGTGGCAGTAATTTGCTGTGGGAGGTCTGTACCATGGGATCTGTGTGCCACGGGAGCAGTGTGCCATGGAATCCACATGCCAGAGGAGCTGTGTGCCATGGGAGCTGTGTGCCAGAGGAGCCATGTGCCATGGGAGACCTGTTCCAGAGGAGCCACGTGCCATAGGAGCATGGGCCACAGGAGCCGTGTGCCAAGGGAGCTGTGTGCCAAGGGAGCTGTGTATCACAGGACCTGTGCCACAGGAGCTGTGTGTCACAGGAGCTGTGTGCCAGGGGAGCTGTGTGCCAGGGGAGCTGTGTGCCACAGGAGCTGTGTGCCATAGGA
>WBMY01005660.1:83250-94620 GCA_013397315.1 Donacobius atricapilla
CCCTGGCTCCGTGCGCTGTCGGCAGGGCAGGTCATCTCGGACTCTCGGAAAGAGGGAAGGACGGGAGGGAGGGAGAAAACCCAAACATGTCTTTAACAAGAACGATGAAATCACACAACGGGAATGAAGAGAAAATAAGAGACGCTAAAAATTCCTGCAGAAGAATGCAATGATGCGCTTGGTCTGGATAGGAAGGGGGGGGGNTAATGAATCCCTGATTCTATGCCCCGGACATCAGCACCCCCAACACAATCACAGCAGCTCCTCCTCCTCCTGCTCCTCCTCCTCCCGTTTGTGCTCTGCGTGTCTGCACGTCCTTCATTCTGCGGGGTAGTATCTGCCTTTTAGAGAACAAGATTTAGACTCTCTGGGGGGAATCCTTGGGGAAATCTTGCACTGGGGTATCTTCCAACCATGTTTGGCTGTACCCAGGGTATCCTGAACACCACACGCACAGCGTATCCTCACCATCCCCCGAGACAGAGGCTTTCCCCAACAACCGCCTTTTTGCAGGTTATCCTTTTCCACATTTGCAGCCCCTCAGAGCAAGATGTGCAGGGAAGGAAAAGCACCAAGGAGAGTGTCTGTGGTTTTATGGCAGGACATAGTAGCCAGGCACACGCGCATATATCTCACCCATGCTACCAAGCTGGACACAGGGACCAGATGATTAAAGATTTGGGGTGGGAAAGGAACAAAATGAAGTATGAGTCCCATTGTGGGGGGTCAATCCGGGGGCAAGTTCCATTCAGTGTTTTCATTAAGAGCTTACAGACAGGAGGAAAACCCACCCATCAGCTTGCAGGGGTGGCACAGGAGAGCTGTGTTGGCCTCACATATCTGATCGAAAGGCACACTTGATTAATTACAAATCCAGGCTAAAGTCAATTACAGACATACTGGAGAAGGACAAGTCTCCACTGGTTCATAGGGATAACAATAATCTAACAGTCAAATACAATTCCAAAGCCTGGTATCTGCTCATATGCTGGGAGGAGCTGTTCCAAGGAGCCTTCCAAGGAAGGCTGCAGCCGATGGCAGGATGGTATGTGTGGGGATCAAAGGCAGGTTTTCTTCCTTGCGAAATCAAATCTGAGCAGGAGTTGGGCAGACTGAGTCTGCCCAAGCTCAGATGAGGTCTGTAACCCCAGCCCCTAACACAACACTGACCCTGAGTCCCCACAGTGCTTCCACACTGAACAGACAAGGATGTACCGTGAGAAAATCGAGTGCAACAGCAGCTGGAAAGCAGGATTTAACCCAAGGGGGTCTAGAGATTCAGCTGGAAATCCAGATTTAAAGGCTGGAAAGCAGGATTTAACCCAAGGGGGTCTAAGAGATTCTGCCTGGTTGCTGCATGTGGGTGCTGCCCATACACCACCAGCAGCCTCAAAGCCACCTAATGTCAGCAGATCTGGTTAATCCAATTTTCGAGAAGTTGGTGATCACTAATGCTTGGCTTGCCAGCTTCCTGCAGTCTGTGGTTATTGAATCTCCTCCTTCTGCGTTGAAGGAAGCTCAGGATTCCCATTCCAGGCTCAGGGATGCCACAGGACTGCCAGCCTGGAACTGGGACAGGAACTGTTCCAGGTACCACACCAGTGTGCAATGGTCAGGAGTGCCAGGGTCTGGTTTCCACCTCAGGAACTAATAATGATCTCTGAAATTCTGAGAATCAGACACTAACCATCAATGTATATGGTCCACTTGATAGTGAAGGTCTGTGTTCTCAAGCAGCCACCTCTGCCCCAAAGTTCACATTCTCTGGACCAAAGTAGGCAGCAAATCTGCACTTGGGTTGTCAGGAATCTCCACTGACTGCAGCCTCATCCCTTTCATGGAGGACACATCACCTGAGCCCTTTGGCATGGCAGGATTTCAGTCTTTCCTGCTTTTGACCTCCCACAGCCTCCAGGGGGGAACAGAGGTGTGTGCCAAACACAACCAACCTGTGGTTGTGTAAGGAACGGGGTTTTACCACAATGGTGACTGAGCAGAGGTCACACAGAGACCCTGTGGAGTCTCCGCACCGGGGGATAGTCACAAACCATCTGGACATAGCCCTGGAAAACCTGTTCCAGGTGACCCAGCTTAACCCAGGTGACCAGGTGACATCCAAAGGTTACTTGCCACTTCAACCAATCTGCCTCTTTAGAAATAAGGAGCTGCAGTGCCCTGTGATGCATCAGACCAGATGAAAGACGCTGCTATGCTGTGTTCTGGGGTGTCACAGGAGGTCACACAGCTGCAGATCACCTGTCCCATGCAGCACTCCCAAACAGGGTTGGAGTAAGAGGGCTAAGGGGCACAGCCTGCACCTTTGCTGGACACACACAAAAGGAAATTCCTCATCTGGACATCAGCTGAAGCAGCTGAGAGGAGACCCAGGAAAGCAAGGAAATGGCATTCAGAGTAAAAGTTGTTCAAGAGCAAGAGGAAATGCCTTACAGATGGAGATCCCACAGACGTGGTTGTTACAATCTGCTCTCACCTTACAAGGGAGGAAATGCTGGAAACTGAAGAGCTGGTCAGTGTCCATCATGTCCTTTCATCAAAACCTTGAAGTCCTGGACCCCCTCCTTTGTCAAACTCAATGTACCAAGTCCACGGGTAGGGAGAACAAGGACACGCACCCAGTTCAAGGCATAAGAGTGCCAGCAGCACTACGGTCCTGGACCACCAGCACCATCTGGCTGGGAAGTCCAGCCATCCCCCACCCACGTCTGATGACACCAGCCAGTTGCCTTTCTCTCTGAATTGCCTGCCTGTCCATGTCCTGCAACACAGGGTCTTAATCTCCTCCTGCAGACACACTGTAAAGACCAAGGAACAACCAGGAATAAGCAGCAGCAAGGAGTCCAAATCCAACACTGGAGCAGTGCTGCTGCTGTAGCCAGATGGCTCGGAGAATCTCCATCATGTTTTTGTGATGAAAATCCCATCCTTTCACACTGAAGACACCATATCAAGAAATAACAGTTCAGGCTGGTGCTGCCTTTCAGCAGGATTGCACACATACACACACACACTGGCCACAAAGCTGTTTCCCTCTGGCACAACCAGCATCCCACTAGGGACAAGGCCATTTCCTCTTACCATTACATATTAGGAACCTACAAGGACTGAATAGCCGAATCCAAAGCCCTTTCTAGTTGCTTCAGGATCTCCCTCCAACTAAGGCAAGGTGGGAACTTCTGCCCTCATGCTGTGGAAGACACCATGTGACAGATGAAGCCCCCAAACACCCCAACAAAACAGAGAGATAAAGGTCAAATCCCTTCTCCAGCACCCGCGCTTTCCCCAGATTGACCCAAGTAGAGAGGCTGGTCAGCAGGAGATGGCTGGCAAGCAAGGGTGACAGCTCTGCAGCAGATTTTATCCACTGCTTCCCCAGGGCTTGCTCTGATGACACTTAACGAGGGGCCACATCTCCATGCCATAGCACAGGGCACTGGTCCCACTGCACATACAACAGCAGTTTGTCAACACTGTGGCCCAGCTCTGCCCGCTCCATCCTGACATTTCAGTAGCTCTGTGGGAGCTATTTTGGTCTCTGCCAAGGGCAGAGCTCAGACACAGGCAGCCAGAGGAAGGGGGAGGCAAGGGGGATGCAGGAGGAGAAGCCTCACAGACGATGCACCGATCAGCATCACCACCCATGTTGTGGAGCCCACTGCCCCATACTGGCCACACAGCCTGCCTGAGTGAAGGGTGGATTTGCTTCCAGCCTGCCCAGGCTGGGGAGTTGGGGAACTCCACAGAGCACTCCTGGAGGAGGACATGGAACCACCCCACACAGGGAAACCTGACCTGCCAACCCCCTTCCACCACCTCCAGTCACAGAAAGATCTGCACATGCCAGCTTGGACAGGCACAGGTTGAGCCTGTGGCAGAGCAGGAGCAGCACAGCAGAGCACCAGGAGCCTGCACAGCACTTCAGAGAATCACAGAATCATGGATTGGTTTGGCTTGGAAGGGACTCCACTAAGTGATCCAGTCCAACCCCCTGGCATGAGCAGGGACACCTTCCACTATCCCAGGTTGCTTCAAGCCCCATCCAACCAGGCCTGGGACACTCCCAGGGATGGGGCAGCCACAGCTCCTCTAGGCAACCTGTGTCAGGGCCTCATGTCCCTCACAGGTAAGAATTTCTTCTTATATCTAATCTAATCTCCCCTCTTTTAGATTAAAACTTGTTCTGTCACTATTTGCATGTGAAAAGTCACTCTCCCTCTTTTTTATAAGCCCCCTTCAGGCTGGAAGGGGCTCTAGGCTCTCCCCAGAGCCTTCTCATCTCTAGGCTGAACACCCTCAGTTCTCTCAGCCTGTCTCCAGAGCAGAGGGGCTCCAGCCCTTTGATTCCTCCACATTTCCCTGTGGAGGACAGGTCAGAGAGTACATCTCACCACCAGGAAGTGAGCGTAGAACAACTCAAGGGCAGAGGGGGCAGCCAGCATGGGGCTGTCCTGCTTCAGCCCTGCTGGGTACAATTTTGCCTGCAAAAGGCAAGCAGGAAGGTATTTTCAATTTACATTCATCCTGCAATGTTAATTAGGTGCCCCAGGCACACATAAGGAACGAGAGTTTTCCAAGTCCCAGGTCCCATCAAGCCACAATTGCTCTGTAAAACTCCAGGTCTCGCTTGAGACAAACTTGGACAGTTCAGACCCTGATGCCTTTAGGTAACTCAAATTGGTCTCCTACTGTATTCAAAATTGGAAATAGGAATACCAACCCGGGGGATCACGGGATTATGGTCCTCCTGCTAGAGATGGAGCAAGGCAGCAGCAGCAGCATTCCCCACAGCTGAGGCACCAGAGCAGCTGACTGATGAAATACCCCACCAGGGGCTCAGAAAAGCCTGTTTACATCCCAAGAATTTTGATTTTTTCACATGAAAAATTACTTCAGTCATAAAAATATGGATTTTTTTCTCATTTTTCTGCTGCTCACAGCTGATGGGACATCATTCCCTGCTGCTCCATGAATATCAATGACCACCTTCCCACCAGTGGTAGGTTCAGAGGCTGGTCCCAAGAGGAAGCCCTTCATCAGCAAAGTTAATGACTAATTTCTTCATTTCAGGCTGCAGGAAAAAGCAGCTCAGAGCTTCTCTAGTGAGAGAACAGGAGCTCCCCAGGGCCTCAGTGCTGTGTCCAGCACTCTGCTCAGACCTGGCACACCCTGGAAATGGAGCTACAATGGCAAACACTGACAAGTCCTTTTATCAGCATTTCTTTCATGTAAAACTGAACAACAGGGCAAACAAAAAAGAACAAGATTGAGGGTCTACATGTCACTTTCATTATCTTTTCAATTAAGAGCAAATTTTACACATCCTTCCCCAGCTAAATCTTGAGAGCATCTCCATTTGATGTGGCTCCACCACTGCAGAATTGGAACAGCAGGAACTAAGCAGGATCTTCTTAAAATTCAGAAGAAAATAAGGTGGGTGATGTTCTGCCTACATTCTCCAACTTGCTTTCCCACCAGGCTGCTTTCCTGTAGCACCAGAAGCTATTAAAAGCCCTTGCAGTAGTCTCAAGAGCACAGAATTATCTTCCAGATTGGGAGCTCCAGACTCCTTTTGGTCTTGGTGAGATATATAATGTACACATGGTGCCATTACCCACTTGAAGCACTGTCTCTGCAAGAACCCAGATGGATGCCAAGAATAAGGCACTTCTTATAGCTGAGGCATTTTTAAGAGATGTTAACATGCCTTGCATAAACGTGTCCTACTTTCTGACTTGGGTTGAACACACATGAGTCACTCAGCTGCATCCTCCTAAAAGCCCACACCTGTACAGAAAAATCCAACCTCCTCTCTCACACACCCAACCTGATCAGGAAGTGGTGACAAAGACACGAACATGCTGGTTTTATCATCATGATTCAAAACTTTTAAGGCCTCAGTGGAAACAAAAAAATGTCGCTCCACATCATTGCCCAACGCGCTGCAGAGTCACCTTCCACCATCACCACAGGAGGATGCTTTTACAGGTGACTCTGAGCTCAGGAAAGACCTGGATCTAAAAACAAGGTATCAGCATGAGGTTCAAATTGCCTTTCATCACAGAACAGTAGGTGGGGTGACAAGAAGTGACACAGAGACTTCTGGCTCCTTCCAAGTGGAGGAACAACGGGGACAATGTTCTCTACCACACAAGGACGAGGCTTTGCTGCCTTCAGAGAGCAGATGCAGCATCTGACTGGCTCTGCGGCTCCTCCCATGGAAAGAGGAGCCTTTCAAGTCCTGACATTGCCACCTCTCCTCAAAACCTTCTCACTATGCTAAAAAGGACAAGAAAGGAAAGGACTGCAGAGGTCACACCAGCCGTGGTTTCTCAACAGTGGCTTTGGCCAACAGAGAACTTTGGAACATCAGCCTTGTTTCCTCAACAAAAAGCTTCAAAGAGAGCACCTGTCAGTCTGAGAACAGCAGCTCCCTGCAGCTGAGAAGAACAGGCAGCATCACAGCTTGTTCAACAAGCCAAAGGCAAAGGGAGCACAGAAGAACCCTTCCAGCCAGTCTGCCCCTGCTCTGTTTTCAACCCAGAAACTTTTTAGGAGAAACCTGTAGGTCTCTATCCACTGACTAATTGAAGCAACCACAGATACAAACTGCCCTGTCTTCTCATCTCTGCTTTTTTGCTCTAGATAAATGCTAATGCACTTATGGTGCCTCAACTGCCGTCAGAGCTCCAGAGACTCCCCAGGGTCAGCTCCTTATTGAACCCAAGGGCTCTTTACCTGAGGTGAAGGTCCTCCTTCTCCTGAGCCTTTGTATGATCAATCTTTTAAGGCAACCCTTAACTGAAGAGATAAAAGACCAATAATCGTTTGTTCCAATCACTGGAAACAGTGAACCAGAAACCCTTTGACACAACCTGTCCAGCTGTAATATTCATCTGATTGTTGCAAGTTTTGAAATATTGATGCAACTCAAAAACTTTTCACATTGCAATAAAAAGTCAAACAGTATTCAAACCATCACCCACAGGCAGGGAATGAGGGATGGTTTCATGTCATGGCACTAGAGAAAGGCTGCAACTGGCACAGCCTCACTCTGGCATGTGGGCATGTCAGGATTTGGTTGTTTTCCATCATAACTTTCCGCAGAAGCTCTTCCCTTCATGGCTGTGGCTTGAAGGACAGAGGAAAAAGTTTCAAATCTGGTACCAAGTTAAATGGGGCTTGGAGCAACGTGGGATAGCAGAAGGGCCATGGCAGGAGGTGGAACAAGATGAGCCTTTAAGGGCCCTTCCAACCCAAACCACTCTGTCATATCATGATTTGATGATACCCATCACTTTTGACCAGACCCGAGAGGAAAAGGCTTCCACCAGGTTCAGACTGGGACCATGGAGGTGACGGCTCCAGGGAACCAAAAAAGAAGCCTCTGGGTTTGGGAAATGGCACAAATGTCCTGGCACGCACACACACACACACTCAACGGCTGACTTGGAGATGGTGCCCATCAAAACAGACTAAAACAGCATCCGAGGCATCTCACAGATTAATAGGTGCATGGACCCAGAGTGGTTTGGATTGGAAATAACCATAAAAGCTCATCTTGTTCCACCCCCTGCCAAGGGCAGGGACACCTCTCACTATCCCAGTTTGCTCCAAGCCCGGCCCAGCCTGGCCTTGGACATTTCCAGGGATGGGGTAGCCTGTGCCAGGGCTTCCTCACCCTCACAGAGAAGAATTTCTCTCCAATATCTAAAGTGCTGCTACCTAAGGGCTACTTCCAGCCCTGACCACCCCTGGGAGTTACCAGAACAATGATGGATCACTTCCCTTACTAAAAGTGCACAGGGAAGTGGTTCATAGGAGGCTGGTAATAAAGAATATCTGCACAAGATGGTCTTCAGCTGTACACACATCAGTATTTACAGATTACAAGTCCTGACCTGCTGGATTCTATACCACTCGATTAATTATTTACCTCAAAGCTAATTAATCATCCATTAACTCTTGGTGAGCTCTTCTAGCAGTATGGTACATTCATGGAGTGACTCAATAAATGCTTCCACCATTTAGAGCTTCATAAGATTAAGAAGAAAAATCTCCCATGAGAGAGTCCCAGACATCTAAGAGGCCATGTCCCAGGTGCATTTCACCTTCTTTACCTGACAATTCTTGGGCCTTTTCCCAATCCTGTTATCCATGCCATGATGCTCGGTGCTTCTCCAGACAGCACTTCTTTTTAGCTGCATCCAAAGCAAAAAAAATTTGCATTTTTTGCTAATAAACTGATAACTTGATTAGGAAAATACAGTTCTGCTCCACCTCTGTGGGGCCTGGAAACTCATTAACAGTGCTGAGAGATAAGATGCTTAAACCTATTAAGCAGGCTCTGCTGGCATTAAAAGCAAGTTCAAGATTTGCTGCCTGCTCTCAAAAAACATTTCTCTCCAACAGACCTCAGGGACAGAGGCCGGACCAGCAGAAAGGGTTCTAGGGACACAGGAGGAGACATGTCACCACAAGGGAAGTGACAGGGCCATTAACAAGCCACAGTCTCCTCCGAAAGTGTTTGGCCTTAGTGTTGCCTAGCCAGAGCTTTTATAGCCATCATGCCCGAAACATCAATAATTCATCCCATTTCCTCAACCACAGAATCACAGAATCATTAGGCTGGAAAAGCCCTCTAAGATGAAGAAGTCCAACCCTTGCCCCAGCACTGACAAGGCCACTGCTTCTAACATATGTCCACAAGTGCCACATCCACACATCTCTCTTAAACCCATCCAGGAATGGGGACTCCACCACTGCTCTGCACAGCCTGTGCCAAGGCTGGACAACCCTTTCCATTATGAAATTTTCCTCAACAGCCAGTCTAAATATCCCCTAGTGCAACTTGAGGCTGTTTCCTCTTGTCCTGTCACTTGGTCCCAGTGAGCAGAGCCCAACCCGCACCTGGCTCCACCTTTCTGTCAGGGAGCTGTGGAGAGGTAGAAGGTACCTCCTAAGCCATGGCCCCTCACGGTCACTAACACGGCGCAGGTGTTGCTACTGAACTGACAAACTAATTTCTTTGTCCCTATCAGCCAGCATCTGTAAACATCTCATATTCAGGCTGCCGAGTCTGGAATGTCAACCCAAACCCCATCTCTCATGTCTCAGTCACAAGCCAGGATTTACGGTAACACCTCCCCAGCCCACGTGTCCTCATGTCACTGTCTCCAGAGGAGACTGGTCCAAACACAGCACATCATCACCAACTGGAGAGGAACTGGAGCGTGTTAACAACAAGACACGTCCCCAAAAGGGCAGCCCAGCACTCCACTGATGCAGGAATTGCATCCACGAGCCAGCTATGTTAGGTAGAAGGTCTCAGGTGTGAGAAAAGTCATTCAGCATCACCACATCCCATGAATCCACCCCCATCCCCAGGCCAAGATTATCCCTTTTGGGGCAGCCTCAGCAGGCTGAGTGCCCCAGCTAAGCAATGGGGTACCCAGGGTGTGCGCAGCCCTGGGGTGCAGGCTCGTGGCTCCATCCCACCCTGCACACACAGAGCTGTGGAGCATCTGCAACACACTGCTGGGAACCCACAGATCACAGGTACGGGATCCCAGCACTAATAATTTGGCAGCAGATTGCCAGAGAAGAAGCTAAGTGACACATCGGGAGGGTTTTTTTCTCCTACTAAATGATCTTCAGTTCATAAGCAGCAATGTCCCACTGGAATGGCAGCACCTTTCCATGATATTTCACTTTCCAGTATGCTCCCCATATCTATCCCCATACCTGACTGCTGAATTCACTTGGAAATACCTCAGGGCCCTCTCCCACAGCACTGCTCTAGTTGAAGGATCAAAATCCAGGACTAGTACCCACAGAATCACCCCCCCAAGGAGGGGGGCCTGTGGTAGGTAGCCCAGTGACAGTGGCTACACACAACTGTGGGTCCCTTCCCTCCAGCCAGCACCCACCCAAGTGAGTCCCAGTACAGCAGGGATGCAGGAGCCACAGCCCAGCCATGCAGACAGCAGTTTTGTCCTGAGACTGGATATCTGACAGGTTAAATCTTCCCCTGGAGGACTGGGAAACACTCTGCTCCTGATGGGAATAGCTCCTGTCCTGTGCTCCTCACTGCTTGCTGGAAGCTTGGCCATGACCTTGGAGGTTCAAACCAGTACAGAAATGAGACAGACACTGGTGGATGCAAAACAGCTTCCAGCATCGCTGCTGAATCACAGCTCTGAGCTTGTGGAGGCACTGGGGNAGGGAAGGGAAGGGAAGGGAAGGGAAGGGAAGGGAAGGGAAGGGAAGGGATCCAGAAGGACCTGGACAGACTGGAGCAGTGGGTCCATGGGAACCTCGTGGCCTGGAAAGGTCATGGACATGGATCAGGACAATTCCTGGTGCCAGCAAAGACTAGGGGATGTATAGAGATGGATGGATAAAGATAGAGATGGATGGATGGAGAGCAGCTCTGTGGAGAAGGACTTTCCAGCTCAAGTCCCATTTGCCAAAAGAGATTTGGGACATCAGTGACCTCTGTGCAGTCCTTCAGTTCCCAAAGGCTGACATTTATTCTTGGAAACAAAGCTCAGNACTTTCCAGTATGCTCCCCATATCTATCCCCATACCTGACTGCTGAATTCACTTGGAAATACCTCAGGGCCCTCTCCCACAGCACTGCTCTAGTTGAAGGATCAAAATCCAGGACTAGTACCCACAGAATCACCCCCCAAGGAGGGGGGCCTGTGGTAGGTAGCCCAGTGACAGTGGCTACACACAACTGTGGGTCCCTTCCCTCCAGCCAGCACCCACCCAAGTGAGTCCCAGTACAGCAGGGATGCAGGAGCCACAGCCCAGCCATGAGACTGGATATCTGACAGGTTAAATCTTCCCCTGGAGGACTGGGAAACACTCTGCTCCTGATGGGAATAGCTCCTGTCCTGTGCTCCTCACTGCCTGCTGGAAGCTTGGCCATGACCTTGGAGGTTCAAACCAGTACAGAAATGAGACAGACACTGGTGGATGCAAAACAGCTTCCAGCATCGCTGCTGAATCACAGCTCTGAGCTTGTGGAGGCACTGGGGAGGAGCTCTTGCCAGAGGGAAAGCTGGGTTGAGGAAAGTGGAACTGCAAAGAGAGGGGTTTGATGAATGGACTATGGGTGGATAGGGAACCAGTAGGATGGTCATGTCTGAACTGTTGCAGTGAATGGCTCAATGTGCAAGAGGAAACAAGTGGTGCCCCCCAAGGGTCTGTACTAGGACCAGAACTAGTCCCCACCTCCATCAGGGGTGGATCAAGCAAACCCCCAGCACGTTTGTGAATGGTTCCAAGCTGAGTGGTGCTGTGGATGGGGAAGGGAAGGGAAGGGAAGGGAAGGGAAGGGAAGGGAAG
>WBMY01005660.1:94711-122486 GCA_013397315.1 Donacobius atricapilla
TCTATAATCGTTTTCTAGTCTGACCAACACAACCATTTGCAGCAGGTATGACAGAACAGGAGAAGATGCAGCAGGGATGGATGGAGGAATGGAGGGCATCCTGTGGTCTATAAAAGAGGAGAAATTTACATTACATATTAGGAAGAAATGCTTCCCTGTGAGGGTGGTGAAGTCCTGGCACAGGTGCCCAGAGAAGCTGTGGCTGCCCCACCCCTGAAGTGTCCCAGCCCAGGCTGGACAGGGCTGGGAGCCATCTGGGATAGTGGAAGGTGTCCCTGCCCATGGCAGGGGGAGAAACAAGATTTAGCCCTTAAGTCTCTTCCAACCCAAACCATTCTGTGAATCCACGATTTCATGAACTTCCAAACCTATTATATGGGAGCTGCTGGCACTTGCAGAGGGGGACCTACAGAGGTGTTCTCTGTGAGAAGACCCTCACCAGGAGCTGCCCCTTTGCAGGGCACAGCCAGTGCCAAACGGCTGCAAAACAGACACTGCTGGCCAAAGCTGACACATCCCTGTCACCATCTGTGACAGTGTCTCAGAGAAGGGCTAGGAAACAATGTCCAACAGCAGCTGTGAGGGAGAAATGTGAACATGTGAGAAAAAAAGCCCTGCAAACCCTGAGGCCTGTGCAGAAGGAGGGGCTGGAGATGCTCCAGGTGCCAGAGCAGATCTTTTCCCTGCAGCCTGTGATGAAAACCATGGTGAGGCAGGATGTCCCCCTGCAGGCACGGAGGATGCCACGCTAGAGTATGTGAATGTGTCCATAAGGAAGCTGTGACTTCACGTGAGCCTAGGCTGGAGCAGGCTCTCTCTTGTCTCTGACTGCAGCTCTAACTGTGGCCCTAACACCCAGAACCATTTCCCACTCATACTGTCCCCAGCCCTTGCCATTCAAGACCCCCAAAGTACCCACACAAGCTGCTATTCACACCAAACTCTCTGAGCAAACAGCCTCAGCCTCACCAGGACCTGAGATAAGCTAGAGACAGTTCACATTCGTGGTGGGGACGAAGCCAGGAGACAGAGACTGGTCTGGCCTGTGCATGAAGGCAACCCCTAAGCCCTCCCACTCCCTCAAGTCCCTTCGCCAACAGCTCAAGCTGGGCACAGGGGATGGGGACAACCCAGGAGACAGCAAAGGAGCCTGACAAGGGGAAACAAAAATAAATCCCAAGTCCTGATTGAGCTTTTGGGCAGCTCATGACACCAAATACTGCCCAGCTCAGGAAACAGGAGGTCCAAGTGGTACTCGAGAATGTCCCACAGATGTCCAGGCCATGTGTTTGTGTGTGGGTGGCCGGCTTGGGGCACACCAGTGTGCCAGCCCTGCCAGTGGGATTCCAAGCCCTTGGAGGGCAGGCAGGCAGCTCTGGGCAGGCAGCAAGGATCAGCCTGCAGGGACTGGGCTGGCAGCTGCCAGAGCTCCGAATCAGCAGCTCCCAGGCACTTCCAGCAGGCAGAGCCCTTCCAACCAGCTCCCTGCAGGGCTTCCAGTAACAGCAAATGGGCAGCAGTGCCCCCACAGTGATTAATCATCTTCCTGGGATGCAGGGAATCGTTATTCCCCACCCCTCCGTGCAGCTGGTGCTGCACCCACACCCCAGGGCAGCCTCGCAGCACCCTTAGAGCAACCGTGGGTGCGGGAGGAGGGCAGTGGGCAGAGACCCTGGAGAGAGGGGGATGGCACAGCCTGTCGGAAGAGTGGGCTGGAGCCTCACACAGAATGTGGGTGGTGCTGTGAGGCTATAAAATGCAGGGATTTTGGGGGGAGTTCAAGGGGAAATGGGAGATATTTGCTGTCTGAATGTTTTCCCCTAAAACAAGCGCTGAAAAGATTTAGAATGGCAGTCAAACGCTTGATTACTGCAGTGATTCTGTCAAGCATACGGCAGCACTGTGTGAACTGTCTGAAAAGGAACAGGATTATCAGGGAATCATTGAGGCTGGAGCAGCCCTCCAAGATCATTGTGTTCAACTGTTAACCCAGCACTGCCACCACCAACTGTATCTCCAAGAGCCACATCCACACACCTCTTAAATCTCTCCAGAGATGGTGACTCCACCATTGTCCTTCACAGCCTATTCCATTGCCTAACCACAATTTCTGTGAATAAATTTTCTCCAGTCTTGCTACATACTTTCAGGGAGCTGTAGAGGGCAAGAAGATCCCTCCTGAGCCTCTTTTTCTCCAGGCTGAGCGCTGTTTCTAGCACTGGGTAGAACATCGGATGCAGAACCACATGCTGCACAGCACCACAGCCATGCCATGGGCCAGCACCAGTGGACTGGATATCCTATTGCAGGTAGGGGTTTTTTTTGTCACTATTCAGAAGGAAAAAGGTCCCATGTATCTCAGGAACACTCCAGAAGCACTATTGGTTTGGCCAGAACTCGAAGCAGCTGTAGCCCCATTCCTGAAGGGACACAGTCAGCTTCGCAGAGTGGTGGGGAGGGCAGTGGGCAGCACAGCAGGGCAGATGTGCACAGTGCCAGCTTTGCCCTTGGCTGAGGCAGAACAGCTCATTTCACCAGTTCCTACTAATTCCCAGCCTGACCCCCTCAGATACTGGTCACTTGTCCCTAAGCTGGTTTTGTGAGGAGTTCTGCTCTGTGGTCATCAGTCAGGGATGTGACAGGCATCCATTCCCACCCTGATGTCAGACCCACTCTCTGGCTGGGCTCACCTGGTCGCCACCCAGGACTGTCAGAGCTCCAGGAGTGTCTTGGAGCTGGTAGCATCACCATCCAAGCTGTTCTCCCAGCAGGCTCTCCAGTCTCCCACCGGGTATCCTGGCTGTCCACCCCTCAATTACTTCTCCAGTTTCTCCTCAATGTCTTATCTGTTGATGTTGGCAAACCGTGGGCAGCCAAACTGACCACAGCACCTGTAGCCTCACACCAGAGGACCCGACCACCAATCCAGAGAACCCTCATTTCTGACAGATGCAGCCCAGACACGACACAACTCAAGGGGTAAGAGAAGCCATTTCTGGCAGGCTCCAGCCCTGTCCAACATGAGGTCTCCCATGCTGCAGCCATGGTCTCCCCTCCTTGGCTCATGGCCACCCACCTCACCAGCCCAAAGGTGCCCATGCACCCACCCAGCAGTGAGCCACCCCTCCACCAGACCCACCCGCCTGTGCTCCTCTGTGCTCTTGTATACCCACTGTGAGAGTTCCCAGGTACTTCAGCACTCAGATTTCCTGCTCTGGCTACCACCTCCTCAGACTGCTTGCCTGAACTCTCCATTTGTAATTGACTTCTTCTCCCTCTCCTCCCACCTACAGCACAGCCATACACACCTCCCTGCCACATGCAAGTACAGTCACCCAGGGACACAAACAGACGCTGCCCTCCCAGACCCAAATGGATTTTCACCAATAATTCCTTTTCAAGCTATTCCCAGCAGTTTTCCACTCACTATCCCTGACTTTTTCCCCCCTCTCAATAATTTAGTTGTAGAATTGTAGAGTCAGTTCTTAGAATGTGCCCATAGCAGGAGCTCCTGGTGTGCCCACAGTGGGATCTCCATGGGTGAGGTCCCAGAGATCCCAGGACTTCTGGCCACCCTCCTCTTCCTGCCTGTGCTGCTGCCCAGCTCCACTGACCAGACCCTGCTGCACCTGCTCTCAGCATGCCTAGAAAGCACTAGTCTCCCACACGTCAGAATAATCTCAGGAAAGAGTAAAGGGATTTAGGGTTTGCTCAGCTCAGCCCTCCTAAATCTGTTTCTGCAGATAAGGGATTATCCCCAGTGTCAGCACCAAGACAATGGTGATTCAGCAAGAGAAGAAGAGCTCCAGCTGCAAAAGAAACGCTGCTGGGGCTGGAGGGTGTCTGCTGCAGAGCACCCTCCCCACCTTGGGGTCCCTGCCCCTCTCTGCTCACACAGGCAGCACCCCAGGAAGCCACACTGCTGGGTGACATGGCCCATGCAGCAGAGATGTGGCTCCAAGCGGTGTCAGCGCTGTGCCAGCCATGGTGACACAGCTGCGCAGGGCAGGGCTGGCCTCACCTCGCAGATGCAGGGCTGCCACTTCTGATCCTGCCATTTCCTTCTCCCAGCACTTTCCAGAGCAGCCCCATACTTCTGTTCTTCACACCCCCCTTAACCACCTCCCCCTGCCCTGACAACGCCCAACCTGAGAGGCAGAAGCATGAGGAATCCCAGTCATGTTCATGCCATGAGGAGGACTGCAGGGATGGGGAGGGGATGGGGAGGGATCCTGGCTGCTGGAAGAAGATGAGAGAAACTCAGATCAGTGTCTGTGACACCCAAGAGTTGTGCCACTGATGCCACCAATGCCACCCAGCATCCCACCCGCTGGGGACAACGCCACAGCCCAGCTCACTGCCCACCAGAGCAGGGTTCCTGGATGCTACAGAGGGGTCTTTGGCTCTTCTTCTCCCCTTGCTATACACGGCCCAGCTGGGAACCACACCAAATCCAGTGGGAAGAGGCAAGGAGAGCCTGAGGACACCACTTGCCACAAGCAGCCCCCCAGCCCACTGCATCCACTGATGGCTGGGAAAGCCCTGGACTGGAGCTGAGCTCTGCCAACCCAGACAGCAAAGGGAACAGCTGCCATATCCCCTGACGTTTTGGTTCTTTTCTCTCCTTCCTCCCTCTTCGTAACCTCCCTGGACAAAAAGACTCAGGCTTCAGGAGAGGGCCAACAGATTCACTCTGCAGCCAGCTCAGCTCCCCCGTCCATCCATGTGGATCCCAGCCAGGACTCAAGGACCAGCCAAGGCTGGAAAGCACAACGGGAGTGGGACCAAATTCACACACACAGGAGATGAACCAGCAGAGAGACAAGGATGCCACAGGCAGCACGGCTCAGGGTAGTGATGGCCCCATGTCCCCTCACCTCCAGGGCTCCTTGTCTCCCACTCTATCCCAAGCCACCCAGCACACAGAATGACAGGGACTGAGGTACTGTCTGGGGTGACACTGCTGCCAGTCACACAAAGCCAAGGAGCCACAGGTCCCTCCTGCACTGAGATGGGGGCAGCAGCACCTCCAGCAGTACGAATGGGCTCCTGCTACACAGTCACCTCCTCACTGTCCATCACACAACATACTCTGGGGTGCAACAGGGAGTGCAGCCCAAAGGAGATAAAGTTTTCCAGCAGCAGCAATAACACAGGTTCCAGAAGCGCTACTAACCCTTTGGGCTAAATTAAGCCCAAAATAATTACAGAGCAGCAGATTTTGATTATTTTTTTTCATGTTGCCATGAATCAGACTCCAGTTAACTGATATGAACTCTTCACTCAGTGTGGTGGATGACCCAGCACTGCTAAGGGTGATGGAGCAGACGATGGATGCTGGTGATCATAGAGCTGGGGTACGCAGGAGAACTGCACAGCAAAAGGGAATCTCACATGGGATAACACATTAAGGAGAAACAGAAGAAAAAGCCACAGGGGCACAGGAAGAGAGGACAGAGATGTCCCAGGTACCCTCACTGCAGCTTTGGGATGGTGCATAGAGAGTCTGTGTCCTATCCCTGTGGGCAGCACCCAAGGGCTGGCAGTGGGTGCCACCATGCTGGGCACGACGTGGCTGCCAGAGCCTCACACAGGTGGTGGCAAAGGGAACTGCATGAATGTTCCTGCTTCCATGACCTGAGCATCCCCACACCCATGGCATGGGCACACCCACACCCACGGCATGAGGATCCCCACACCCACAGCATGAGCACACCCACGACCATGGCATGAGGACACCCATGACCATGGCATGAGCATCCCTGGCACCCACGGCATGAGCACACCCACGACCATGGCATGAGCACACCCACGACCATGGCATGAGCACACCCACACCCACGGCATGAGCATCCCTGGCACACACCGCATGCGCACACTCACACCCACGCTCGCCCCCGTTCTGCCTGCACCCCACGGCACCCACTGGACCCGTGCCAGGAGGAACTGGGCTGGTTTAGAGCTGAAGGCATTTTGCCAGCTTGTTCCCAGAGACCATGGGGAGGGCAGGAGTGATCAGTCCCCGGAGAGCTGTGTCCACGAGCTGACATGTGGCTGAGTCCCCTGCTCACACACAGAGATTCATGACCTGCCAGCCCTCGCTCTGCCCATGTCCTTCAAACACGCACTGCCTGTGGCTACCCAAGTGCAGCACCCACCCCCCAAACACAGGAAACCCCAGCCCATCCCACACAGACAGATCCCAACTTCCACAGGGAAATTGAACGGCGACCCAGACTGAAAAGCTCAAGAAACACTGACCAACAGCTAGGTCAAAAGTCCTGGAGACCTTATACCCTGGGGTACCCCAGCTCTTTAAAACCAGAGCTGGGGCAGGTGCTGGGGCCTGGGAAGCCTGGGGTTGTGCAAAGCCTACACAAAACACCTGAGCTGCTGCAGCAACCTGGCAGGATGAAGCCAGAAGGACAAACAGCTCTTTAAGCAAAATATATTTGTTCCTGGGCTGACATTGGTATGTAAATCGATCGTAAACAGACTCCCGCTGGAAATGAGAAGACCACTGGAGGGTATGTCCTGGAGTGGCCCTTGAACAAGGATTACTGGCAGGAGAAACAAAACTCCTGCAAGATGGAGCTGGAGCAATGTGTGCAAGAGTGACAGATGTATCTGTATGACACAGGGACAGGATGAAGCCACCTGAGGCAGCCCAAGCACAGTGCGGCCATAAGGGCCACAGAGAGCATTAGCACCACGCTGCTAGGGATGGCCCGGCCAAGTGAGGCACTGGAGACAGTTCAGGAGATCCTGGACCCCCACAGTGGGCAGAGAAACCCCCATCCCTGCACCAAACACCCCTCCAGTCTCTATACCACACACCAGGTTTGGTATGAGGGGCAGCCACAGCTGCACCGACCATGGGTGAAAAGACAGGCTGAGAACACGTTCCCTTAGGGACCTGCCTGGAGGAGGGAGAAGCAGGAAGCAAAGAGGCAGGATGCTGAGAGCCACAGGGGCAGATGGCACCTGCTCTTGCTGTCCCCAGGAGTGCCTGCTCTGCTGTCACACCACGGCCTTCCCACCCCACTGAAGCTGCTGGTGAGGACCACGACATCCACAAGCTGCACTGGTGTGTCCTCCAGCCTCAATCCCACTGCAGGAGCTGCAGGGAGCAACCAGAATCATCCAGGCTCCCTGGGCCACTCATGATTTTATGTCCATCAAAGCCACTCCACATCCTGACATCCAATGAGGCCAAGGGCAAAGTCCTGCACCTGGGTCAGGGCAATCCCCGGTGCCAGCACAGACTGGGAGAAGGCTGGAGAGATGAAGGGATGGATGGAGAACACCCTGCAGAGAAGAACTGGAGGATTCTGGTGGGTGATAAATGGCACCTGACCTAGCCATGGGCACTGGCAGCACAGGAAGCCAAGAGTCTCCTGGGCTCATCCTCAGCAGTGTGGGCAGCAGAGGAGGGAGGGGATGCTCCCCCTCTGCTCCACTCTCCTGAGACTCCCTGGAGCTGCCTCCAGCTGTGGGGTCCCAGCACAGGACAGTGGTGTTGAACAGAGGGTGCAGTCGGGTTGGGAAAAAATGTCAGACCATGAGGGGCTGGCACAGGTTGCCCAGAGCAGCTGTGGTTGCCCCATCCAACCTGAAAGTGTCCCAGGCCAGACTGGATGGGGCTTGGAGCAACCTGGTCTAGTGGAAGGTGTCCCTGCTCGCAGCAGGGGGTTGGACTGAGAAGAGCTTTAAAGTCCCTTCCAGTCCAAGCCACTCTGTGAATGTATCTCTGCTTCAGGCCAGACTGCCAGGGCAGGTCCCAGCTCCATTAAGGCTGCAGGTGAAGGATGAGAGCAGAAGATGAATAGGGAGGATATGTTGCTTTTCTTTTCTGTGTCCAGGACATGCTCAGACACCTTTTCCCAGCCCCCTTGCTCTGCTGGGGCTACACTTGCTTCATCTTCAAAGTCTGATGAAGTCTGGGCTGTCTCTGATTTCCCATCTGAGGGAGGCTGGGAGAGGGTGAAGGAGCAAAGAGAAGATAGGAAAACAAAGTCACCCTCACCTGTCCTCTCCACTGCTCCTCCCAAAGGAGCATCACAGTCCTGAGCCTGCAGCCTCCAACACAGCATACTGCGATTCCTGGTTTTCAAGAAAACCTCCTCCCTGCCCAGGTGGGACCAGGCACCGGGGGAAAGAAGCCCCAGAAAACCACTGCATGGTGGTTAGGGGAGCTGAGAGGGCACAGAAAGCCATTTCTGAGCGGGGCAGCTCCAGCAGGAACCAGCCCCTGCCTTGTTCCTCCAGCAGCACCAGAACAGCAGCCCCTTGGGGCACATTGGGCTTCCCACTGGGACACACTCCCAAAGGACCTGCTGAGAGTTGAGGTTGTGCTTACAGGAGAGCACAGAGCCAGCTCAGAGGGGTCCAGCCAGCATCTCAGCACCCAGACAGCTCCAAATTGGTTTTTTTACACAGGCCAGTGCTACCTCAACAGCATCAGACAGATGTAAGCAATTACAGCTTGTCTCCTTGCCTACCTGATACATCTCTCCACCAGAAAATGGTCTGCTAGGAATAAAAGGGGTCACTCTCTAAGGAACTCCCAGCAGCCAGAAAGACTAAACAAAGTCACCAGTGTGCCCTGGTGTCAAACACCACCACCCTGAGCTTCCACAGCTAAAATTATGAAGCTGGAAGTCAAGTATCCATGGAAGTGAACCTCCCCTTCTGTCCTGGTGCAGCTGTAATGGACCTACTTCCAGGTCTGAAATATTTATCGGGTCTCCTGAAGCCTGCGGAGATGGGCTGAGCTGACAGGCTGAGAGACACAACTTGGGATCTGAAGATTTACGTTCCCAGAGGCAATTCATTGAGCAAACAGCCTTTGTTACGTAACGCAGCGCTGGAGAGCCACAGAGCACGGCCACTGGAGGGATGCAATGCTCAGACAAGAGGAATGGCAGAGAAGCCCTTCCTGACCACTCCAGGAAAACACCAAATGTGATTTCATTCCTCGCTGGCTGGAATGCCACCCAAAGCCACCTCCTCTGGGATGTGGCCTGGACCAAGGACCAAGTAGGAGCAGCTGATTCCAGCACCAGGAGCAACAACAGTCACGGCACTCACTGGGAAGGATTTTAGGAATGGGTTTACCAGGAGCTGCAACTCAAATCTGGAGTATCAGAGAGATGGTCCCAACCCAAGGTGGAACACAGCCCCTCAGCTTCTGCATGCCCACCCCAGTCCCACCATGACGCTGCCCAGCTGGGTGGGGAGACCTTCCTGCAGCCAGAGCCGAACCTGCTGGAGCTGCAGGCTGTCACCTCACTGTCGCAGTGGCAAAGCCAGCCAGCTGCCCACCCACTGGGCTCCAAAATAAGCCCAGGCAGCAGTGGCAAGCCAGATCCAAAAACAGTCTGTGCAGGCAGAAGAGGGATCAGCAGGAAGGGAGGGACGAGCCCTTCCATGAGACATGGATCCTGCACCTCCGCACACCAGGCAGGTGAGTAAACCCAGTTCTCACACAGACACTGGACCTCACTTTCTCCTGCAAACAACACCAAGGGCTTGCATCTGCCCAAGCACAGCCACTTAAAAAGCAGATTCCAGTGGGATTGTGCCCATGGAGTCCCTCTCTTCTATTACTGACCCTGAGAAAGCAGCTATTCCCCAGCAGCCACCTCACAACTCTCCATCCATCCCTCCACTCAGTGTCCCAACAGCAATGCCAATCACTGCCCATACATTTCCCAGACTACCAGCCCAGCTCTGTCTCAGTCTAAAGCCCCATTCCAAAGTCCTCCAGCTCCAGCAGGGACTTGCTGGTGGTGTTTAAGGAGTTTGTATCTCTGACGGAGAAGCTACACCCACACCAAACCAAGCTGCACAGCACATGTGCCTCCAGACAAGGACGAGAAGTCCGTGACATTCTCTTGTTTCCTGGAGGAACATTCCCCATCATTGCAGTAAAGGTTCCACATGATGCTAAAATACTTGGAGATCACTAAGAAATAAGCAAGGTGCTGTTCCGGAGGGGACAAGCAGCACCCCAAATCCCAGCAGAGAGCAACATCTTGCCCTGATGGCCATCCCAGGTGCCACTCCTTGCCATCTTAAACAGTAAACCCCAGTGACCACATCCCAAAATTAGCCTCTCACAACCTACATTTTAGTGTCCTTTGGCTCCATCTCCCTCTCATGCCTCATGGGAACTTTCTTCTGAATTTCCAAATTAATCTCAATAAATTCACTGCCCTGGGTTACAAATAGCCTTTGCATTAATGAGCAGGTTCTCTGCGAGTTCAGAAGCACAGGAAGGTGGGGGTGAGGCTACCAGCACAGACAACGACCTGGAAGAGCAGGTCCAAGAGCAGCCACCAAAATGGTCCAAGGGCTGGGAAAAGGGGCAGAGGGGTCAGATTGGACACAGGGAAGAAATGTCAGACTACGAGGGTGGTGAGGAGCTGACAAAGGTTGCCCAAAGAAGTTGTGGCTGCCCCATCCCTGAAGTGTTCAAGGGTGCATTGGACCAGGCTTGGAGGAAGTGGTCCCCTGGTCTAGATTTAAGGTGTCCCTGCCCATGGCAGGGATGTGGAATTGGATGATCTTTGAAGGTCCCTTCCAACCCAAAGCACTCTGTGATTCTGAGTCTGTCTACTGCTGAGCCCTGCCACACCTCCTGAACACACCACAGTGCTATAAATCACTAATTTCAGATTAATGGGTGGGCTCCTCTCTTCTGTCCAAACAATTCTTGGTATGAAAAATGGAATTCTCTACAATACCAAGGCAAAGTAGTGCTGTAAAACAAAACCAGAAGCACTTCCAATGTCCTGGATGCTTCTGGAAGTCATAGGAATGTCACCACATCTTGTTCACTGCAGATCTTAGACTTTTAAATACATTATTATGCTTTAGGCCTTGAGTGCCCTTTGCAGCCCCAAGTGGACCTCATGCCACTGCAGCAGCCAGGAGCACAGCAGCTCTTCTCTGAACACTCCCAAACAGGAACACTGCATTATCTTACAGTGAAAGCACAAAAGCCTGGAGGATAACTGAGCAATAGCCTGAGACATGTGAATTCCCTTGAGAAAATCCCTCACTTCCAGGCTTGGCCAAGGAAATTTTAGCCGAGGAGCAGCTGCCAGGAAAGGGGAGCCTGCGACAATTTAGGAAAGGCCAGTCCTTTCAAGTAATTACAATTATCTCCTGATTTGACATAAGGCTGGATACAGGGCAATGGGTGTGTGGGCACCCTCTGGGACCCCTAGGCAAAATTCCACAAACAGACATGGGTTTGCACTGGGCAAATGAAAAGTGAATGGGAAGAAGGCAGATGACCAGAGAGACCTGGTCTCAGCTTTCCAGCCTCTAAGCACTGGGAGCACAAGCAGCCCTCATCCCATGGAGCAAAACCTTTGCCAAAATGAGGGCTGGCAGTGGCCCAGAGCCATCCTGCAGGGTCAGACCTGCCGCATCCAACACCCCTGTGACACCAGCGTGACGATGGAGGTGGGCAAAGGAGAGCCACCCGGGCTCGGTGTTACACTGAAGGTGGAGCTTGGGGCAGCAGAGCTGTTCCAGTGCTGCCCTCAGCAGGGGGGCCTGGGCAGGGTCCAGCCCCACTCCAGAGTGCTCAGCCCTGCTCTCCTGCACAGCTCAGCCCTCACATTCACCCGTTCCACAAGAAGGGCTTTGCAGACACTGAAGCTGGAAAGCCTCTGCTGACCTCCCCCTCCACAGCCGGCTCCTCTGGCTCCCCTGGGAGAGCACTGCTCCCACCTGGGAACAGGGGACCACAGCATTCACAGGTCTAACTCTGCCAGATCCTCCAGACACCCAAATGTTGCCACCTCTTGGGTGCTCGAATTCCCAACTCCAGCTCCTGGCAGCAAACCTCTTTTCTGGAAGATAAAGCCGGGGAAGAAAAAGGTCTGGAAGGCATAGACTCTTTGACCAGACAGCAACAAGTTGTCCCCAGGACAGAGATGCACGGTCCAAACTGCCCACCTCTGGCTCAAAGAGGAGCTGTAACATTTCTGGGCCCAAGTAGGTGACACTTGATCTGTTCTGCCTTATCCACAGACTTTCCCAAGCAGCCCAGGGCAAGATAAGAGCCAATCACCACAAAAACAGCCACCCACTCTTCCCAGCCTCCACATTGCCCCATCCTTTCCGAAATCCCCCTCTGGCAACCACACTGGACTCTCACCACCTCTCCAGGTCTTAAAGCCACCAGCCACTAGGTGAGTCCAAGCCCTCCCTCACCATCCAGCCATGGCCACCTGCAGACACGGGGGATTGTGCCTGGCTCCAGCCACCCCATCAGTGAATCCACGTGTCCACAGGACACATGGAGCTCACAGTTTACTCACTTTCATCAGGGTTGGGTGAAGCAAGAATGGCGCTGTGCTTCCTTTTCACTTCTTCCACATTCTCTGAAATTTTATCAATGAAGCCTCGGATTTCTTCCACCTGTGAAGTGAGACAACAAGACAGGTGGTCTGCAACAGACCTGGACTTTTGGAAAGTGAATGGATTATTACACCCTATTCCAAACAATGACATGATTGAACCACAGCAAACATCCTCCTGGATAAATATTTTCCAGCTTGAAACTATAGCACCACTGTGGAATCAGACCTTCTCCATCCCACCAGCCAGCTCTGAGTCACAGCAGTGTAACACGGACTGTATGTCCTGTATTCTTTGTGATACAATGAGAAACTTTTGGGATTTATATAAATCAGCATCAGATCGATTCCCAGACTCTCTGCCTCTGGCAGAACACTGCTGAGACTGCACAAGCCAGGCTGGTAGCAGCTCAGGCCCCCATGGCTCCTTGCTCCACAAAAAGCTCCAGAAATGCCCAATTTGATCCTCATCCTCCATTCCAGGGAGGCCACATTTTCCCAAAGATCCATTCTGGCATTTTCCCTGCACTTCTGTGCTACAGGAAGACATCAGCATCACCGAAGAGGGGAAACCTCTCCTGTGTTCTCTGCCTGCCAGGCTGCTTACCCTCTAACTCAGTCTTCTCCTTCAGCTCACACCACTCCTTTGCTCATCTTCCTCCACC
The DNA here is from genome assembly GCA_013397315.1 of Donacobius atricapilla. Lineage (NCBI taxonomy): Eukaryota > Metazoa > Chordata > Aves > Passeriformes > Mimidae > Donacobius > Donacobius atricapilla. Next base: position 107,754 of record WBMY01005660.1, read on the forward strand.
TGCACATCAGATTTATCCCAGTTCCCACTCCATTGCCTGCACAGATCCATTTTAACACCCCCCACACACATGCCATGCTAAGGGTGTGCTAAAAATCCGCAAGCAGATCTTACAGCCACCCACATGCCAGAAGACAACCTCTTGTTTGGGAATGGGAGGCACAAAATTAAATCAGTCCCATGCAGAGACTGCTGCTCTGCAGAGGTGCTCTGGGGAAAGGCCTGAGAGCTGTGTGTGAGGCTTCCCTGCTCCCATTGCCTGGGAAACGGCCTGGCTGGGTTCTGGAGGAGCAGGAGAACATCCATAGGGCAGCACAGCCTCAGGCTTGCAGGGAAGCCAGGTTCCTGATGTTCAGCACTCAGCATAACCCTGAGCATCAGCTAAGCAGCACCAGCCAGGGCAGGACCTTCATCCCCATCCCCAGGGGCTGCAGGAAGCCGGGACTGTCCACAACCCGCCCTGGTGCCAGCAGAAAGGTGTGAACCAGCTTCAAAGCTGCACTGGAGGAACAAACCTCTCACCTGCTCAAAGAACTCATCCATAAAACGATCCCGGTCCACACTGACGGTGACTTCATCGTCATCATCACTGTCCTTTGCCTGCAATAACACAGAGAGAGAGGCATCAATGAGTGCCTGCTGCAGAGTTCACAGTTGTAGTTCAGGAGCTCCTATGAGGCACCTTCCCCTTCTCCTGTACTCACTTGCCCCAAAGAGCTGGGGCAAACACTACCCAGAGTATGAAACAGCCCAGGCACTGCGACTCCAAGCCCCCAGGACTCTGAGAGAGCAGAGAACAAACACATCCAGAGGTGAGGGATAGTCAAAACACCATGGCAGACAGTGCCCCATGGCACAACCTCGGCAGCAAGCATGGGACACAGCTAAGGACACCTCACATCCATGGAGTGGGAGCTTCAAGGGCTCTGTGTGAGCACATCAGCTCTGCAAGGAGCAGGAATGGGAAACACCACAGACTCCAACCATGGGAAACACCAGGACGCTGCAATGGGAAAGCACGAGGATGTCAGGATGGGAAAGCACAAGGGATGCTGCCATGGGAAAGCACGAGGGATGCTGTGATGGGAAAACACGAAGGATGCTGCCATGGGAAACACAAGGAATGCTGCCACAGGAGAAAGCATGGGCGATGCCGTGATAGGAAAACACGAGGGATGCTGTAATGGGAAACATGAGGGATGCTGTCACAGGAAACACAAGGAATGCTGCCACAGGAAAGCATGAGGGAAGCTGCAATAGGAAACGAGAGATGCTGCAATGGGGAAACATGAGGAATGCCATGTCAGGAAAACCTAAGGGATGCCATGATGGTAAAAACAAGGGATGCTGCCATGGGAAAGTACGAGAGAAGCTGCGATGGGAAACACAAGGGATGCTGTGATGGGAAAATAAAAGGAGTGCTGCAGAGTGCAGGAAAGGTGGGAGCAAACAGATAATACAGCAGAACTAGTAAAGCCACAGCAGGCAAATGAGGGGTTGTCCTTGTCTGCAGAACCATGTGTGTCATTGTCAGCAGAGAAGAAAACACCTCCTTGTCCCAGCAAGGCGGGGGATGCAAGCTCTCAAGGGAAGGAAAAATTACAGTCCTCCACATAAGGAGACATTTAAAAGAGTATTATCCAAAGCAGTTACATGACGGAGGGAAATGGAAAATTAACAGGTTGAAAAAGTTTCCTCTTACTCCATCTTTACGAGAGAGAAGAAGCCAGTGGAATGGAGATTTAAGACAGGACTGCCTCTGCTCATCTCACGATGACTGCCGTTTTTGCAGACAGGTACATATCACTCTATGACCCCTCTGCACTCTGCAGAGAAGTAGCCACTACAGTCTCCAGAGAGAGCTCTCTTATACTGAAATAAGCCAGATGAAACATCTATCCCACCCCGTAAAATTGTCTTTCCACCCTACAGTGACTGATTTGGGTGGCATCATCCAGAAACCTCAGCTTTCAGCCTTGCCAGCACTTGTGGCACTTTTTGCCTGGGTAACTCACTCACGCACAGTTATCCCATTCAAGGTTATCCAGAGCCTTTGTGATCAGAGAGCTCCCATAAATCTGGTTCAAATCTCACCTTGACAAAGAAAAGCAGGCGTGGTGCTGCTCCTACCCACCACTCTGTGGGCACGGAATACTGCGCCCTAAAGTCTGAAATTGTGCCCATTTGTGGCACAGCCACTCAGGCCAGGAGCTTCTGGCACAATGAGGCTGGGGCATGGCCAAAGCTGCCAGCCTGGGGATGGGTTGGTACATTTAAATCCCTCCAGTGATGGTGACTCCACCCCTGCCCTGCACAGCCTGTTCCTGGGTTTGACAACCCCTTCCGTGAAGACATTTTGCCTAACATCAAAACTAAACCTTCCCTGGAGCAACTTGAGGCCATTTCCACTTGTCCCATCACAACCTAGGAAAAAAGAGTGACCCTCACCTGGCTCCACCCTCCTGTCAGGGAATTGTAGAGAGTTAAGAAGGTTCCCCCTGAGCCTCCTTTTCTCCAGGCTGAGCTGCCCCAGTTCCCTCAGCCACTCCTGGTCCTCCAGACGTTCCTCAGCTCAGTTCCCTTCTCTGGACATGCTCCAGATCCTCCATGCCTTCCTTTTCGAGGGGCCCAAAACTGACCCCATGATTTGAGATGCCTCAGCAGTGCCCAGCCCAGAGATGGTCACTGTCCTGGTCTCACTGGCTACATATGTGCTGGTACTGGCTGGGGCTGTACAGTCCCTGCAGCAGGCACTGCCTTCTGCATCAGGCAGGGCCAGCTCTTCCCCTGAAGCTTTTTGCTTCCAAAATTCTGCAGTTTGCTCACACCAGGTCCACACCATTTCTCCCATTCCCTCCAGCAGTCACAGTCCAGCATCAAGAGCCAGAGCACAGCTCAGGCTTTGGGCAGAGCTGGATCCATGACCACATCCAACACTTCCCACACCTCCCTGGAGCCACGAGCAGGATTTGGCCACAGGCTCTTTTAAATCCTTCCTGCATGCCAGTGCCACCAGACAGCCCAGTCCCTCCCCTGTCATCGCTGCTCCAGCCTTGCTCAAAACCATCTGAGCACAGTGACAGCTGTCACCCTCCAAAGCCGACCCCAATGCCAACTGTGCCATTCCTTCAGCCAGCAGCAAGCCTGGTCCACTTGGGGCCAACAACTGGTTCCACAGCAATGCCCACATATGCTCCATTGCTCCTAAAGCATCCCAAGCACCCACAGCACATGGGAAGAGGGCTCACCATCGAGGAGGTCACAAAGAACCATGTCCTAAAGCTAGGAATGCATGGATGGATCTTTGCTACAGAGATACAACCACCATTCACATTCCACTTTACATATCACGCATGCCTGCTAGCTTTGTGCTGTGCTCGATTTTAAGCACCAACAGCTTTTAAGCATCACACACTTTGGTGGGTGGTGCCAAGAGCCCACTGGATGGGCAATTACAATGCAGACCCCCACCTACGCCCCCCAGGAGATCCTGGAAACACATGAGACTGATGGAAGATGCACCTGCCAATGCAAACACCACCCTGGATGCGTGTTGCCAGGTCAGGGTGTAGGAGAAGGGAATAAAGGTGACCTCACCCCTGGTAAGTAACAGCTGTGTTAATTAACCAATACAGCCTCACCCCTGATGAGTCACAGCTATAGCCAATAAGAATGAATGAGATAAGGGGTGAGCTAATAAGGGGTGCATCATCATGGAGGAGGAATTTTGAGGGGTAGGAAGGAGAGCACCATGAAGCACAATCCTGAGGAGAGAGAATCACTGCTGTGAGGTCAGTCTGGGTCTGCAGTTGGAGCCTATTGTTGGAACCTGCAATCACAGTCTAGCTGGGTAAAAGCCTGCAGTCAGAGCCTGCACATGGATACCTGCAGTCAGAGGCTGCAAGGGAAACCTACAGCAGGAGCTTGCTGCAGCCAGAGTCAGTGAATAGTTGGAGTCAGGATGACTAAGCCATGAAAAAGAACAAACTAAGACCCTTTATATGCTGTGTTTACCAGGAAGTCTGTGCCTCAGCTCATTTTTACCCTCTAATAAGAGGGCTGCTGCAATACAGTCTCCCACTCTGCTAAGCTTCTCTGTATCAGGGACAAGGACATCCACACCAGCCCCCACGGATAGAGGGACACACGTCCTTGCCTGCTGCTCCTGCCACCTCACCACGCACCCAACAGGATGGTCATCTACAGGAAGGAGTCCTAGGAAAGGGGGCTGAGAGCAGCCTTTGAGGATGGATCAGGGGATTCTGGGAAGCGACAAATGGGACTTGACCTAGCCATAGGCACTGGCAGCCAAGAAAGCCAAATGTCTCCTGGGCTCATCCTCAGCAGTGTGGGCAGCAGAGGAGGGAGGGGATGTTCCCCCTCTGCTCTGCTCTCCTGAGATTCCCTGGGGTTACCCCCAGCTCTGGGGTCCCAGCACAAGACAGCGGTGCAAAACTGAGGAGGGTGGAGTCAGGTTGGACATGGGGAAGAAATGTCCGTCCATGAGGGTGGGTTGCCCAGAGAAGCTGCAGCTTCCCCTTCCCTGGAAGTGCCTAAGGCCAGGCTGGGCAGGGCTTGGAGCAAGCTGGGATAGTGGAAGGTGTCCCTGCTCATGGCAAGGGATGGAACTGGATGGGAAGCACCAGTCAGGCCCTGTAGCCCTGTACAGAAAAACACACCTTCAACAAAACTTGCCCACAAGCCTATCCAGCCTTTTTTGCCATCGTTCTGGCAAGATCTCAATTTGCCAGAATTCTGAGTCCCTTTCTGAAGCCTGTGGGCAGAGTATTCCCACTGTTAATTTTAAATGCAGGCTTGTACGGAACGCAGGAAGGCCAGGGACTCACAGCAGAGGAAGAGCAGCAGGAGAGCAGGGTACCTGCCAAGATGCTCTTCTCCTTGTCACGCCTTACTTGTTCCTTCTACATCCAAAACAGGCCTGGCTCATTGCCCAAAGGATGCCACATCCCTGCCTAGTCCTATCTGCGCTGCCCACTGGACCCTGCCATACCCAGAAATCCCAAAGGAAGGGGATGGAAGGGGTTTCTGCCAAAGCCACACACAGCCTTGTCAGAGGCACTCATGGCTGAGGGTAGACCACTCCTGAGAGCGCAGAGGCTGATGGACAGGCAGAGAGATGTTATTTAGGGCAGGCACTGGACAGGGGGAGCGGCACAGAGCCCAGCCAGAAGCCCTATGAAGAGGAAATTACACAGATGGAGCCTGCTGGTCAGGAGGACACATGTCACTTGTCACTCTGCGCTGGAGAAGGGCACCATCTGTCCAACCCACGTCACTGGAAACACCCTGGGTGCCATACTGCCTCCAACCCCCCGTGTCAGGCTGGTCATCCCACCCCACCCCACCCCCCTGAGTCCCTGAGCCAGGGAGCAGCGGCCATGTCTGCTTTTGGGTGTCTTGGACGGGAACCAGAGGAGATGCCACTGGGAGAACAGCTCATGGGATGCAGGGCACTGATGGACCAGCTGCTCCCAGCATCTCCCTCCACTCTGGTCCTCTCTGCTCACCTCATGAGGTGTCCCCCCATGATTAATTCTAGTAACAAAAGTAGGAACAAGACCAAGACTTTCCAAAGGAAACAAAAAGCATCACACAGCAAACAGTGTTCTGGCTTCACGCACCCCAGCTGTGAGCTGGGTTTCCAAAGTCACATGGAAAGCTCCTGTCTCAGTCAAAACTACCTGCAGGTGCTGCTCAGCACAAGCAGCAAACAATTCCCCAGCCCAGGAACACACAACGTCAGGCACACCATCCTCCCAGTGCCCCTCTACTTCTGCCTCAGGCACTGCCAGGCAGCACCAAGGACCCAGGGCTTCCAGACTTTTCCCCCACACAGGATAGGTGAGGATAACCCTTCTTTTGCAAGGTTTTTATTTCTCCAGTCCACTAGAGGCCAAGCAGTGGCACCATGTGGGCACCATCCCAGCCACCAGGATGGCTCTGGGAGCTGCTGCCTCTTCAGTGCCACTGAGCAGCAGGAGCTAGATGGGGAGGGCAGGTCAGTCAGAGCTCCTCCAGCAGCTTTCGGAGCCTCACAGGGTTCAAAGTGCCCTCCACAAGGGCCAAAATCCCAAGTTTGTAGAGGCAAACTGTGATACCACCCCTGATAAAAAAAAGGAGTAGCGGATGGGAAGACATCCAGAGCCCCGGAGCATCCTGGCTCTGTAGGTTTTGTAACTAGCACACGCTAATAAATTCATTATTGAGCAAATTACATCCCTGTGGTTCCAACTCACCCCAGTACCTCTCCAAGCATTTTCTGAAAGAGGCAAAGGAGCACAGAACAGCGGAAAAGACGTGATGCTTGCTCTCCTCCAAACAGCGAAGTTGGCAGGGTAGGCTGTGCAGGACATTACCAGGTCTCTATCACCTCAGCAGCGGCCCCATGCAGCCTCAAATTCCTGTCCTCTCCTGTCAGTGCTGCAGATGGACCTGACTGTGTCCAGATGCATCCGAGGAGCTGGTGCAGGCAGCAGAGGCAGGGCAGAGGAACAATGGGCTCAGCCACTGCTGTGCACATCTGAACCCAGACACATCCCCCTACCAAGCCCTGCTGGCGCATTTTCCTAGGAAACATGTCCAAACAGGCAGCGACCCCTGCCTGCCTCCAGCACCCCCTGTGGGCACAGGCCGTGCTGCCTCCCACCCTACCAGAGACAAGGCAAGCCTCACAAAAGCACAAGAGAAAGAAAAAGCCACACCAGCTGCCATCTCCCTTTTAGGGACCACTCAGTTAAGCAAAGAAAGGCCTCATCCCTGAGATGCAGGAGGCTGCTCAACAGCTTCACTCCCAGGCTGCATCTGTTTGTTTATATTTACAAACACCTCCGTGCTGCTCTGCCCAGCTGAAGAGATTCCAGCCATCTGGGCTTGCCTTGCTTTGTAAAATGATGCCTTTTCTGCACCAAGACCAGAACACGGCAGGATGCACGGGCTGCTCCTGGGGATGCCTCTGAGCAGCTGTGGGTCATGTCAGGGATCGTGTCCCCACACAGGGCGGCACACAGGGGTCCAACACCCAGCAGCAGTCACCTTGTTCCCCACACCCAAGCCCCGGGCAGTGCTGCTGACACCAAGAGCTCCCAGGGCAGCTCATTCTGCCATGCAGCTCTGCAAGGAAGGGCAAGGTCAGAACAGCTCAGCAGCGAGTGGCACTGACATCTCAGCCATCTCCCGGAGCCTAAAGGACACGTAGGAGAGTGCAAAGATGCCCAGATCTCTGCAAACATCCTAGCGTGGCTCTGCAATGCTTGGCAGCACAAGGGCAGCTCAGCACAGCCTCACCTGGACAAGGTCCAGAGCAGCCACGGATCTCCCACCCACCGAACGAGTCCCTCACCCTGGGGCTGCCCTGACCTCCCCACACTTCAGGATTTGCTTTAGGCATCTGCAGCAGCCAAAAAAAGCCCTTCAAGCAGGGCTGAAGTCCTGCTCCTGAAGGTTTCCTGGGAGGTGGTGTCAAGGCAGAGCATAAGGGCAGCCAGAGGGTGTGCTCCCAGGAGACAGCCCCAAAGAGCTGAACCACCCAAGGCCATGGTTTAAACTACCTATGGTCTCAGCCTCAGCCCTTTCTGCAGACCATACAGTACAGCCGTGCACCACGATAAACTGGCCGTTCCACGGCACACAGGCCCCAAACTCAGCTGTGTCCTTTTCCAGGATTAAATCCAGCTGGCAGCCTGTCACCAGTGGTGTTCTCTAGGGATCAACGTTGGGGCCACTCCTGTCTAGTAGCTTTATCAATGATGTGGACAAGGGGATCAAGGGCAACCTCAGCAGAAGATACCAAGTTGGGTGAGATGTTGACCTGCTGGAGGGCAGAAGGGATCTGCAGAGGGATGTGGATGGGCTGAATCAATGGGCCAAGGCCAATTTTGTGACATTCAACGAGGCCAAGTGCTGAGTCCTGCACTAGGGTAGCAACAACCCCATGGAATGCTCCAGGTTGGGGGGCAGAGTCACTTGAAAAGCTGGGAAAGGCCTTGGGGCGCTGGCTGGCAGTAGCTGAACATAAGCCCAGGCGGGCAAGAGGCCAATGGCACTTGGCTTGTATCAGAAATAATGTGTCTAGCAGGGACCAGGGCAGTGATTGTCCCCCTGTGCTGGACACTGCTGAGGCACCACAAATCTTGCGTCAATTCTGGGCCCCTCACAACAAGAAGGTCACTGAGATGCTGGAGCGTGTCCAGGGAAAGGACTGGAGCTGGAGAAGGGTCTGGAGCATGAGGAGCAGCTGAGGGAACTGGGGGGCTCAGCCTGGAGAAAAGGAGGCTCAGGAAGGACCTCACTTTCTACAATGCCCTGGCAGGAGGGTGTGGCCAGATGGGGGTCAGGCTCTGCTCCCAGACAACAAGAGACAGGATAAGAGGAAATGGCCTCAAGTTGTGCCAGGGCAAGTTTTGTTGGATATTGGGGAAAATTTCTTCAGGGAAAGGGCTGTCCAGGGCAGTGGTAGAGTCACCATCCCTGAATGGATTTACCAGATGTGTAGCTATGGCACTTGGGGTTAGAGCTGGCTTTGGCAGTGCTGGGGAAACAATTGGATCTCACAGGGGTTTTCTAACCTAAGCAATTCTAGAATTCTAATATTCACCAAAACCAGCCCATACCTTCCCATTAACAACTTCTTTTATGAATAAAAGTCCAAGGCACAGATGACTTCAGCATTCAGCAACATTTGCATGAGTCAGGTGGTGTTTCCAATTTCCAACATTAGCAGTGCAAGGGAGAACATGATTTCCAAGAGTTTTGTCCTTAGGTGCTGGCTTGCACTCCTGCAAAATAATTCCTAGCCTTTGGCACAAAGCACAAGCCTTTTGTCAGAACCATGATCACTCTTAAGCTCAGTTTAAAAAGCAAACAGTTAAAATTCTTCTTAACGCTGAAGAACAAGTGTCAGAGGTGACAGAGTTGCCACCGGTCCTGGAGAGGGCAATGAGCTGAACTCACTGACCTTATTCTGTGACTCTAAAACATGGACAGCACTATCACCTACTGGAAAAGCACCTGTACTTTACAGTCAGTACTTTATAAATTTACAGTCATGGCCGAAGAATAATTTGCTTAAAAAGACTTAAATAATCTGAAATGAGTTTCTTAACATCCCCTAAGAGGCATCATCGTTTTTACAGCTCCTATGCAGACCAGAGCTTCCCATGGACAGCAGAAGGACCTGCAGCCACAGCACTCATCTCTTATCTCCACTTGATTCACCAGGGTCAGCACTCAGAGGTCTCTGCTGGGATCATCACCGTGCTTTGGTGTCTGCCAACATCACCAAGCCCTGGTAATGCCCACTACTGACACTGCAGTCTGTCCTAGGAAACTGTCAGAGAAAAAAGAAGGAAAACCTCAGGCAGAGAAGGTGACACAGGCAGCACCACAACTCCCATGGCTGTGGGATCAACACAGTCCACAAAATGGTGATCCTTCAAATCCCATTACCCCATTACTCAGGCCAAACAGGCACTCATGGAATATACTGATTTGGAATGGACCTTCAAGAATGTGCCAGTCCAACCCCCTGCCATGGGCAGGGACACCTCCCACCAAACCAGGCTGCTCACATGGCCATGAAAGCTCAATGACATTTCTTTGGTGCTCTCATCTAGACTCTGTCAAAGAACCTCAGCACCATCCAGGTGCGACACTGATCCTCCCGAAAGGAAAAGGTCCTCTGGAAAACCAAAACAGTCACTTCATACACAAACCCAAAGTCTGACAGAACCTGATGGAAGATCAGCAACAGCAGAGAAAAAGGCAGAGCTCATACTGAAAAACCTGCAGCACACATCTACAGAAGTACAGCAGGATCAAAGCGGCCACAGTGGCAGTGCTCTCCTGAAAACTCACAGGACAGTGAGCAGAAAACTTCATTTTTAGTTATTCCCCATGAAAAGAAACCTGGGTCTGCAAGCATTCTCCAGTATCTGGAAAACAGTACTGTTAACAGAAAGTTCAATCCCCCTGCTCTGGGGTGTATCCTGCGGGGCCTGTGGATGCCTGAGGAGGAGGAGGCAGCAGGGAGGAGGAACCTTCTCCTGTAGAAAGAACATGCTGCCCTAGGACCAAATGAACCCAATTTGGGTGGGAGATTTGGAATTCTACAATCAGTCAGGAGCTGGTCTAGTGGAAGATGTCCCAACCCATGGCAATAGGGTTGGATGATATGGTTCTTTGAAGGTTCCTTGACAACTGAGGGGAAACTTTTCTTGAGCTTGAGCTCTCCAGGGTTGCTGGAGCAGAAGGACTTCCTATTCTCCTCTGAATGTCCCCAAGAAGTGTTTTGGCCAGCAGATGACCTGGGCTCCACTCACTACTTCCACCACTCCTGCAAAAGGTGATGGAGGAAGAGACCCTCCTGCCAGGGGGGAGCAGCTGCATCACTACAGAAAATAGTCCGAGTATCACTGAAAAAGGTTGAAAGATGTTTCAGAACATCTCTCATGTGGGACCTGAGCACCCAGAAGTCAGTCTGCTGTGTCAGCCCCACCCTTGGAAGTGTTCAAGGCCAGGCCAGAGAGGGCTCAGAGCAATCTGGTCTAGTCTAAGGTGCTCCTGCCCATGTCAGGGGTGCTCGAACTAGATGGTCTTTGAAGATCATTTTCAACCCAAACAACTCCGTGAGCCTGTGACACACCACATACCACAGCCTGTCCCCTGTTCACAGCCACGTCTGTTCCCTGACTTGGGGGGCAAAAGCAGTGCCCACATGTCCAACACCAGCCCTGGTTCTGGCACTGCAGGCAGGGTCACAGGCAGAGATGCAGAGGTGCAAGCAGACTGCGACACGTTGCCCCTGCCCCCTCCCCTTCTTTCAGTTCAGCAAAACTTTCTACTCCTTGTGCTTCCACAGTTGCCTCGTTTCGTATTTTTCCTAAGCAAAGACAGCCTCTTTGGCTTTGTGCCTGGTCTGGTCCTGACACAGCACTGCTACATCTCCATTTCCCAATGCTGTCCTCTGCTTGCCCTCCCCTCCCCACGCATCTCCTCCAGGATCATCCCCCAGACACCATGGTGCAAGGACACTCCCCTGAGGCAGGTGTGCTCAGGTCACCTGGAGCCAGGACAATACCACATGCTCTGTCTTCCTGGTCTTCCACCCAGACTCACTCTCCTCCTTTTTGCTAATATACATAATTTTCTGGAAGAAGCAATTTATCACAGTACTTAGCTTAATGAGCCTTACTGTACATGTTCTGCCTGTAGTGATAATTTTGCGTATTTCCTGAGAAATCTTGTTAACGGGAAGATACATGGCAAAACAAACATTTATACATCTTCCGAGCAGCTCATACACAAAGACGCTTCGATTAAAACAACAGAGATGAGACTGAACTCTTTTGGCTCCAGCCTCTCAGACACCCAGTGCACAGCTGATGTATCTGGCTGCACTTATTCTCACCCTTACCACTCACCGGTGCCCACAGATTGACACCAGGTCTCAGTGAGTCAAGAGTATTCCTGTATTCAAGCTGACTTCAGTGGGACCACCAAACCCCCATGCACCAGACCTGAAGCTCCTCAACACATACCAAGGGACCCTGGGGCTCAGCGTCCCCTCTGAGGTCGGTCTGTCCCTCAAACCCATCACCCCACCAGGCCCCTCCCAGGTTGGGGAGATGACACACCACCCACAGCTGACCTAGAGTCCAGGTTTTGTCTACAGCCATGCTCAAAGCACAGCAGAGGGTTTTCCCAGTTTTTGGCTTGCCCTACCACGGTGTGCACCCACTGCTGTGAACAGCATCCCTGTGGCACAGGGACACCCAGGACCCCCCAGCTGCAGGGGGAGCGTAAGAACAGCTCACACAGGGGCATGTGGGGCTCATCCACAGCACTCCTGTCACCTTCCTCCTTGCCCAGCTGTCCACCCCGGTGGACCCCAGGAGTGAGGATTCACCACCATCTCACCCCTCCCACTCCAGGACCCCAAGGGAGCAGGCAAAGCAGCTTCCCTGCCCCAGTGCTTGTGGGACCAGGAATTCTCTAAGGGCAGCCATGATGTCTGACCTGCCACGGCAGCTCTGCTCCTCCCCACCCTGAAAAAACCAGCATTTCAGTGATGCTAAAACCCGTCAAGCTCAGCCAGAGAAGGCGGCTGCGCACGCTGCGGACACGCCACAGCCACCAGCTGTCACCCGCCATGTGACAGCCCCACTCCCGGCTGGGAGGGACATAGGACAGCTGAATTATTTACGTGACCCTACTGGCTGAGCAGAAGAGCTCGAAAGCACTTATGGCAACGAAGAGGGTTAAAAAAAGGAAAGGAAGATGGCATTATTCATCTCCAAGGTCTGCAGGAACTTCTGCAGCCGGGGGGTTCTGGAAAAGATGGAGACACACAAGACCCGACCTCTGCAAACAGCAACTGTGGTCGACTTCACATTTGTGCCCCCAGGAGCGAAAGCCCAGAAGAAACAGTATGAAACTAAGAGGAAGGGATGGAGTGAGGTCAGGCTGTGAGTCCTGGGGCACTGCTGCAGATTTCACTGCTACAGGAGGGGAGAGGGTGGATCCACAGAGCCAGACCTGGAGCCCACCTTTGCTTCCTCTCTCCCTTTATTTTTAACTGGCAGGAGGCAGCACTGGGAGCAGGGACTTGCCTGTCAGGAGTGGGGATTCAGCCAGCTGGAGAGGGCAGTGGCACAGCACAAACATGCAAACATCACTGCAGAAATGCACGCAAAAAAAGCTGCTGGAGGTGAACAACGGCACAGGAGGAAAGTGCACAACAAAAAAATGGGCCCTGCCAATGGCTGGGGGGTTGGAACTGGATGGTTCCTTCCAACCTAAACCACTCTGTGATCCTATAACACTGGCACATCTCCCTCACTCCCTCCCACTCTCAAAACACCATTCATAATTATTCTACCATTTGGACCTGCGTCCCATCCTGGAAATCCCAATGTCTCGCTCAAACTGAGCTGTCAGCTCTATGGCAGGATGGAGTACCACAGGACTCTCACAATCTTGCATGTACCCACCAATCTCATCAGGGCTGCTTTTGGGGGTGTTGGGGAACAGGACCAGGTCCAGACCCACTCCAGACGAGCAGAAAAGACCACTCACAGCCACAGCTGTGACACCTGCACAGAAGCAGCTGTAAACAAAGCTCTGCTCAGCCTCATCCAAGGCATCCTGCACGGCCCATCCTCAGCTGTTCTCCACAACAAGAGAACATGTTTCATGTGTCAGTTAAATTTCCTGTCCCTGGTTCAGAGCAGACTTGGGGGCACTACTCCCACAAGGGCACTGAACAAGCTCCAGCAAGTCTGATCCAAACCAGAGAGGTTCAGAAAAGAGCTGAGGTTCAGAAAAGAGCTGGGATTAGCATTTTGAATTTCAAGTACCATCTAAAAATCCCATTAAGACATGGAGCTCCTGTTCTGTAGAGCAGTGACCGCCCTGCAACCCCTCCTCTGCTCCAACAATGCCAGCTCTTTTTTTATTAATCCTTCTTTTTTATCACCCCTGGCAGAATTTAGACACAGTATTAACATTGGAAGAACCAACCCAAGCTATTAATGAGGTAGCAGAGAGGAAACAAGTTCAAACGCTCCTGACTCTGTGTCCACTGCAGCATCTCGCTCCTCCCTGGTGTCTGCCACCACCAAGGGTGTAAATCCATGCTGCCTCGCTCACTGCAGTCCTGCCAGGGGACACCCACTCATATTCGGGGCAAGTGGATGCTCAAAAGCATTCCTCCATCCCCAGGAGTCCCCAGGAAGAATGCTGCACCCTCAGCATGAGGCTGATGAATAAGGAGCAGCAGTAGGAGTGAGGCAAAAACACATTTTATTTTTCTTAAGGCGTATTTAAAGGAACAGAGAAATTTTAAAATACTCCATGGCATCACTTCTCAGCCAGCGCCGGCTGCCAAAAGGACATTCATGAGGCTTCTTTTTACTATTATTATTAAAAAGCCTGTTTTCCAATCCCATTTCACAGCCTGTGCTGGTGGTGGAGACAGAGCCCCATGTTTGGGTGCTTTCCAAGCAGAGTGGGGTGGCAGCTCTTGGGGGAGCCTCTTCCTCTCCCAGAATCCACAACCACCCCTGGGCATCTACAGTCAGCCCTGGGCATTCAGAGCTGCCCAATCACCCCAACAGCTGCCCCCGAGGCCCCTTGCCGGCATCACCCCAGCTCCATCCTCCTGGTGTTTTTCAGACCAGACCAAACTCGCAGCCAAGTGATCCTGGTGGGAGCTCCGATGTCCGACCAGACTGGACACCCACAGCGGTCCCCACTGCCCCTGGCTCTGTGGCAGAGTCCTCCCCACGGGACAGACCCTCCCCTGCAATCCCAGGCGGTTCTGCAGCGCCAACCGTGAAGTAATTAAAAAAAAAAAAATAAAATCCACAAAAAAACAACCTAACAAGAAGAAGCACCAGAGGGAGGACCAGGGGGTGGTACGGGGTGGGGGCTGGAGCAGCACTCCGGGATTTCGCGTTCTGCCCCTGCGGCCACTGCCGCTGTCCCCGGAGCTCGGCCCCACGCGTGGGCAGCAGCACCATCGCGGCCCCAGGGTGCAAGAGGGGACCAGGGCACGGGCACCGGGGGGCACCGGATCCCTGCACCGAGGGATGCTCCATGCGCGCAGCCGCCGCCGCCGCCTCCCACCGCCCGCGCTCCGGGACCGCGGGGGGCTCGGGGCCTCCGCGGGACCCAGGACCGGCCGGGCCCGCACACGAAGCCCGACGCCTCCCGGACA